>JASTWQ010000055.1:600000-956227 GCA_035220615.1 Leptothorax acervorum
ATTTTATATATCCATATACATATATATAATCTAGATTTATCCGTTTGGTAAAAAACTTTTTATATATATAAACATATATAAATAATGTATAAATAATTATATATAAAATATGTCAATTATATGTTTTCTTTCTTTTGTATAATCTCTGCTTGTATACACAGGAAAAATAATAAAAAACAGAATCTTTAAAAATAATTAAAAAGTAATTTTTACATTGCATTTTTTTTATAAAAAGTGAAGTTTGAGATGAGAAAAATTTGGCCATATATAATTATATATCTATATAACAATAACTGTTACATTTATATATGATTATACATATATTGCCAATTTTTTCTCATTTCCTTAAACTTTATTTTTTATAAAAATGCAAAGCGAAAATTAATTTTTAATTATTTTTAGATTTTTTTAAAAATATTTTTTTTGTACATACGAACAGAGATTGTACAAAAGAAAGAAAACATATATGGATATATTTTATATATAATTATATACATATATTTATGTTTTTATATAAAAAATTTTTTACAGGGATACATCGCGGGGGACTAGACTTGCTTTTGTATATGCATGAAATCCAGTAACTTCAAACTTGCGGATTTTTCTATCCTACAATGTTTATCCTTATGATACTATATGTATGAACAATTGATCTATGTGTAGAACAATAAATGCGGATACTGCGGCTGGATCTTAACGCATAATATGAATGTATTATTACATCCATGTTTTTCTGGATATGACGAAGCCACAGATGCAATCGTCGTCGATGAAAATATGGTTGTGACTATAGGTAAGTTTATGGTCATTTATTAATATAATTAGCTAGGTAAAGGGTCACAGAGCCGTAGCAAAAGGTGTTAATGTCTTAAATTTTAATTAGGTTAAAGTATGACAATTTTATATAAACGTTTCATAAAAAGTACGTAAAAAGATTAATATCAGAGAGTCGCAAAACGTATAATACAATATTATGCGTTTTGCGAATCTCTGATATTAATCTTTTTATGTACTGAGGATGGCCTGATGATGTAGGACCAAAACGTTTAAAATTGTCACACTTTGACCTAATTAAAATTTAAGATATTTACACCTTGTTACGGCTCTGTGCCCCTTTACCTATAATTATTGATTTTTAAGTATTATTACTACAAGTAATTACTACTGTAATTATGGAGCAAATTTAGGAAACTCTGCTGCTTTGTCCCTACTTTAGTACACTTTTGGGCCAGTTTTTCAATAGTCGCTTAACTTTAATCTTAGCTTAACTCACTCTTTTTCTCTTTCTTATAACTATCCCTTTTAGAAAAAGATCAAAAGTGAGTTTAGCTAAACTTAATTCAGTTTAAACGACTATTGAAAAACTGGCCCTTATAATAGTGTTCTATATAATTTCATTGAAGAAGCTTCTCTCTCTGTTTATCGGATCTCTCTCTTTCTTCCGCATTATGGTCGGATCTATTTGCAGTTATTAAGTAAATAAGTTTATATATATTATGGCAACGCGTGTATATTTTTCAGGAAATAAATCTTCTAGTATAGATGATATCGATCCTCCCGTGTCGGAACAGGATGCGGATGAAATGACGGACCAACGGACGAACGACGAACGGACGAACGACGAACGGACGAACGACGAACGAACGAACGACGAACGAACGACGATTGACGAACTTTTAATAGCATGTGTTGCCCAAAAACCCGCTTTGTATGATCACCGGTTACCGGTTGCCGAGCGGACATTATTAAAAAAAAATGCTCTGTGGCAAGAGGTCTGCAATATGATAGGAGGTTTATATAATTGTATTATTATATTCTTTACAATTAACATTTATACAAAAACCAATTATTTGATGTGTGTTTTATTTTTACGTATTATATATATATGTATGTGCCAAAAAATATAATCTTTTCTGTAATAATATTATCTTTAATATCACAAAGGAATCATGGACGTCGCCGCGGTAAAAAAAAGATGGAAGTATTTAAAAGACTGTTATGCGAAAGACAGGAAAACAACCAAAGAATATATCCCAAGTGGGTCGGCAGCTTCTGCAACACGAAAGAGTACTTTCCGCTTTTATGAGGCCATGAGTTTCTTAAGCGATTATATGGAACCAAGACAGTATGTATCACTCTTAATGAATAAGAATTGAAAATTTATTAATGTACTTTTTTTAAAATAAGTTTTTATAACAATCTCTCTAGCAATTCTTTAACATTGAAAGGTATATTTATAGTTATATATTATTCAGATATGTTATGAACTAATTTTTTAACTTTTATTTTATTTCTTTATTTTATTAGAACAGTAAGTACTCTGCCCAGAAATTCGTCGATACCTGCATCATCGTCATCGAGGTCACCGATACCACCACCGTTATCACCGATACCATCCACAACAGACCTCAATATATCGAGGAATCGATACACTGCACCGATGGCGCCTGCGAATGCAGGGGAATGTTCTACGTCAAGCTTGAATGACAGCTTTAATTTACCTTCATCGAAAAGTATGTAATTATATACTATTGTATGTATATATATATATATATATTTATATATATACATATATATATTTAAGACGTGACACATTAAGACAAATAATATATATATATATAATTGTCTTTTAAATGTTTACTACAACTTTGTTTCATTTAAAGTATAAGGGTAAATCAATATATACAGTGTAAATTATAAAAATCGTGTAAAGTAATATACATTTTATTTGCCTTACATTTTTATTTCTTTCGAATATTTCAATAAGTTTTTTATGTCCTTTTAGAAAGAAAATCATCAATTAAAGATGTAGGCAGTTTAGACGAGGCCTTTATTGCGGCAATGGCCGAGCCAGTAGTACAAAATGATCCGACATATAACTTTGCGCTAACCTTGGCTGATGGGCTCCGTCGTCTCCCTTACAAACAGAGAGCCAAGTTACAGATAGAGTTTCTCAGCAGGGTAATGGAAGTTGAAGACGAATTAGGTAATTAATATAATACATGAAAAAACACATGCATGATGTTAATTGTAAAACAAGTTAAATGTTTTGTAAAACGATGTATTTATTTGCATGCTTAATATGTTAAAATAAAAAACAAGTTGATTGTTTTGCAAAACGATGGATTTATTTCTTTGTTTAGTTATTAAATACATAGTAATAAAAGTACAAAATAGACAACAAAAAAAAATAAAGAACAAGAACGTAGATTCTTTGCCAACGAGACTGTCGCTGTATCGCCAGTATCGCCAACAAACACCTAAACGAATTCTCTAAGGGGTACCAAAGCGACCATCAAGAAAATATAATGTAAGTATAATATTTAAAAGTCATTGTTCAAGGCCTTATCCCACTGCCATTCGACTGCACCGGTATTCATAAAAAAATCTGCATAATGGTTTCGCACTTGTGCAGCATATTTATTATGATGTGAATTTGTATTGTCGAGTGATGTATCCATTTCTGTTAATGCACCTGCGTCAATCAAGCTATCTTCTGCCCTGTTAGATGAGTAGATTCTTTCTGCTGGAGGTAGTGTCGCTTCATATTGAATAATAAAATTATGCAAAGCTGTTGTAGCTTGCACAATTTTTACCGCTGTGGCTAAGGAGGTGTTAATCGGTTTCTGGTATATTCTCCACCGAGCTGTAACCAATCCAAAGGCGCTTTTGACTTCTCGCCTCGGTCTACTTAGACGATAATTAAATACTTTTTTCCTTATGTCAAGATGCTTGCTTCGAGGAAAAGGTCGCATCATATACGATGTTAAAGCAATTGCCTCATCTGCCACCAATACGTATGGAAGCTCCGGCCCATTCTCTTCCACTTGGGTTGGTTCAGGTAGATTCATAGTTTGATTTTCAAATCGCATACCAATTTCGCTCCTTCGAAATACACCTCCATCGCTTTGTCGACCTTCAGCACCAATATCCAGCATCAAAAAACAACCTTTTGCGTCGCTAATCGCCATTAAATTTATGCTATGTCTTCCTTTATAATTATAGTAGGTTGATCCACTATTTGGTGGAGCCTGCAATTTAATATAAACTAATTAATTGAAATTTATATTCAATAATTGCATAATATATACATATATTATATTGATATATACATATATTATATTGATATTTACAACAACTTCTACGTGTTTGCCATCTATTGCTCCAATACAGTTCGGATAATTCCACAGGTCCTCAAATTCTTTGGCTACCTTACGCCAATTTTCTGCCGTTGGTTTGAGGAAAACTTTTTCTTTCAATTCGTCCCAAATACACTGGCATGTTTCGGAAATTATTTTTGATACAGTATTGTATCCTACACGGAACGTATACGATATGGATGCCATACTGTCACCACTGGCTAAATATCGTAAGGTAAGTTCCAATCGTGTTCGTGATGCGATTGGGTCTCGGACTGCACACTGCTTCTGAATTTTGGGTCCAACAATTTCAAACAATTTCTCGAATAGCACCGGTGTCAACCGCAAGTAATTACAATACTTTGGGTCATTGGAGGCCAACATTTCAGGGATTAAATTGTCACTTGCACCCTGACAAAATCTTCTTTCGGGCGTGAAAATAGGACGAACCCAAAATTTTCTTTTCTGCTTCTCTTTCACTGCATTCTCACGTTGTACCATTTTTTTATATATTATATATAATTTGAGCAACTTCTTTCGAATCGCTCTTTGATATACTGGGGATTGTCTCCATTTCTTCCAATACTTGCAGATGCATAATTATGCTCAGCGAGAGAGATTTATATCCTTATTAGAAAAATGTTTAAACAAATGAAGTTATATAAGTTAGTAGTTACATAAGTATTACAATCACAATATTAAAAGTATAATTAAAGAATGTGATATTAAAAGTATTAAAAAATGTGATATTATCTAATTATATTACTATATTATAACATTTTTTATTTTTTTTTTTATTGTGTTCAAACATTCCACTGTTTTTGTTGGCCAAGTTGTGTTATACTTTTTTTTGTTAAAGATCAGTTTATTATCTTCTCAATACTTTACATAAAGTTATGTTTGTTATAGACAATTATATGAAAGTTGTATAAAAGTTAATAGTACAAATACATATAGTGTAATCTTTTTTGCTAAAACAAATTTGCTTTTATTTTTATTTTTTATGTAAAGTTAGACGTATTTAAAAGTTATATAATAAATGTGTTAAATATAATTACGAATTGAATTGACATTCTATCTGTCTTATTTCATATTCCTTTTCCTTTAAAATTATAGCGTGTGTGTGTATGCGAGAGACAGAGAGAGAGAGAGAGAGAGAGAGAGAGAGAGAGAGAGAGAGAGAGAGAGAGAGAGAGAGAGAGTGAGAGAGTGTGGAGGAGGGGTACGCGCGTACATATATGTATATACATGAATAAATGTCCCTACCTCTACCGTTGCTCAATAGAAGCATAGAATAGGTTTAAAAAATAAAAAATCTTACCGTTTTGGAACATTTACAATAATTGTTAAGATATTAATTAAAATATCATTACTTAATTAAAATTAAATAAAATAGTTAAGTTATGATTGTTATATTTTTTCTCGTGTGCATACATTAAATAAAATAAAGCAAAGAAATCGTGTGCCATTTATCAAATGACTACGTAGATTGATAATTATTAAACGTGTACATACTGAAAGAATAAAAGATTTAAGAAAATATTTTTTTATTATTAATCCTATTTGATCATTAGTTATTAATTTCTTTTACATAAATTTATAAGAATAAATATAAAATGTACAGTATATAATAAAGAGATATTTAAATAATGGATAACCAATATATTATAAATATAATGTAATGAATATATTAGTAAATAAATATGTATTCTCACAATTTCACAAATTTAGAGAATGTTTTTATTTTTAAAGAATAATATAAAAAAGTATTTTAAACAAAAGAGGTGAATAATGCAAAATATATTTCAGTATAATAATTATATAGTTTATTACAAAAAACATTTGACATTTTTAGAAGGTACTTTACAATAATTTACAATAAATGAGAAATAACTTTTCTTTTCTCTGCTCCGTTTATAAATACATTTTCATTAATAACTTGCATTTCTATTGGATTTAAATCTATTGGTTCATCCTCATTTTCTAATGGTGCATCCTCATTCTCTATACATATGTTATGTAACATACAACAAGTAAGAATTACCAAGGGGATCATTTCCGTATTATACATGTAAATATATTTTAATTTTCTAAATCTTCCTTTTAGAATACCAAACGCACGCTCAATAACCACATGAGTTCTTGAGTGTTTAATGTTAAAATTTCTTTGTTCATTGTTTAAGTGACCATTATCTCGATATGGTGTTAACAAGTATTTTGATAAGGGATATGCTGAATCACCTAACAGATGATATTGATTTTAGAAATATCTATTCTCGTCATTTATTATTAACTGCTTAATATCACTTAAACGCCAGACTCTGGCATCATGAACATACCCACATAGACCCGTAAAAACATCAATAAATCTTAACTTATAGTCACAAATGCCTTGTAATACTATTGAGTGATAGCCTTTACGGTTAATATAGCTATCCGCATTTTCAATTGGTGCACTTATAGCAATATGGGAGCCATCAATTGCTCCAATTACCCCAGGGAAACCACTTAATTGATGAAATTCTCGTTCAAAGTTTATCATTGCGTGTGGTTCAGGCCATTTTATATATCTCTGAACATCTGTAGTGAGTAGCATCATAACTTCAAATATAGTTTTCCAGACGGTATCTTTAGATATACCAAACCTATCTGCTACTGATCTGAAACAGAAATTTTATATATTTATATATAAAATTGGATTTGTGTAGTGTGTGTGTGTTTGTACACAGTGAGGTAAGTTTGGATCAATTTCTAGCAAAGTTTGAAAAAAGTCGAATGTTTTTCACATGCTAATAAAGACACTAACCTGTAAACTTCCTGATTACCAAGGCACCATAATGTTAGAGCTATTTGTTTATGAAGGGACATTTTTGCAGCACCATATTCGTGGTATAAACGAGGTCCAAAGTCTTGCACCAAGTCTTGGACTTTGCACTCATCTTTCATACGTATACTTTTCTAGTCGAAAGTGTGACTTGAAATCTGATGAAACAATGTTAATATTATGTATTACTTATAAGAAGAAACATCAGCAAAAAGTTATAACAATGAAATATAATAAAGCAAAACTTATATTTATTTCTACCAATGTAGATTAATTTTAATTTCGGTTTAACTTTGTTTTCATCTTTTTCTAGTGCTAAGAATGAAAGAAAGTAAGTTGAAAAGCAAATTGAACTAAGGTTAAAGTTAATTTGCATGGGTAGAAATGAACTTAAGTCTCTTACCTGTTAAAGAATATGTTAATACAACAGTTTGAAAGAAATTTGGGATTTTAGGATGATGCTCGCATTCAGGTTGATGCTCGATAATATCATCATCGTCATCCGATGGATTATCAAATAAATCCCACATTCCTTGTATATCCATCTGAAATTATTGTATAGATATATAAATTTTTAATACTTACTATTACTTTTAACACAAAATTTGATTTTTTATAATTAAAAGTCAGTAATTGATACAAGCAGCTACATTATATTTACATAAAAATAATGTTTATTTAGAGGTTAGAATAATCGAATTTTCTTCTTTCGGATATTCTACAAATAGCCCAGTCAAATGAGCTGAAATTTTGGCCAAGATTGGAAATAATACTACCAGCGCTGTAACGCGTGGAAGTGTGTCTTTTGGGGTTGTAATGAAGGTACTAAAAGCCCACCCCCGTACCATTGTCGTAGCAAAAATGAGGGTGCAAAAAGAGTCCCAAAATTTGGTTTTTTGCCAATAACTCGAAAAGTATCACAATTAGGGGAAAAAGTGAAGACGTGAAAGTTGTAGAGAATGAAATTTCACACAAAAAAGGTCTGTCCAAAAATTTTGTACGACCAATTGCAGTCAATCTAGATTTTTTTGAAATACCACGTATTTCATGAGAAATGAAAAACACGTCAACGCGTCGCGCATTTTTTATCGATAGTTCGAAAATGGCGACTCGAATAAAAAAATAGTTTAAATAAAAGTTGTAAACTTTAATTACGTAGTTGTAGAATTTAATTACGAACAATTTCCATTTTTATTTTTTTCGATACGATCAGTATTGACAGAGATATGAATTTTTTAAACATTTATTATCGCGCGGTCAATATGACTGAAAAGCGTTATTGCAATAAATGGTATAAAATGAAATAATAATTAATTAATCATTAATAATATATGAATTATAAATAATGTGTACATAATTTATGATAACTTAATGAAATATAATGGTTTACAAGTAACCCTTTGTGTCGTAGTGTCTTCCAGGGAAGACAATTTTTTGCCCTCACTTTGTAATAATTTGTAGCAGTTTCTTCGATATTTTTACATGTTTTATTGTAATTTAAATATTGTAAACTGCCAAAAAATCTAAAATTACTCGAAATTGGTATATATTGTCAGTGAATTTTATTTGTTAACTTCTTGCACGATAAATTCATCATTACAAACTGTGTAGCGAATTCATGTAAAGTATTGTACTTACGGGTTTTCGGATCGCTGATCATGATTACATTCTCAGATATTCTAAATAAAAGATGGCGGATCCAATAGGGCGGACCAAATTTGTAAAATTAATCCTGAGTGTGGTCAACATTTCAAATAATAATGTATGCTCCAAAACGTCAAATAAGTGCACAAGATTGTAATTTTCACTGGATTTTATTTACAAACGTACACTGTTAAAAAAGATATGAAGTTTACAACATATTTACGTTACCACGGTAAATGAAATTTACAAACTGGGCATCTAAAATAAAAATTCTTGCACTTGTATAGCTAAATTCATACACGAACATAAATTTTTATGATAAGAAACGTATTTTTTATGATAATAAACTTGATTTTCATTGATCATTTCTTGATATAATATTATTTCATTTCGCACTTTTCCGCATGAAAATAAAATAATTATTCCAAAAAAAAGTTAAAAAAAAAATAAAATAATTAATAATTATTAATAAAATAAAATAATTATTCCAAATATTTAGTTACGAGTAAATAGTAGGTTTATGCAATAATATATAAAACGGTATAATTCGACTTAGGTTTATTTGTAAAGATATTTCACTAAAAAGTAACAATTTTATGGTATACCATGTATTGGAGCAAACTGGCAACTTCAGAGTCAGCCATGAATCCATGTATTGGAGCAAACTGGCAACTTCAGAGTCAGCTGTGAATTAGCGCATGCGCATGAATCGTAACGATAAAAGTTTCATTTCACTCGAGTTGATTGTTATTTATAATAATAAACGTCCTAAAAATATCGCAGCGGTACTGAATGACACCTAAATGTATGCAGAATGACTTCCAATACTTGAAAAAATTTTAAAAATTTGTTAAGTACATTATTTTTAACTTTGAAAATGCTCCAAAATGTCACTTTTCTGAAAATTCAAAATCACAAACATTTTCAATTGTCCGTTTCATAATACTACTTATTACAAATCGAATATCAAAGTATCAATTTTGTAGGAAATTTTATCAGCTTTAATTTTGATCTGATGAAATTTCTTTGTAAAATTAATAAAAAAGAAGATACATGCAAAAAACTAAACACACATGCCACTTTTGCATAATTTCTTTAAAAAACACCACTTTTCGAGGGTTCTTTTTTTAAAGAAATCATACCTTTCGATGAACTTATAGTGCTGCATTACTTTCACACACATATAAACTACTAAAAATAGGTGAAATCCAATTTTTAAAAAATTATTACGCATATATTTTTTCAATATATTATTAATTTTGTATGAAATTGTATTTTTCCTGACATTTTTAAACAGCTGTAACTTGTTAACAAATGATCGTACGAAGATGAACAAAAAACCATTTTAAAGATAATTTAATTCTCTTCAAAAAATGTAGAGAGACATTTTGACCTACAGTTAACCGAAAGTGACTTTTTTTGACAAAATCCACAAAAAATGACAATTTTTCAGGTTTATTAGCATTATCACACTACGCATATATCCAAAATGAGTTTTTATGTACATCAAAATTTTCGAAATTTAATTATCTTTCACTTTCATAAGATGTAATATTTGCGTTAAACTTACAGATGTTGACTTACAAGCGATTTTACCACTTAAAATCGTACTCGAGGAGCGATAATAAATGTTTTAAAAAATTCATATTTCTGTCAATATTGATCGTATCGAAAAAAATAAAAATGGAAATTGTTCGTAATTAAATTGTCTACAACTTTTATTTGAACAATTTTTTTATTTGAGTCGCCATTTTCGAACTATCGATAAAAAATGCGCTACGCACTCACGTGTTTTTCATTTCTCATAAAATACGTATTATTTCAAAAAAATCTAGATCGACTGCAATTGGTCGTACAAAATTTTTGTAGAGACCTTTTTTGTGTGAAATTTTATTCTCTACAACTTTCACGTCTTCACTTTTTTCCCTAATTGTGATACTTCTCGAGTTATTGGCAAGAAACCAATTTTTTTGACTCTTTTTGCACCCCCATTTTTGCTACGACAATGGTACGGGGGTGGGCTTTTAGTACCTTCATTACAACCCCAAAAGACACACTTCCACGCTAGTTACAGCGCTGGTAGTATTATTTCCAATCGAAATGCTCATTTGACTGGGCTAAAATATATTATACTTTTTACTAATTTTATTAATCGTAACTTTGATAATTATTAAGTTTAAGGGCCTCACCTCAAATATCGATGAAACTTTAATTTAGTATTTGTAATTTTGCTAAAATTTAATAACGTACTGTTTTTTAATGTTTCTCATTTTACAATATTGTTTTACCTGATAATACGTACCGTCGATTTATAAATGTATTACGCGCCTTGCCTAGCCAATTCAAGCTAAACTCTACTCGACTTATCGGAAGCGATGTGAGTTGTCATGATTCACGAAAATAGTAGATGGTTGTGCCTATCATATTTTTCGGCCCTAGTGGAACTAACTCGTACTCGAATTATCGTAAACACCCCCGTGTCGTCTGCAGCGGAGTAAAAAGACAAGTTGCTGTCTAGCCGTGCAAATTTTCATCGTATTATTAATCCATGCTTTCAAAAGGAAGACAGCGTGCCTTCCAAACTGGTTGTTATTGACGCCTTGCTTTAATTTTGTTTTGTTAGATCACTTGATAAGGACCCGAACCCTGGGTTGAAACGTTGTGAAGTTCTTTATGTATTGATTGGCCAATTGTTGTCGGAATTAAATATATTCGTTTTTGTGTTAAGTATTATTGGCGGAACAAACATTTACTTTTTGGTTATTAATAATATTTGCGCATCACCAACAGCGCCTGACTCTTATTTAGAATGTTATATACACTTCTATGATAAACTCTGTTACATTGGTAATGGTACGTCTTTCTTGCCGCACAAAATCAGGTCGCCGGAGTAGGATTCGAAAAATGCAAGAGACACTTGTTTTCAATACAGGTGTTTACTTAAGATAGTTACAGAAACATTTATAAATCATATTAAGAGTTTTGTGATTGTGAAACATGTAGTTGCTGTGCGTGTTAAGCTGGGTTCTATAGCGCGGGCGGACTTACGTCTAGCGTTGAGCGGATCACAGATCGACGCTTTGAATGCGATCACGCCGAGTTTTATAGTTTGGGCGGATTTACATTTAGTGTTGAGCGGATTGCAGACTGGGTGCTTCGGGCAGGGAGCGGCCCGTTTGACCACGTTAATATTGACCACGGTCCCGATTGACCACGTTGATATTGATCACGTTGCAATTGACCACGTTGCGATTGACCACGTTGCGATTAACCACGGTCCCGATTGACCACCGTCCCGATTGACCACCGTCCCGATTGACAACAGTCCCGATTGACCACCGTCCCGAACACTAACCTATATAGGTTAGTGACGCGCTTTAAACAATTAAATACTTTTAAAGCGCGTCACTAATCGTCAATCGGGACCGTGGTCAATCGGGACCGTGGTCAATCGGGACGGAGGTCAATTGGGACCGTGGTAAATCGGGACGGTGGTCAATCGGGACCGTGGTCAATCGGGACCGTGGTCAATCGGGACCATGGTAAATCGCAACGTGGTCAATATTAACGTGATCAATATTAACTTGGTCAAACGCAACGTGGTCATTTTCAACGTGGTCAATCTCAACGTGGTCAATAGGGACCGTGGTCAATCGGGACTGTGGTCAATAGGGACCGTGGTCAATCGGGACTGTGGTCAATCGGGACCGTGGTCAATCGGGACGGTGGTCAATCGGGACGGTGGTCAATCGGGACGGTGATCAATCGGGACCGTGGTCAATCACAACGTGGTCAATCGCAACGTGGTCAATCGCAACGTGGTCAATCGCAACGTGGTGAATTTCAACGTAGTCAATCGGGTCCGTGGTCAACATCAACGTGGTCAAACGGGTGCCACTCCTTCGGGTACAGTTGCGTTGCATTTTTGCAGAGCAGACAGATTTTATAATGTTTTGGATACCAGTAGTGGGTAAACTTTTAAAACTACTATAAGAGGCGGGAAAAATTAACAGAGCCGACGGTTACATGTCTAAATATCCCGGTCATAATATCCCGCGATAAAACATCCCGGTCATAATATCCCAACGGCAAAATATCCCGCGACAAAATATCTCAACGGCAATACATCCCGCGACGAAATATCCCATACAAAAGTATCCCACGATAAATCATCCCATGAATTATCCTTACAAATTATATGCCGGACGCCTTACAGATGCGGCGTACCTGAGGTACAGCGCCGAAACGCCTCGATATTTCTACTTCGGTGTTCGCATAATATCAACGGTGATAGGTTGTGTGTATATGATTGTGTAGGACATTCGAATGTAAAAAATATTAAGGAATCTGTAATGGTAAGTACATGTCTGGATGTTGATTTCGAATCGGTTGTCATTCGGTTACATCTGTTTGAATTGTGCGGTCAGTTCTACGATGCCGTTGAAATTTATAAGTGGTCAGAAGGGAAAGCGACAATTAGTGCTTCATGATTTTATTTTTGGTGTACATCGTGAAAATACTGATGCTGTTGTCTGGCGATGCATTAAGTATAAGGATAGCTGTCGCAGTCGAGTATACACATCTTCAATGAAACGGAGTGGTGAGTGGTTTTGTCTCTCGCTACTGTTCCGTGTGTAATTGTTTACAGGAACAGTTCTGAAAGTTTGCAAGAATACTCGCTTGATTTTTGTTGACGTCATATTATCCATCCTATCTATTATTCCAGTACGAACTACGTGCTAGCAAAAGTGGATCAGTAATATCATGGGATATTTTTGTCATATTCCATTACAAAACATCCAATAGAAAAAACGAGCCATTAAAAACGACCTTGTTTTACCCTGATACACCTGGAAGTGTGGGGGTTGACCTCGTTTCACGTGGCAAGTTGGAAACGTGGACCTTGTTTCGCCATGCTGCACATAGGGGTGTGGGGTGGACCTCGTTTCACGTGATAATTTGGAAAAAACATCCCACAACAAAATATGGAAAAGTGCGTGCGTGGATGCAGTAGGTTCCACCCTCCTGCGGGGGGCTCCACTTCCAAAAAATTGACCTAACCCAACCCGAAGTAGGAATATCAAGGCGTTCGGCACTGTACCTCAGGTACGGCGCATCTGTAAGGCGCCCGGCATATAATTTGTAAGGATAATTCATGGGATGATTTATCGTGGGATACTTTTGTATGGGATATTTTTGTATGGGATATTTTGTCATGGGATATTTCGTCGCGGGATGTATTGCCGTTGAGATATTTTGTCGCGGAATATTTTACCGTTGGGATATTATGACCGGGATGTTTTGTCGCGGGATATTATGACCGGGATATTTGGACGTGACACCGAGCAGTGATGGTAGAAATGGGATCCTGCGCGCGCATCGATGACGAAAATTATGTCATCACAGCAGTGCTGTAGCGAAAAGTAAGGTATTTTATGGACCCTCAACTATTATTTATGTATAAAATTGTACAATATTTAAAATATACGACTTAAAGAGAAAATAATCATAATAATTATCCAAAATATAAAATTAAATATTATTTAGCATAAAAAAAATATACATATAAATAAATAATATAATTAGTAAAACATATAAATAAATGTAATGTATAAATTATAAAAACTAAAAAAAAGTAATTATTTATTTTTATACATAATATTCTTTATTTCTTAGAACATTATCTTTTATAATAATGAAAGCTCTGAAAAGGGAAGGTAAGAAAGAAACACACAAGTTTTGTATAATTTAAAACAAATAATTTATGTGGCAGAAGTTATTAAATGAGTACCAACATTTGTTGCAAGGGTAAGAAAAACTGCCAAAAACCTTACCAGTATTCATACATAACAGAAGTATAAAATAAAAAGTTTATCACAAATCAAATTAAAATATAAAATTGATATGTAAAATAATCATTACTTGAGAATCAAATACATATAATTTTTAAAAAATAAAAAGAAATTATATCTTGTATTAATTACATATTTTATCTATAACGAAACTAAAAAAACACCAGATAATAACATTACGTATGGAATAAATATAATCTATAAAACAAAACAATTATTAGTACAATATAATACGATAATATTATTAGGACTAGCAGGGGGAGATGCAGAGAAAGGGAGAACGACATAAAAATGGTATTTAGAGAAGAGAGTGCGGAGAGGAGCGCAAGCAGTGAGGGGAAAGGAAAGGAAGGAAGAGAACAAGGAAGAATTATTAGATAGGCGCTGAGATCTCAAGAGGAGATGGAGGGTGACGGCAGATGAAGAAGTGACGAGAGAAGAGAGGCAAATGAAGGGCAAAGCGAGGAAGGAGAGAAGGAAGGGGAAATCGACGGTAGTGACAAGCAGGAGGATATGGGTGAATAGAAGGGAGCGGAAGTGGGAGGAAGATATAAAGGAATTGAGGAGAATATGAATGGAGAAAGGTAAAGGTAGGAAGAAAGAATGACGAGGAAAGTAAGGAAGTAAGCAGGGGATCGCTGGAAAGGAGACAAGGATAAAGGTGGAGAAAGGCTGAGAAGAAAGTGAGGGAAGATATAGACATAGGCTGGTGGAAAAAACAAAGGAGGAGAGGATGAGAGGAGGGTTGGCGGTAGTGACTAACAGGAGGTTATGGATAGACGGAAGAGAGATTAAGTGGGATGAGAGAGAAGGCAGGTGGAGGGAAAAGTAAGGGAGGATGGAAACGGAAGAATTGTGAGAGCAAAAGGGGGAAGGAGAGCAGAAGAGTGAACAGGGTGAAAAAGGAAGGAGAGGGGTTTGAGAGGGAGGGAGAGGCGAAGCGGAGGTATGTTTATATATTTGCGTTGTTTTTGTTTTTCTGCTTTCTGTGTGTAGGGCAGTAGGCGGGAAGGATTGAGGTCTGGTCTGGACGGAGGGAGGCCGAAGTGGGGGATCAGAGGAAGGCTGAGAGGGAGGAGACAGGAAGGGGACAAGCGAGAGACGGAGGATCGAGCGGAAGGCAACGTGAGAAGATACAGAGGGGAAGATAGTCTCGCCTAGGCGTGAAGAAAGGCAGGGGAAGGACTGGAGGATGGGGTAGGAAGGGAGACGAGGAAGGAAGGAGAGAGAAGGTCCGTAGAGGGGAGGAAAACGGAGAGAGGGGGTGAGGCCGCGAAGGGGAGGGAGGAAGACGTAGCATGTAAAAGGTCGCCTATGGCCAGGACGGGAAATGGGGAGTATACTTGTAAAAGGTTTGGGTACGTTCCTTTCAAAAACGCCTTGTAAGCCCTGCGGGGAAATGCAATAAACTTATCTATCTATTATTAGGACTAGCAATAATTAGGAAAATCTTGGCTAGATGTAACTAATTTGATTATTGCACAAAAAAAAGAAAAAAATATGCAAAAGTGAAAAATAAATTTAAGCACTATCACGTGTTTTTTTATCATAAGAATACAAATTTTGACTATTGTGTAATTTTAAATGTGTAGGATCGACTTGAAAAGTTACACAATTAATATTTTCGGCTTGAAAATTTGATCGGATTGTACACATAGCGGAAACAGCATCATTTAATAATCGATTTCGCTTTTTAGTTTTTATATCCGTAACCATTGAAAATATGCGCTCAGCTTCGGCATTAGAATGAGGTAAAGAAAATATTATTTCAATTAATAATTCTAAAGCTGGAAATAATTTTTGTCCATTAAAATCTTTACGGTCTAATATTTGTTTCCACATTTGGTCAACTTCCAAAGAAGCTAATTGAATCTTTTCTTCGTTGCTAAATCTAGATGGTAAAATTGTCCACTCAAAGTCTAAATTAAAAAAATTGACACCTTCGAATCGTGCTGCAATATGCGAGAGATCTCTAACTTTAATTCTACTTTCGTTATAAAGTGCAATTTTCGGTTCTAAAAAAGATAAATATTCGGAAAAGGTATCTTTAGTTGGAAAACGTTTAAGCATTTCTTTAAATGCCGTTTTGTAAAATTGCAAACATCTAACACGAATTTCTTGCGCGACGTCTACACATTCTATTTCTAAAAACTTTTCACAGTCGGATCCTAGATATACATTTTGGATGTTTGTATCATCGTCTAAATTAAGTGAAGAGATATTATCCAAAGCCTCAGGTGTAATAAAATTGACAGCTATCTGAGAAACTAATGTCTGGCAATTAACAAATAATTTATGAATTAAAAGTTCACGTGATTGAAAAAGAGCATTAAAAGAATTAAAGAAATTTAAGGAATATTTCAAAAATAATATATATGCTTTGATTGTGTTATCATTCAAATATGTTAAAATAGTTTCTGCGGATTGTGATTTATCTTCCAGCACAGCTACCATAAAATAATGTTTTAATACTTCCCAGTTATCGAGAAGTCTTACAACGAATTTATGCAACACTAACCATCTTGTGGTTGATAATTTAAGAATTTTTTGTCTCTCAACATTAAAAAAATCTTGAAACTCACCCAAAATTGCGAATCTCTTCGTACTACCGGACATGTACGTAGCAACAGCTCTAATTAAATGTTCGCACGATTTTGGTAATTGTTCACAAGCTTTACTGGCTATGATTGCAGATGAATGGCAGATGCAATTCAATAATATTAAACCCGGTGCTTCGGTTTTTAAACGCGAGAAAAACGAATTATTAGCTCCTGTCATAACAGAAGCATTATCACAAGCCATACCAACAATGTTTTTTAAAGGAATTTCTTTTGTTTCAAATAATATTTTAAAGGTTTCAAAAAGTTTACTTGCTGTGCAATCTTTAGCATCTAATGATATTAACTCAAATAATTTTGTTTTTATTTTTTTATCTGTAGGCGAAACATATTTAACCAATAAACAAAGCAGTTTTGTATCTGCAATATCTGTACTTTCATCAAGTAAAATTGAAAATCTATGTGTCTGTAAAATTTTAGTAAGTTCTTCTGTTTCACGTTTTGCAATTACATGTTTGACAATTTGTTGACATTTCTTACGGCCTAGACAAAGAGATTGCATATGTTCGGGCTCTAAGTTAATATCTTTCAATAAAGGAATTAAATGGTCTAAAAGTTGAAAACTGATGTTATGTTCTGCAAAAAAGGCTGATAATTTTATTTCGGCGCGTTTTATTATATCCTTAGGTGAAAGTGACGAATTACATGAATTGTTATTAGTGATATTACTGAGGCTTTGAGTTATCTTTTCTACGTGTTTGTCTGATTTAGAATGTTTAATTAAACATGACTTGTGACACGTGATAGTAATTTGGTATGCAGTACAAAAGGCTTTATTATTATCAGAATGGGGAGCCAACCATCCTTTAAAAATGTCTAAATCTAGCCATGAAAAATTAAACTTCCTACTACTCTCCTTTTTAACGGCTCCTTTAGAAGTATTTCCTTCCATATTATTATAATAATGCTAATATTGCACTATACACTACTACTACTACTACTATTGCTATAAATATTATATTATTTACTTACCTTCTTCTCGCGTCCTCTCATGGCTCCTATCTGCCCGCCAAAACTAAGCTCTCTGCGCCTGTTCGTGCCTGTAGCGCCCGTCGGACCGTTAATGTATGTACGCGGTTGGAAGATCTGAGTATGCGCATGCGCGCGCAGGATCCCATTTCTACCATCACTGACACCGAGCCGACTGGTCTCAAACTCAGGATCCTTCGTTCACACGCCTAACACTCAGCGTGCTACGCCACGACTGCTCCACTACTGAGCTAACTTCCCCGCTCCTCTATCTATACCGGCTCATGGCCTATTATTCTAGCCTCGCGGCCTCTAAATATCTTACATTACAGGCCTCCACACACACATTCCCGTAACAGTAACAGTAAGATTTGGATCAATCGCGTTGCTCGATTCGGCCGGTTACGGTTACGGACGACCAAATTGAGCAACGCGATTGGTCGAAACCTTACTGTTACTGTTACGGAAATGTGTGTGTGTGTGTGTGTGTGTGTGGAGGCCTTACTGACTGACAAACTTAAACTATGACTTATGCTAGACTCACCTACGGAGTTCGGCGAGCTAAACAAAGCGCCGGACATAACCGGGGGATATTGGGATGGCTCGGTCAGATATTATTAGCCGAAAGCGCCTGACTGAGGACGGGAGCGTCCGTCCTCAGTACAACGGAGAAAAGACCGGAAACATCCATCTAAAGGCAGGATCGGTCATATTTAACCAAACGGTAGTATCCGGCTGAGAACGAAGGCGTCCATCTTCTATACGGAAAAGAGGCCAGGAGAACCCGGCCTGACCTCAATGAAGTTAGCCGGACAACTTTGACAAACTTTGAAAAACTGTATATTGTCCAGCCGGAGAGTGGGGTTGAGACGTAGAATATGTGATGGTTTCTGAACGCGTTTGTCCGATGTGTAATTATTTAAGCTAATAAACAAATCCAGAATAGTTTTGATAAAGTAGCACATTTTACTGATTACACATTGGACAATCGCGTTCAGAAACCACCAAATATTCTACGTCTCAACCCCACTCTCTGGCTGGACAAAGTTTTTCGCCTTTTTAAGCGAAACCGTGATCCAACAAATTAACGTTTTAATTAGTTTATTCAGGACCAACAAGATTCCGCATCAATTGACCCCGTTTTGAAACAAAAACTGTAAAGAATTCTATATTTACCGGCTATATTAACACTAAAAATTATTTTCGTGTTTACGTAAAACCTATTAATTAACAAATGTTTTAATTAGTCTAACCATCACCTACAAACGACTAACAAACGATTCGTAAAAAAGAGATTGTTTGAAGTTGATGTTGTCCGGCTAACTTCATTGAGGTCCTGGCCTGAAGGTGAGATTAGTCGTGTAAAGCCAATCGGGAGTACTTATATGTATAAGGTGACCCATAAGGTCACCTATATAAGGTGATCCGGAAGTGATCAGATGAAAACGAGAGTGCCCGTTCTTTATATGGAGATTGGGAGCACTTAATCTAGTGTGTCGGTTTCAGGGAGCGGTCTGGTCAGGATGAGAATCAGGATAGAATTGCTTGTCTGTATCCTTCGGTAAGGGGGTATGCTTGTGTAATTAACCTCTCTCTACTCGACTCGTTTTGGCTTCTTTTTCGGAATTGATTGGCACCCAGTGGAGAGAAGATCTAAGTGGGTTGATAGTAGTCCTGATTTAGGAAGTAGTCTTCGTTCAATGAAGCGCGCTCGCGTTTGTGTGTGTGTGTGTTGTGTGTACTTGAATTCCTTTCTAGTGCTGGATAACATGCCTGCTGTGAAAATTAATACCGTTGCAGAGGAGATGTCGCTGCCAGTTCTCTCATATTTGAAGTAAGAGTAATAATGTTAATAAGCAGCATAACATATTAGGATTTGAGTAAATATGCAGTATAACGGCACCCCCTCCGATTTATTTAAAATTTTATTATTTTGTGTATTTTGGGTCATAAAAAAGATTCTGAGAAGGAAAATCGATGCTCATGTTCCGTTTACCTATATTTAATACTAAAAATATATCACAATGTCGGGAAGTAAGAAAATGATAATTTATGAATATATATGTAGGAGTAGAGATTCGGAACTCGCCGGATAGCGGCAGCGGTAGTAAATAAGTTCGGAACCTCTCGCGAGGCGGCGCGCAAAAGAATACGGATGAGATAGAATAAGACGCATAGCAACGACGAGCGAACGAGCGAGTCAGTCGAATCCTGACGAGAGTCGGATATAGAGCGCAGGGCAATCAGCCGAGTAGTATGAGATAGGGAGATTTCGGCAATACGCGTGAGGTACTTTTGTGTGTACTACTTATTACAATATATATCCCAGTTTACGCGTGAGTCTCGTTGTCTGGTTTCTCGACTGATATCCCTACAAAATTGGGGGCTTGTCCGGGATATCGGCGGGATTTGTACGACCAGGATCGGTCGGAGGATCGCGGACCAGATTGACGAGAAGCGGATGACGATAAGGACATCGCGATACGTACGGTGTTGTACGCGAGGAAGATCAGTCTCAAACAGTAAGTCGGTTGTCAAGTTGAGCAGCGAAAGTCGGTCGTTGTGATTTGCATATACGGTTTCGAGCTGATCGGGCAGACAATCCGACGATCGCACGTTCTTAACCTTAGTTGTTCAAGTTGTAAAGTTGGTTTCTTTTTTATTATTATTAACTCCTAGTATATTTACAATCTGTCTTATGACATTAAGTAAATTGTATATGCTACTAAAACATGCTGACATTATCCCACTGGAAAATGCCTTTAACAATTACAATCGCTAAGGATTGAATATGACTACCTGACAATCTTACAATTTTATCTAAATCTAATGGTAGAATCAAGTGGTTTAAATCTCTTCCGTTCGTCGAACTTTTCTGAGAGATTAGTCGCAAGCGTATTTGGAAAGTTGAAAAGTTAAAGTCGCGAAGTCGTAAAGTCGTACAGGCAGCGGTTAGAAATGACCGATTCCGAGCAACAGAATAATGTGCCAGGCGGAAGTAACGCCATGAGTGCCGAACGCAACGATGAGTCGAAAGAGGAAAGTAAGCGGAAGTTTCTAGAAAGACCGCGAAAAATCAGGAAATATGACGGCCAAGACATTGACGAAATGAGAGTGGTCGATCTCAAGGACGCTTTAAGGAAATTAAACGTGGCTACCACAGGTAAGAAGACAGAATTGAAAACGAGATTATGGGATACGCTAGCACGAAAACAACGCGCCGAAATAACATCCGACGAAGATGACACAACAGACGAGGAAAGAACTACAGACGACGAAAAAAGAACGGACGAGGACAAATCGACAAGCTACAGAGATGCAGTAGACGATCGGCAGGCGCGGGGTGAATCAACGAAACAAAGGCGTCGGTAAAAACCAGAGGCACCACGAGGTAAAGAAGAACGACGCGCTGCGGCAAAATATCAAAGGCGGTCGCGAGTTAAAGAAGAACGTCGAAGGACGGATGACACGTCGGATACAGATACGTCGGTTGAACGAGAAGGTAACGAGCGAAATCAACGTAGATTAGCAGATAGGAGGCCCGAACGTGTACGTAGCGAGTTTACCATCAAAGATGTAGAAGGCAGTCTAATTTATTTCACGGGAGACGATAAGTTACCTGTCAAAAAGTGGATTGTAGAATTCGAGGATACCAGTGACTTACTGCAATGGAGTGAACTGCAAAGATTGATATATGGCAAACGCATGCTGAAAGGGTCTGCGAAGCGTTTTATATCTTTCGAGAAGAATATTACGTTCTGGGATATTCTCAAGCGGAGGTTGAAAAAGGAGTTCAAGGTCGAGCTAAATAGCGCGCTAATACACAGTCAACTATTTAAGCGTCGACGACAGCCTGGAGAAAGTAGCAGACAGTATATTTACGCAATGCAGGAGATAGCTGATCAAGGTTCTATTGAGGAAGATGCCTTAATACAATATGTATATAGTTGATGGTCTACCGGACGAGGATGGCAACAAGGCCCTATTATATGAAGCATGTACGATACGCGAATTAAAGAAGAAACTAGAGGCATATGATTGTTTGAAGGAGAGGACGCAGAGAAAGAAAACTTCCACAAAGAAAGACAGTCCCAAGAGCGGTGCAAAGGATGTCAAAAAGGCAGCCCTCAAGACAGATGGCAAGCAGCAATCTGACAAAAAGCGTTGTTTCAACTGTGGATCTAGCGAACACGACGTCAAGAATTGTACGAATGTAGACAAGGGACCGAAATGTTTCAAGTGTAACAGTTTCGGACACATAGCTTCGAAATGCGATGCGAAACCAACACAGACGGAGACGACGCCAGCTACTGTAAGTTGTATAAGTAGTATGGATAAATTCATCTTGGTTGACATTGCAGGAGCAAAGTACTATGCCTTGGTTGATACGGGAAGCGATGTAAGCCTAATACAAGACGACTTATACAAAGATATTGGCGAACCTAAGATGACGAAGACAACACGTACTTTTGTGGGATTAGGAAACGTGACTACGAGAGCGAGTGGCACTTTTCCATTGAAGCTGTCAATCGGAGAGGAAGACTACAAGATCGAAGTGTACGTAGTTCCTACGAACTCCATGACGTCCGGGTTAATATTAGGACGTAACTTTATACAAGATGTCGAAATAACTATCAGAAGAGGGCATATCGAAGTTAAAAGACTGCCAGTGGAGAAAGATCCTACTATACGAGTGAAAGAGCCAGTCTGTACCAGAGAGGACAACCCTAAAGACCCAGGAGACAGAGGAGGATTTGAGGAACTGACGGTATTACCTTGTACTACCGCCTACGACATGGAGGTGCCGGAACGATATAGAAGTAGGATCGAGGCCATGATAGCTGAGTACCAACCGAAGAAGGATGTCAAAAGTGAAGTCGAGACCAAAATTATCTTGAAAGATGATATCCCAGCCAATCACCGGCCCCGCAGACTTGCGCCAAAGGAGAAGAAGATAGTAGACGGCCAAATAAGCGAATGGTTAGTTAGGTGTCATTAAGCCTAGCCAGAGGGAGTATGCTAGTCGAGTCGTGGTTGTACGTAAAAAAGATGGTTCGAGTCGCGTATGTATAGATTACCGAGATCTAAATAAAAAGATGATTCGAGATAAACAGCCAATGCCCTTAGTAGAAGATCAATTAGACGCGCTACAAGGTTTTAAAGTCTTTACGGTACTTGATTTAAAGAACGGGTTTTTGCACGTGCCGGTTAGTAAAGAGAGTCAGAAGTACACGGTTTTTGTAACGCCAACGGGTCAGTACGAGTTCACTATGATGCCATTCGGTCTCTGTAATGGTCCAAGTAATTTCATGAGATATATCCGTAAAAAATTCGAAGACATAATCCAAAGATTACTCGCATTTCTTTACATGGACGATATAGTTATTCCGGGTCGTGACGAGGAAGAGGCTTTTTTAAGGTTACTAGAAGTTATAGAAGTTGCGGCTAACAGCGGGCTTGAGATTAATTGGAAAAAATGCAAATTTCTGTAGAGATCTGTTGAGTTTTTAGGTTACGTAATCAAAGAGGGTTGCGTCGAACCATCTCCGACGAAAATTAAAGCGGTTTAATGCTGGGAACAGCCGAAGTTATTTAAACATCTACAAAGTTTCCTAGGACTCGCAAGATACGTTAGAAAGTTTATAAAAGATTACGCTAAGATAGCTTACCCCTTATATGAATTGAGAGAACAAAATTTCTATTTTGGATCGTCACAGCAATTAGCTTTTACACGATTGAAAGATATTTTATCGAAAAGTCCAGTGTTACGAATATACGATCCAAAGGTTATTACTGAGTTGCATACGGATGCAAGTAAACAAGGGTACGGAGCTGCTCTTCTTCAAAGAAAGCATGACGAGAAGTATTTCCATTCGGTTTACTATTTGAGTAGTAAAACAACGGAAGCCGAAAAGAAATGGTGTTCATACGAGTTAGAGATACTAGCGATAATTAAAGACGTTAAGCGACTTAGAGTATATTTATTAGGTATTAAGTTTAAAATTGTAACCGACTGCCAAGCGTTTCAGCGTACACTGTCTAAAGAGAATCTATCTCCAAAAGTCGCCAGATGGGCGTTAATATTAGAGGAGTTTGACTACGAGATTGAACATCGTTCAGGTGAACGGATGAAGCACGTCGATGCGTTGAGTAGATACCCTGTGATGTTAGTAGAGGACACAATGCTAATGTTGATTAAAGGTGAGCAAGATAGAGAAGAACGACTACGAGTAATTAAGCAATTATTAGTTAAAGAACCTTATGAAGATTATGTTTTAGAAAACGGAGTACTTATGAAAAGAGTAGGTACTAAGAATGCTGTAGTATTGCCGTCAAGCCTATATTTGGATATTATCAGAAAAGTGCATGAAAATGGGCACTTTGGTGTAAGAAAAATGATGGAAGCTATACAGGAAGAATATTACATTCCAAAGTTAAAGGAAAGATTAGAACGTTACGTAGAGTGTTGTATATTGTGTATATTAGCCGAGAAAGAGCAAGGTAAAAAAGAGGGTTATTTAAAGTCGATTCCGAAGGGTGATGTTCCTTTAAGTACATATCACGTAGACCATTTAGGCCCTATAGAAAGTACGGCTAAACTGTATAAGTATCTACTTGTTATAGTAGACGGATTCTCAAAGTTTACTTGGATTTATCCGACAAAGACTACCAACACTAAAGAAGTTTTAGATAAATTGACGGCAATGCAGCAGATTTTTGGTAACCCTCAGAGAATTATTACAGATAAAGGTACAGCGTTTACCTCTTCTCACTTTAGAGACTATTGTTCGACGGAAAATATCGAGCATATCACGATAACTACAGGCGTGCCCCGCGGAAATGGGCAAGTAGAGCGTATAAATAGGATTATTATCCCAGTCTTGACTAAACTATCACTGGATAATCCCAGTCGTTGGTATCGTCATGTGTCTAAGTTACAGCGATATATTAACAGTACATATCAAAGAAGCGTTGGAATGAGTCCATTCGAGGCATTATTCGGAGTTAAAATGAAACAGCAGGAAGATGTTCAATTATTGAACATGCTAGATCAAGAATATATACAGTTGTTTAATCAAGAGCGAGATAATTTAAGAGATATGGCTAAGCAGAATATATTAAGAATCCAAGCGGAGAACGAACGTTTTTATAATCGGCGTCGTAAAAAGGCATGTACATATAAAGAAGGTGACTTAGTTGCTATTCAGAGAACGCAGTTTGCGCCACGTCTTAAGATTAAGACACTGTATTTAGGTCCAGATTTCACAAGTTAAAGGTTAAACAGCAGGAAGATGTTCAATTATTGAACATGCTAGATCAAGAATATATACAGTTGTTTAATCAAGAGCGAGATAATTTAAGAGATATGGCTAAGCAGAATATATTAAGAATCCAAGCGGAGAACGAACGTTTTTATAATCGGCGTCGTAAAAAGGCATGTACATATAAAGAAGGTGACTTAGTTGCTATTCAGAGAACGCAGTTTGCGCCACGTCTTAAGATTAAGACACTGTATTTAGGTCCAGATTTCACAAGTTAAAGGTAATGACAGATATGAAGTAATAAGAGTAGGTGCAGGAAAGGGACCTGCAATCACAACTTCAGCAGCCGATTACATGAAAGCCTATGGAGAGTTTCCTTCGGAGGCCGAAGAAAATACAGAGATGGCCGAGTGTAGGAGTCATGAAGAATAGAGATAAGGAGGACGAACTTCATGTTTCGAGATAAGCCCAAAACCCGGTTACAGTAGTAGTTCGAAAAACATACACCGACAACGCTACGATCGACAAACTGGCATCTGGCAGTCGGGACTCGGGAAGAGAGGAGGGGATATGGGGTCCGCAGGAGAAATTGCTCCGCGTAGCATTTCTTTAAGCTTAGCGCATTTATGGACCCAAGTTTCTGACACTTGGCTGTATTGACCTGTGACAAGAGGCAGGAGCCAATAATTAGAAGAAGGACTCCCAATATCGCGGACTTACACAGGTATGTACACGTTACAGACACAGATTTTTGTACTTTATTAATTAATTTAAACAATCAAGGATTGTATACATTCAAGTACAATGTGGTTTCCAGAAACATTCAAGTGTAAAAAACTCAGATATTGGAGTGTGGGTTAGAAAAAATAATGTAGGAATTGAGGAAAATAAGTGAGGTTAGTATACGTCCCGAGATTTTTAAAACACCATTGTGTGATTACATAAATTATTCTGCAAAATTAAACCTTTTGTTTATTTTTCTATTTTGCAAGAACTCAATAATCGATTATTGGATTACAGAAGTTGAAGCAAAATTCGAAATCTTAAAGAATGTTTTTGAAAATGATAAATAAAACTTAAATAAGAATATGAAAACAGTATGTATACAAAGAGAGAGAGAGAGAGAGGGAAAAGAATAAGTACTATTCTCTTTTATCCACGAATTGTACATAAATAATACTTGATAACATAATTAAGAAATTGTATAGATAATATTTACCATGGAAAGTTACTCAATTAAGTATAATGATCTACCTCCAATAACATTTGAATATTTGAAAAAAAATATACAATTAGTAAAAAAACCAGATAATTGGGTTACAGTCGAGTATGAGAAATGTATAATATTTATTGAAATATTGAACAATCTAGAAGAAAGAATGAAACTTGTTATAAAACATGATTTAGAAGTTGATATATTACGTAATAATGGACTGTTATCTTGGATGACATGTAAAAAAATTAAATCAATAGATGAATTATCCGGAGTGATAAAAACATTAGATCGTTTATGATTTTAATGAGTCAATTTGAGTTACATTTTTCTGTTATTTAGTACGACATATTTTATATCTTACCGGAAAATAAATACAGCAAATGTAATGAGTAATATGAAAATTTGAAAAACTTTATTTAATCGTGCAAGATAACTATAATGTATGTATGTCTATAAACTATTATGCTTCTTAACATATTCTTGCAAGTATTGCAATTTAAAAGTATGAAGTAATAAAAAAATGTAATCTTATAATCTCTTTTAAATTGTTGTATTTGTATATATAACCCCAAGGAGATATATGTAACACTAAAGTATATATTATATATTATATAATCTTTAATAAAATATCACATATAATCTGTAACCTTATAATCATATAATCTGTAATAAAATATCTTTCATAAAACTTTCAACATAGTATTCTAATTATTTGTATCATAAAACATACTACAACTTAGCATCTTTGCGTGCTCGGCGCGTCTTTTGTCTTTTTGTACAGTTGTTGGCATTGTACCGTTTTGCTAAAAAATCAGCACGAATTATCACATAAAAACTCATCACAGATGTAGTCAATTCTCTTTGATGCAATGGACATTTTACTAGAGGTAACTCAGACTGCAATTTTTAAAGCGCGTAGCTCATGTGAAATACAGTATCAGAATTGATGGATTCTACTTTAACAATGTCTAATATCGTTTTTTCCATCAGTTGTACCAATTTTATCAAGTCGTCAGATGGATGAATCAGATATCCTCGAGATAGCAATGCAATCATCTGATGGTCCTTACAATTTGGTGATGCTCGCAAACTTTGAATGCAGTCATCACATTTAGTCCACTTTCCGGCTTTTCGAACTACATATCCAGCCATGTATTCGATAATAGAAAAAGAAGGATCTTGTGTTGCCATTTCTTCGTTTGCAATTTGTTTATTTATCTGATCCATATTATCGTTGTTGGGTTTGCCGTGTTCGATGATACTGTCCATGATCTTTATCCATTCTAATCGTCCAGCCTGACTTGCAGGTATGTTTGAAAAATTTAACAGGGAGTGAAGCATTTCACCTCCAGAAACATTGCTACCCTTACATGGTTTTATCAAAGAATACATGCTCATGAGACGAAACATCTGGCCAAACAATGTTGAATCAGGATGGTCGTTTGACCCGCATACTCCTCTCGCCAAACCGAAGAAGCGTTCCAAGGCATCTTGATTCAACCTTGCAGTCATTAAGTATTTATAGTTGCACTCGTAAGTCAAACATTCAAGTATTTCTAGAATAGCTCTCAGTGTAATCTTCAAGCCATAGCACGTGCTTTCCGTTATAAAATAATAACCATTTTTCTTTGCAGTTATTTCCCATTCGTGTAAATATTCGAGAAACTCCGTGATCACCTAAAACAATAATGTTATATGGTCGTTAATAACCTGGGTAGTTGATGTAACTTCACAAAAGTACAGACAAAAGTTAGAAAAATGTAAAAAAATAAAAATTCTTACGGTTTCTGTCAGGATCGTAAGGATGTTGACAAGAAATATTACTTTCGGTAATTCCAAATTTCTTCCACATACTTCGATTCCACGTTGCACCATCTGTGGTAACACCATCACAAAGAAATCCACTCTTTTCAAGGAGTATGATGCATTCGAGAACGAGGCATTGCAATACATTACTGTTGGCACAACTCTTGCTGAGAAAGCATGCAACCGCCTGTACCCACGAGCCGCGAAACGGTTGATACATGAACACAAGAGCATGATCACCTAGTTCATGTTCTTGAGATTCAGGTGTATAATCGCCTAGGTTTACAAATCCATGAAACAGACAGGAATCTCTATCAAACTTTAAGGCTTCAGACAGTTTCATTTCATCAGCAAGGAGAATACCTGCACAGAGAACAATATAAATAATATTTTCTTTCTCAAATTAAATTTCCCACCTTTTAGTAATAATATACATACCTCTTTTTTCAGCCGGTTCCATCTGCTCAGCTTTTGTACGCAACATATCAAACATGGTGCTACTAAACCCATATGTACTGCCCATGCATTTCACATACTTATTCACAGTGTCAACATGAGGTAAAGCAAGAATCTCATGTGATCTGAGATGCTCGTAGAGCTTTCTGTTTTTTATCCTCATGAGTAAGCATTCATATATCCATTGTTTAGTGTATCGTCGTCCTTTACTCTTTCCTTTCGCTGAAGAGAAGCATGCTCTGACCGTTTCCTGTTGCGCCTGAGGTAAATTCGAAATTTCTTTCTCTACCACGGCTTTATTTGCCTTTGCGCAATTCTTTTTTAATCGGGCAACCTCGGCTTTCAGTTCCACCAGCTAAAAATAAAAAGTAAAATAAAATAAAATAATGTTTACTGTTCTAATAATTTTTAATAATTCCAACCATTTCTTTTAATACTGTAAATAATACCTTGGTTTTCATTCTCTTATTCTTCGCCTTTTCATATTTTACTGTTTTTCTACTTTTTTGGCGTTTGACTTGTGCCTTGACTAATTGGCTCAACTGTTTTTTCTGCTGGCGAGAACTCTTGGCAATCAACTTTTTACATGGTACACATCGAACATGGTTATACTTAAAGTGTGCTTGATTAGGTAGTACATATCCTTTGCACAAACTGGAATGCCTGCAAACAGTTTACATATATCTACATAGTTTTGATGCATATAAAAATGTTAGGTTAAAAGAAAAAATACCTTTCTGCTATTCCACTGCCATCGCATAGCAACACTTTTTCCAGAACTTGAATGTTGTTCATCACATTATTAGTAGATGTACCAGGTTTTATTCCAGGTATAGACACCGCTTTTTTGTTAATAAAAACCTGCGATGAAATAACATGATATAAAGTGTTACAAAGAAATCATTATAAAGGAATCACTTGTAACTGATAACAATATATACATCAACAGATCCATCGACGTTTATGACAAATTCTTTTAGCGCTGGGCGATTTGCGTGCCAATATCCCACTATTATAGAATCTTGTCCCAAAAACATCAATTTTAAATAAGCCCAGCCTTCTGGAAATTTGATTTGTTTGAGACAATAATTCAGCGTTTCTAATGAGAATAACTAATTCATTAGTCTCTAAGCATGACTCTGATGTATCTGAGTTGGTATTAATGTCATTCTCTGAATCCTTCATGACAGTTGATGGTGATAGTATTGTTGATGCGTCTATCGATTCTAAATGAATTTCTGCGTTTTCAAAGGGTTGGTCTAAAATGATGGGCTTTTCTGGTGTTTGAAGAGGCTGGTTTAAACAAATCTCTGCTGTTGCTGTCCTGAGATCATTATTCTCAAATTCTTTATTCTGGCATTTAAAAAAAAAACAATAATAATAATAATAAAGTAATTAAATCAATAATCATGTTTTAGAAAAATTTATGAAGGGAGAAAAATGTTTATGTGATGATTTACTTTTGCAGATAAAAAGAAAAATATAGTTTATATAAAAAAATGACAAAAGAAAATATTGTACACTGAGAGAGAATTTACTTGACAGAATAGCAGAAAGCAGAAAAACAGAAATATATTCATACAAATACTTGAAAGATAAAGATACCAATTAGCGTTATATTTGCATTTTTCACAAAAAAAAAGTACTCACTTTACACACGTTTTCTTGAGGAACTGCTGTCGGGTTTAAAGTGACTTTTCCACGTTCCATTGTATGATGTACACCACTTAAAAGAAGTATTTCATAATTACTTCGTATGTCTTCTGATCTGAAGTGAAGCTCACAAAGAACTTCGGTATCCTCTGCTTTGCGACCGATAATATCTTCCCACTTTTGTCGAATAAATGGAAATTTATCCTAGAGCAATAAATATTGTAAAAATATTAAATATTTCAGGCGAATTAATTCAAATATGTGAATTTTGTATTGATGTAAATACAAACCGTTCGTGGAAATTTAAACATGGTTTTATTCTTTAAACCATGTAATTTATTATTTCTCTTTTCACTAGCACTTCCCGATTTACAACCGGGAAATGAGCACACAGTTTTCATTTCAGAAAATCGTTCTTCTTCACTTATACTATGTTTTATACGCGAGTGTTACTTCTACAGTAACTTTACGATAATTTACTCCACGTAAACGAGTGAATTATCGCAATTAGTTATTACAGAAATAACGCTCGCGTAAACTATATTCAGCTGATCGCGACTATCACGAGTGTAGTAATCTACTAACATACACTCGCACTGTATACATGAATACGCCGTTATGGGACGGAAGCGACATCTCGATTGGCACTTCGAACTAATATCGACAACCACTTTTGGGCTCATGAATCTGACGCATCGCCTATAGGAGTTCGTCCTCCTTATCTCTATTCTTCATGGTAGGAGTAGAGATTCGGAACTCGCCGGATAGCGGCAGCGGTAGTAAATAAGTTCGGAGCATGGGGGTGAAGGTAGTACGAGAAGAGGAGAAACATCATGGCGGCAGGGCCATGCAGGATCAGGGAGCCGAAGCAAGCCGAACGTCGATCGGGCATGGTCGGCGTCGGAGACTCGGAGACACGAAAAGTGAAAGTGAAACTGCCTGCCATATTGAATTTCGGTGGTGCCTCGTGGATCGCGACCGCTTCCTTGCATTTACTGCGGTCGGCGGTTCATGGATAAGACCAGTCTAGCGAAACACGAGGAGTCAGGTATACGCCTAACGAACAACGCTACATGTCAGAAGATTCCACCACATAACCGACTTGAGTGTGCACAAGAAGCATCACGATCCCGACAACAAGTTTGATTGCGAAGTGTGCGATCGCGAGTTCAACAGGCTGAACAATCTACAGAGACACATGCTGGTACATCAACATCAAGTACGTATAAGTGTTTCACTCGGACTATCTTTTATTTTTCTCAATTCTTAGAATCATATTTTCTCTGTAGTTGTTACACTTTGCTTTCTTTTTTGATTTTGCCTTCTCTTTTTTATAATTGCATTCTTTTTGCTGCCAATTTCATTTGTGAATCTATATATATAAAGACAGATGTCCTGACTCACTCACTCACTCACTCACTCACTCACTCATCAACGCCCAGCCCAAACCCCTGAACCTAGAAACATGAAATTCGAGGGGTGCACTCCTCTCATGACGTAAGCACCCACTAAGAAGGGATTTTTAAAAATTCGGCCCTTAAGGGTGTGAAAAGGGTTAAAATGTATTTTCACGGATTCGTCAATATCTCTTAGGCCCGATGAGATATCGACTTGGTTCTTGCTTACGAAGGTCATTCATACAAATGCTCAAAAACGTATTTCAGGATTTTGCCCTAATCAACCTCTAAAGGGATAAATCTGGATTTAGGTGTGAATTATAGAATCCTTCGTATCTCCTGCAAATTGATTAATTAAAAGTATTTTTTCGGTTGTTATACTCAGCCCAACAATTATTTTTAAAAAAATTTAAATCTTAGTATTATTTATAATCTTAGTATTATTTTTTTTAAGATACAATGACATTAAAATACATTGTAATAATAATTTGAATTAAATAAATTACTTCAAATACTTAGTAAATTCTCATTTGATATTCAATAATTTCTTTGAGATTAAGATTACCTTGCAATAATGTATTGTAATACATATTTGGAATTCGTACCGGCTGCGATATGCAAATGAATATAAACTTGAATTAAATCAAATTTAGAGTAAGATATATTTAGTATCTATTATCTATCTATCTATCTATATATATAAAGACAGATGTCCTGACTCACTCACTCACTCACTCACTCACTCACTCATCAACGCCCAGCCAAAACCCCTGAACCTAGAGACATGAAATTCGAGGGGTGCATTCCTCTCATGACGTAAGCACCCCACTAAGAAGGGATTTTTTTAGAAATTCGACCCTTAAGGGTGTGAAAAGGGTTAAAATGTATTTTACGGATTTGTCAATATCTCTTAGGCCCGATGAGATATTCGACTTGGTTCTTGCTTACGAAGGTCACCCATACAAATGCTCAAAACAATTTCAGGATTTTGCCCTAATCAACCTCTAAGGGATAAATCTGGATTTAGGTGTGAATTATAGAACCCTTCGTATCTCCTGTAAATTAATCCTATGTATTTTTCTTTCGGTTCTATACTCGGCCCAAACCAATTACCTTTAAAAAAAAAACATTTGCCTTTCCGTTATTCCACAACGAATTTATTAACAAAAATAATTTCAAGGGTTGTCGGGGAGAGTGCAAGAATTTCGAACATCTAAGCAAGAAGTTAAATAAGGCCGACGATTATTTATCAATTATAGATAGTCCCCTGCATTTTAAATGATTACTCCAGTTATTTGGCTTTAAATTACGATACATAATATTCTATTTATTTGGAATTCGTACCGGCTGCGATATGCAAATGAATATAAACTTGAATTAAATCAAATTTAGAGTAAGATATATTTAGTATCTATTATCTATCAATATATATAAAGACAGATGTCCTGACTCACTCACTCACTCACTCACTCACTCACTCACTCACTCACTCACTCATCAACGCCCAGCCCAAACCCCTGAACCTAGAAACATGAAATTCGAGAGGGGTGTTCCTCTCATGACGTGAGCACCCACTAAGAAGGGATTTTTAAAAATTCGGCCCTTAAGGGTGTGAAAAGGGTTAAAATGTATTTTTACGGATTTGTCAATATCTCTTAGGCCCGATGAGATATCGACTTGGTTCTTGCTTACGAAAGTCACCCATACAAATGCTCAAAAACATATTTCAGGATTTTGCTCTAATCAACCTCTAAAGGGATAAATCTGGATTTAGGGGTGAATTATAGAATCCTTCGTATCTCCTGTAAATTAATTAATTAATAGTATTTTTTCGGTTGTTATACTGAGCCAAACAATTATTTTTAAAAAAATAACATTTGCTTCCGTATTCCTCAATAAATTTATTAACAAAAATAATTTTAAGGGCCGTAGGGGAGAGTGAAAGAATTGCAAACATCTAAGGGAAAAGTTAAATAAAGCCCACGATTATTTATCAATTATAAACGTCTTTATTTAATTACGAACGGGTTTTGCTTATTTTTTCAAATTGTAATTAATGTTGATAAGTAAACACAATCAAATTTATTCATGTACTATGTACTATGTGATAAAGACTAAAAACAAATTTAGATGTCAACAAACGTCCTGTATATATGCAAATAGTGTTTGTTCTCTGTTCGAAATAAATCAATTCAATAAATCGTTCAAATAAATCAATTTAATTGTAATCTTAGTATTTTAAATCTTAGTATTATTTATAATTTAGTGTTACTTTTTTTTAAGATACAATGACATTAAAATACATTTTAATAATAATGTGAATTAAAAAAATTACTTTAAAGACTTAGTAAATTCTCATTTGATATTCAATAATTTCATTTGAGATTAAGATTACCTTGCAATGATTTAATACATATTTGGAATTTGTACCGGCTGCGATATGCAAATAAATATAGACTTGAATTGAATCTAATTAAGAGTGAGATATATTTAGAGTGAGATATATATCTATTACATGTTAATTAAAATTCATATTATATTTATTAATATTATTATTACGAGCCCGGCGTTGGTACCAGCGGGCACGCGAACGGCCACGGCCCTGTCTGCGTCTGTAATCTGAAATGAAAAATATATCTATATATATAAAGACAAATGTCCCGACTGACTGACTCACTGACTCATCAACGCCCAGCCCAAACCCCTGAACATAGAAACATGAATAATAAGATAAATTTAAGCGACCCAACTGGCCAAAATTCTTCTATTTTATTAAATCTCACAACGTTTTGGCCAACATCTGGCCCTTTTCAAGTAAGGGAATATAACAATAATTATTGCCAGCACTCAACGCATATAAATCCCATGTCGCCTAATATAGCTCCCAAATTACATCATGCTTCATAAAGCTAAAAAGTGATTACCGAGATGTAACATAAAAGCATGAAATATAGCGATAAAGATGCTAAAAAATGACACATGTTTTATGCGTCGACAAAAGCAGAAGTAAAAGATACAGTTAGTCGAGAGATAGATGAAACCGAACATCTTGTCAAATGCGTCCGAACGTTACAACAGTCAAAGTCACAATAATAAAACTTAGAAACACATCGATAAAACGGAATATAACGGGTTCTTAAAATAACAAGGCAGCGGTCAAAAAGAAACATGAAATTCGAGGGGTGCATTCCTCTCATGACGTAAGTACCCACTAAGAAGGGATTTTTAAAAATTCGGCCCTTAAGGGTGTGAAAAGGGTTAAAATGTATTTTCACGGATTCGTCAATATCTCTTAGGCCCGATGAGATATCGACTTGGTTCTTGCTTACGAAGGTCACCCATACAAATGCTCAAAAACATATTTCAGGATTTTGCCCTAATCAACCTCTAAAGGGATAAATCTGGATTTAGGTGTGAATTATAGAACCCTTCGTATCTCCTGTAAATTAATTCCTATGTATTTTTCTTTCGGTTCTTATACTTGGCCCAACAATTACTTTACAAAAAATAACATTTGCTTCCGTATTCCACAACGAATTTATTAACAAAAATAATTTCAAGGGTTGTAGGGGAGAGTGGAAGAATTTCGAACATCTAAGAAAGAAGTTAAGTAAATCCAACGATTATTTATCAATTATAGAAGTCTGCATTTTAAATGATACTCCAGTTATTTGGCTTTAAATTACGATAAATAATAATAATATTTATTTGCCATGCGGAGTTACCCGCCGCACGCGGGGCAATGCCGAATCGTAGCTGGGGTAATTACAAACGGGTTTTGCTTATTGTTTAAAATTATAATTTAGGTAAATCTATATATATAAAGACAGATGTCCTGACTCACTCATCAACGCCCAGCCCAAACCCCTGAACCTATAAACATGAAATTTGGGAAGTGTATTCCTCTCATGACGTAAGCACCCACTAAGAAGGGATTTTTAGAAATTCGGCCCTTAAGGGTGTGAAAAGGGTTAAAATGTATTTTCACGGATTCGTAAATATCTCTTAGGCCCGATGAGATATCGACTTGGTTCTTGCTTACGAAGGTCACCCATACAAATGCTCAGAAACGTATTTCAGGATTTTGCCCTAATCAACCTCTAAAGGGATAAATCTGGATTTAGGTGTGAATTATAGAATCCTTCGTATCTCCTGCAAATTGATTAATTAAAAGTATTTTTTCGGTTGTTATACTCAGCCCAACAATTATTTTTAAAAAAATTTAAATCTTAGTATTATTTATAATCTTAGTATTATTTTTTTTTAAGATACAATGACATTAAAATACATTGTAATAATAATGTGAATTAAATAAATTACTTCAAATACTTAGCAAATTCTCATTTGATATTCAATAATTTCTTTTGAGATTAAGATTACCTTGCAATAATGTATTGTAATACATATTTGGAATTCGTACCGGCTGCGATATGCAAATGAATATAAACTTGAATTAAATCAAATTTAGAGTAAGATATATTTAGTATCTATTATCTATCTATCTATATATATATAAAGACAAATGTCCTGACTGACTGACTTACTGACTCACTCATCAACGCCCAGCCCAAACCCCTGAACCTAGAAACATGAAATTCGATGGGTGTATTCCTCTCATGACGTAAGCACCCACTAAGAAGGAATTTTTAGTAATTCGTCCCCTGAGGCGGTGAAAAGGGGTAAAATTTGTTTTTGGGGATTCGTTAATCTATATATATAAAGACAGATGTCCTGACTCACTCATCAACGCCCAGCCCAAACCCCTGAACCTATAAACATGAAATTTGGGAAGTGTATTCCTCTCATGACGTAAGCACCCACTAAGAAGGGATTTTTAGAAATTCGGCCCTTAAGGGTGTGAAAAGGGTTAAAATGTATTTTTACGGATTCGTAAATATCTCTTAGGCCCGATGAGATATCGACTTGGTTCTTGCTTACGAAGGTCACCCATACAAATGCTCAGAAACGTATTTCAGGATTTTGCCCTAATCAACCTCTAAAGGGATAAATCTGGATTTAGGTGTGAATTATAGAATCCTTCGTATCTCCTGCAAATTGATTAATTAAAAGTATTTTTTCAGTTGTTATACTCAGCCCAACAATTATTTTTAAAAAAATTTAAATCTTAGTATTATTTATGGTAAAAGTTTACAATAACTTACACAGCTCGGATTACTTTGACCTTGACATATGTTGTCAAGGTCACCCTCCTGAGTGACCTTCAGAAGGTTTTAGTCGGCGGTCGCTGTTTGTTAAAAAGTTATAAACAAAAAAAGTTTGGAAAATATAGCAGCTATTTTGAGTATTGGGAGGCATAAACGACTAATATTACGTTTTTTTTTAAAGCAGAGAATACTTTATTTCGCGAGTATGTGCTTCAACTTACAAAGCACATACTTGTAAAGCGCGTCACTAACCTATAGGTTAGTGACGCGCTTTACAAGTGTGTGCTTTGTATGTGCTTCAACTTAGAAAGTTGTTTATAACTTTTTAATAAACAAAAAAAAAATTTGGTGGGGAAAATTATTTAAAGCAGTGAATTGTTGGTATATTGAAAGGAAAGTTACCAATCTCTGCTTTAAATAACTTTTGTTTCAATATACTAACAATTCACTGCTTTAAATAATTTTCCCACCAAACTATTTTTGTTTATAACTTTTTAATAAACAATGACCGCCAGCTAAAACCTTCTGAAGGTTACTCAGGAGGGGAACCTTGACAACATATGTCAAGGTCAAAGTCGTTTATGCCTTTCAATACTTAAAATAACTGCTATATTTGTCAAACTTTTTTTGTTTATAACTTTTTAATAAACAGCGACCGCCGACTAAAACCTTCTGAAGGTCACTCAGGAAGGTGACCTTGACAACATATGTCAAGGTCAAAGTAATCCGAGCTGTGTAAGTTATTGTAAACTTTTACCTTATTTATAATCTTAGTATTACTTTTTTTTAAGATACAATGACATTAAAATACATTGTAATAATAATTTGAATTAAATAAATTACTTCAAATACTTAGTAAATTCTCATTTGATATTCAATAATTTTTTTTGAGATTAAAATTACCTTGCAATAATGTATTGTAATACATATTTGGAATTCGTACCGGCTGCGATATGCAAATGAATATAAACTTGAATTAAATCAAATTTAGAGTAAGATATATTTAGTATCTATTATCTATCAATATATATAAAGACAGATGTCCTGACTCACTCACTCACTCACTCACTCACTCACTCACTCACTCACTCACTCACTCATCAACGCCCAGCCCAAACCCCTGAACCTAGAAACATGAAATTCGAGGGGGGTGTTCCTCTCATGACGTGAGCACCCACTAAGAAGGGATTTTTAAAAATTCGGCCCTTAAGGGTGTGAAAAGGGTTAAAATGTATTTTTACGGATTTGTCAATATCTCTTAGGCCCGATGAGATATCGACTTGGTTCTTGCTTACGAAAGTCACCCATACAAATGCTCAAAAACATATTTCAGGATTTTGCCCTAATCAACCTCTAAAGGGATAAATCTGGATTTAGGGGTGAATTATAGAATCCTTCGTATCTCCTGTAAATTAATTAATTAATAGTATTTTTTCGGTTGTTATACTGAGCCAAACAATTATTTTTAAAAAAATAACATTTGCTTCCGTATTCCTCAATAAATTTATTAACAAAAATAATTTTAAGGGCCGTAGGGGAGAGTGAAAGAATTGCAAACATCTAAGGGAAAAGTTAAATAAAGCCCACGATTATTTATCAATTATAAACGTCTTTATTTAATTACGAACGGGTTTTGCTTATTTTTTCAAATTGTAATTAATGTTGATAAGCAAACACAATCAAATTTATTCATGTACTATGTACTATGTGATAAAGACTAAAAACAAATTTAGATGTCAACAAACGTCCTGTATATATGCAAATAGTGTTTGTTCTTTGTTCGAAATAAATCAATTCAATAAATCGTTCAAAATAAATCAATTTAATTGTAATCTTAGTATTTTAAATCTTAGTATTATTTATAATTTTAGTGTTACTTTTTTTTAAGATACAATGACATTAAAATACATTGTAATAATAATGTGAATTAAATAAATTACTTCAAATACTTAGTAAATTCTCATTTAATATTCAATAATTTCTTTTGAGATTAAAATTACCTTGCAATAATGTATTGTAATACATATTAGGAATTTGTACCGGCTGCGGTATGCAAATGAATATAAACTTGAATTAAATCAAATTTAGAGTAAGATATATTTAGTATCTATTATCTTCTATCTATATATATAAAAGAAAATGTCCTGACTGACTAACTGATCGTAGACATCAGTTAGTACATAGACAACAGAGGAAATGAACAATACGATGAAGAAATTTAAATCTGAAGCGATAGAATTGGAGCAAAAGTACGAACAAACACTAACATAATTTTAATTCATCTTTATCATGTTATGAGATAATATTGTTCATTACAATCAAACGAAAGTTTATTGGAGTCAAAATCGATTTCAGCCGTTGCGTCAAAGAATGCGGTAATCCGAGTGTCAAAGTTATATTTGACGATGTATGAACGAAGGAAAGTTATTTAAAGGCAGATCTAGATTCAAGGGTGAATTATAGAACCCTTCGTATCTCGGGTAAACTAATTAATTAATAGTATTTTTTCGGTTGTTATACTCAGCCCAACAATTATTTAAAAAAAAATAACTTTTGCTTCCGTATTCTACAATAAATTTATTACATTAGACATTATAGTGTTTGTTCTTTCGTTCGTTCGAAATAAATCAATTTAATTGTAATCTTTGTATTTTAAATCTTAGTATTATTTATAATCTTAGTATTACTTTTTTTTTAAATTACGTACAAAATTTTAATAATAATGTGAATTAAATAAATTATTTTAAATACTTAGTAAATTCTTAATTGATATTCAATAACTTCTTTTGAGATTAAGATTGCCTTGCAATGATGTGACACATATTTGTAATTTGTACCGGCTGTGATATGCAAATCAATATAGACTTGAATTAAATTAAAAAAATGTGTTTTCAGAGATTCGTTAATCTATATATATAAAGACAAATGTCCCGACTGACTGACTGACTGACTGACTCATCAACGCCCAGCCAAAACCCCTGAACCTAGAAACATGAAATTCGAGGGATGCATTCCTCTCATGACGTAAGCACCCACTAAGAAAGGATTTTTAAAAATTCGGCCCTTAAGGGTGTGAAAAGGGTTAAAATGTATTTTCACGGATTCGTCAATATCTCTTAGGCCCGATAAGATATCGACTTGGTTCTTGCTTACGAAGGTCACCCATACAAATGCTCAAAAACGTATTTCAGGATTTTGCCCTAATCAATCTCTAAAGGCGCAAATCTAGATTCAAGGGTGAATTATAGAACCCTTCGTATCTCTTGTAAATTAATTCCTATATAATTTTTTTCGGTTCTTATACTCAGCTCAACAATTACTTTAAAAAAAATAACTTGCTTCCTTATTCCACAATAAATTTATTAACGAAAATAGTTTTAAGGGTATGGGAGAATGGAAGAATTGCGAACATCTAAGGGAAAAGTTAAATAAAGCCGACGATTATATATCAATTATAGAAGTCTATTTTAAATAATACTCCAGTTATTTGGCTTTAAATTACAATAATATTTATAAATTTTCAACATGAACAATTTTAAACAAGAAGCAAAACTTTGCCATTCGGAGTTACCCGCCGCACGCGGGGCAATGCCGAATCGTAGCTGGGGTAATTACGAACGGGTTTTGCTTATTGTATAAAATTATAATTCATGTTGATAATCTACCTTGAAAAAATCCAAGTAATATCTTTACCTTGGAAAAATCAAAGTAATCAAGAGACACGGCAGTGTCTCGCGCCAAGTACGCGCGGAGCGAGACCGCCATGGCTCTATTAACGCGACGCAACGAGTTGCGAGTACCCGAGATTTTGAGATCTCGATAACTTGCGAGCGGATTAAGTTTCAACTAGGCTTAATGGATAGCTTGGACCAAATTTGTATAATAAAAGTGTTTTTATTTTTCCGCTACGTGCCCTACAAGCGGAGATATTGCGATGCAAAACTCGAAGCTGAAAATTTACAATTAAGAAACGTCGTTCTCCGTTTGCTGTGTTCGCCACCGCGGCCCCCTTTGCATCCACCCCTCCCAACCCTGTACAGAGTGGACCTCGCTTTCACTTACAAAGCATACTTTTCATATACCAACTATTCTCTGCTTTAACAAATTACTTCTGCTACAGATATTAAGCGTCGAAGTTAACAAAGCAGAAATAATTTGTTAAAGCAAAGAATAGTTGGTATATAAAAAGTACATATTTATATAGCAACTATTCATCGTGCATATAAATATTGTACTTTTCATATACCAACTATTCTCTGCTTTAGCAAATTATTTCTGTTTCGTTAACTTCGACGCTTAATATCTGTACAGCACATTCTCTGCTATAATAAAAAGACTGTTCAATATACAAACGATTCGCTGCTTTAAATAACTTTCCTTCGTTCATACATCGTCAAATATAACTTTGACACTCGGATTACCGCATTCTTTGACGCAACGGCTGAAATCGATTTTGACTCCAATAAACTTTCGTTTGATTGTAATGAACAATATTATCTCATAACATGATAAAGATGAATTAAAATTATGTTAGTGTTTGTTCGTCTTTTGCTCCAATTCTATCGCTTCAGATTTAAATTTCTTCATCGTATTGTTCATTTCCTCTGTTGTCTATGTACTAACTGATGTCTACAATGGGGCGAGAAGTCCTCCGGGGCGAAGCCCGGGTAACCAGCTAGTATATATATATTTGTGTATATATATTTGTGAATCTGTCTTTTAAGTGTGTGAATGTAATTGTATTGTTTAATTTTTCAGACTGCTGCTACCGAAGGCAATACCGAAGGCCCTGAAAGGAAGTAATAAGACCAGTCTAGCGAAACACGAGGAGTCGCACATGCCTAACGAACAACGCAAGTATAACATGTCAGAAGACCTTCCACCACATAACCGACTTGAGTATGCACAAGAAGCATCACAGATGAGCGAGAAAAACCGGTAATGTTAATGTAGTCGTAGAGATTAGTATGTAACATTCTGTGATATGTAGTTTACTCGCGTATAGGATTCGACGATTATAGAGTTGCTTAAGCGTAATACATGCATACAATCAGGCTATTTGCAAGAATATTTGGTATCAAAATGTATTTTATGTTACACACTTTGACATAAAAATGTATTTTATGTTAAACTTTGAAATTAAAATGTCTATTATTATAGACTTTATTTGAAATCAACATGTATTTTATGTTACACACTGACATAAAAATGTATTTCATGTTAAACTTTGAAATTAAAATGTCTATTATTATAGACTTTATTTGAAATCAAAATGTATTTTATGTTACACACTTTGACATAAAAATGTATTTTATGTTAAACTTTGAAATTAAAATGTAATTCTATGTTACACACTTTGAAATAGAAATGTATTTCATGTTATAAATTTTGAAATAAAAATGTATTTCATTTTATATGCAATTAATTTGTTCTTTATTGCGCATTCCCTCATTTAATGACGAAAATAACATTATTTATTAACATATATTATTCTATATTATTTACAGTTCATATAGGCCGTGTTCCGATATACACTGCCAGTATTGAAAATCTATAGTTTACGTATAACGTAAATTATAGATTTTCAGTACTGGCAGTGTATTCGGAACACAGCGGACAGCCACAGATATAGAATGTAGTTCCAGGGCCATGCCGTTAGGAGCGCGTCGATCGCGCGGCGTTTCGTGTTTCCAATCTTACACATAGATCTTGCACTTCTAATTGTATATGTTCTGTGGTTCGGAGCCTCTCGCGAGGCGGCGCGCAAAAGAATACGGATGAGATAGAATAAGACGCATAGCAACGACGAGCGAACGAGCGAGTCAGTCGAATCCTGACGAGAGTCGGATATAGAGCGCAGGGCAGTCAGCCGAGTAGTATGAGATAGGGAGATTTCGGCGATACGCGTGAGGTACTTTTGTGTACTATTTATTACAATATATATCCCAGTTTACGCGTGAGTCTCGTTGTCTGGTTTCTCGACCGATATCCCTACATACATGTATGTATATTTCGCTTAGGCTACGCTTAACTGCACATTTAATGTAATTAAAATCAAGAAGTCAACATCTATGGCCTCCAACAGTTTGTGCTTTTGGTTAAAGCAGAAAATACTATGTATTTATGCGTTAGAGAATAATAGAAAGCATAAATCTGCCTAAAAAAAGACATTCAAAATATAAAAAAGTATAGCCAAATATATTTAATGCAAAATAATTTTGTAAATAATACTAGACAAAAAAATAGAATACTTTGTATTTAAAAACACAAAAAATTAAATTTATTGGCATGAAGAAGAAATGACATCAAAGTATTATTGCAAGTATATTTATTAGGGTAAGTAATATCTCGCAAAATATATATTTTGTGCGCAAAATTGAATTTAAAGAAATATCTCAAAGTTGCAGTGAACTTAATATAGGATTCAGAAGACATTGTATGAAATACAGTGGCAAAATAAAATAAAAATATAAAATACAATAGATAGCGTAATGAGAGTTGCAGGTATTGAAAAGGGTTTAATTGCATCGATAACAAGCACCAAATTATGTGAGAGACAAAAATCAAAGATGGACATAATCTCTAGCAGCAGCATACTTGGCGTGCCCGCATTGCCTATTTCATACTGATAACATTAATAATGTTATAAAAATACTGTAAACAAACAAGAATATTAAAAGAAATATGTTATGCAAAATAATAGTCATATTATATACTACTTTGTCATAGTTTTAATAATGATCACTGCGGTGCAGAAGATAAGGAACATATACAAAATTTGCTTGAATGTATTAATGTATTATTAAGTTTATTTGTTTAATTTATAAATATAAATTGGCGTGTACACAATATAATCTCAAGATTTATTACAAGAAAGACTTATAATAGAAGTATTATATTCACATAATTGACTTATTTTTAAATTTATGCATAAAAGAAATTTTTCTGATAGGCAAACCGTATATTTCTTTAAATTTTTAAAAATAAAGTCTATAACGTTTAAACCTTGTATTTCTCATAAATTAAGTGTAATTTAATTAAAAAACTAATATTATGTCGAATAATAATTTATGTTATTACATTGTATATGTAATAAAATCAAATTTTTTTTTTATAGTAATAAAGATACATGTGGAAAATTATTTGTTTATATGCCTATTTTGTTGTTAAAATTATAGGCAATACGGGCAAGTATGCTGTTGCTGGAGATTATGTCCATCTTTGATTGATGTCTCTCACATAATTTGTCATCGATGCAATTGAACCCTTTTCAATTCCTGCATCTCATTACGCTATCTATTGTATATCATATTTTTATTTTACTTTGCTACTGTATTTCATATATTTTAAATGTCTTTTGCATGCTATATTAAGTTCACTGCAACTTTGAGAGATAATTCTTTAAATTCAATTTTGCGCACAAAATATATATTTTGCGAGATATTACTTACCCTAATAAATATACTTGCAATAATACTTTAATTTTACTTCTTTTTTATGCAATAAATTTAAGGATAAGGAACATATACAAAATTTGCTTGAATGTATTAATGTATTATTAAGTTTATTTGTTTAATTTATAAATATAAATTGGCGTGTACACAATATAATCTCAAGATTTATTACAAGAAAGACTTATAATAGAAGTATTATATTCACATAATTGACTTATTTTTAAATTTATGCATAAAAGAAATTTTTCTGATAGGCAAACCGTATATTTCTTTAAATTTTTAAAAATAAAGTCTATAACGTTTAAACCTTGTATTTCTCATAAATTAAGTGTAATTTAATTAAAAAACTAATATTATGTCGAATAATAATTTATGTTATTACATTGTATATGTAATAAAATCAAATTTTTTTTTTATAGTAATAAAGATACATGTGGAAAATTATTTGTTTATATGCCTATTTTGTTGTTAAAATTATAGGCAATACGGGCAAGTATGCTGTTGCTGGAGATTATGTCCATCTTTGATTGATGTCTCTCACATAATTTGTCATCGATGCAATTGAACCCTTTTCAATTCCTGCATCTCATTACGCTATCTATTGTATATCATATTTTTATTTTACTTTGCTACTGTATTTCATATATTTTAAATGTCTTTTGCATGCTATATTAAGTTCACTGCAACTTTGAGAGATAATTCTTTAAATTCAATTTTGCGCACAAAATATATATTTTGCGAGATATTACTTACCCTAATAAATATACTTGCAATAATACTTTAATTTTACTTCTTTTTTATGCAATAAATTTAATTTTGATGTGTTTTTAAATAAATATTTTATTGAGACTGTTTGACGAGGTGCGGAGGAGAGTGGACGCGATTGTTCGGACAGAAAGAAATAGTTAGAGGTTGCGGAATCAGTGGGAGGAGAAGGGAGAGAAGCAGGGAGAAGGAAAGAGCGGAGGCAGGAGAGTAAGGAGGTATGAGGTAGGTCAAATATAAAAAATTAGATTTGATAATAAAAGGGCAATAAATAAAGTCCAAAGAAGAGTTAGGTTAGGGCGGCAGGAAAAGACAGCATACGGAGAGGGAGAAGGATGTAGTGATGTAGAAGAAGGATATATTGATGGAGTAGGATATATTGATGAAGAAGGAGGATATGATGATGAAGAGGGAGGAGGACATGGTGATGAAGAGGGAGGAGGATATGATGATGAAGAGAAAAGATCTGGTGATACACTCAGTTGGCTGTGGGGAGTAGGAGGCCTGGAGTTGTAACTGGAAACAGATGAAGGATAGCTTGATGCGTTTCGTGAAGGAGGTCGATGGTAGGGCGAAGGAAATATTTTGCTAGTTTCAGGTTGCGAACCAGATAGAGATTCCAAAACAACCTTTGTAATAGCATTTTGAATTTCACTTCTAAGCATGACAGACCAAATGGGAGGCAAAGAATTGAGTTGGAAAGTTACGTATCGCCCAAATTGATCATTTTCATTTTCTGTTTTTTTTATTTTTTCGACAATATTGTCAAGATGTTCCATGGCGTTTTGTATATTATTGCCGAGAGTTGGACTTTCCGATTGCTTCCTCTTCAGATCCTTCTTAACTTGCTTACTTTTATTGATCTTCTCCAATGTATCACCCGGTTTGTTGAATTTTTTCTGGGCGACTTCATTGTCTCTTTTCTGCTGCGGAATAATATTGTCTGTTGTCTCATCTGCGACATTGCCTTTACTCCCTTCCCTGAGAGCTTCCAAGTGCTGAATGAGCTCAGGGTCATCATAATTTTCAAACTCCTCGAAAGACTCCTCTTGATTCTCTTTTGCTGAATCATCACAATCTTCATCCTGCCAATAAATAAAATATTTTGTTAAATATTAAAAAAATTTATTTTCTGATTTCTAATCAATTCACGTTGTTTTCTTTTAGACACCGGCTACACCAGAAGAATGGAAGACCATAATGAAAGGATATGAGACACGATGGAACTTTCCCAACTGCGCGGGCGCCATCGACGGAAAGCATATTCAGATAATACGCCCAGCCAATAGTGGCTCTGAATTCTTCAATTATAAGGGAACCTATAGCATTATTTTGTTTGCTATGGTAGATGATGACTACAACTTTACATTTGTTGATATAGGAGCTAATGGTCGAGCAAGTGACAGTGCAGTTTTTAGAGATTCAAAACTTAATCAGGGATTGGAGAATAAATCAATTGGTCTCCCAGAAAATGCAGTGATTGTTGGAGATGATGCGTTCCCTCTGCGTCCCAATCTTTTGAAACCTTACAGCAGGAGATTACTCACTGAAGAAGAACTTATCTTCAACTATCGATTGTCTGCAGCAAGACGTGTTTCTGAAAATACCTTTGGTATTTTTGTATGGAGATTTGGGGTGTTTTTGCGACCAATAAATCAGACACCTGATAGGGTAGACAAAATTGTTTGGGCTGCATGTGCAATCCATAATTGGCTCAGGAAGACTTCGGCATCAACATACTTACCACCCAAATCTGTTGATGTAGAAGATACAGCTACTAGAGATATTATTCCAGAACAATGGCGAGGACAAGTGAAAGAATTTGAGGTTGTTAATCTAAAAAGTTCTAACAACTATAGATATGATGCAGAAAGAGTAAGAAAGCAGTATGCCGAGTACTTTGTTGGGGAAGGATCAGTTCCTTGGCAGTTAAAAAAGATTGGAAGGAAGATTTAACTACCCTTGTAACCATCTCCGATAGAAAACAATAAAAAATTTCTTATAGTTTTTAATATGGTTAATGAATCGTTTATTTACGGTACTCTATCAGAAACTCACGTTACAAAATACTTAGGATTCTATCGTAAATGTCTTATCAGCTATACATCAGTTTTTATCGTTTTTAATATGGTTATTGAATTTTTTATTTACGGTACTCTATCAGACACTCACGTTACAAAATACTTTGAATCTTATCATAAATGTCTTATCAGATGCACATCAGTTTTTATCGTTTTTAATATGGTTAGTAAATTGTTTATTTACGGTACTCTATCAGACACTCACGTTACAAAATACTTTGAATCTTATCGTAAATGTCTTATCAGCTGCACATCAGTTTCTATCGTTTTTAATATGGTTAGTGAATCGTCCCTTACAGAAAAAAAAGCACTAAAAGTAATCATTGTCAGTAATAAATTATTGTAAATACTGGCAGTAATATTTTGGCCGATACTTCAAAAATACTGGGCAGTACTGGATTGCTGGGAGTAATTTATCACACAGAAGTACTGATCCGATGCTTAGTATTGAATTACTGGATATTGAGTACTGGTGAAAAATTACTGAAACTACTTGTTGTGAAAAGTACTGAATTACGAAGAACCTCGCGAAGACGTCTCTCTATATATAGGGATCGATGTTGAATCTTGAATACGGGTTACGGGCTCGGCGATGCGCCGCATATTGAGCGCGAGCCGTACTATTCCCGGCGCGCAAGCCCGCGCTGTCGTGCCGCGCCGCACGGTCTCCGTCGTATGTTCATAGCGGACAGCAAGGGCCTATTGCACAATAATTTCCAATTAATAATATTAGTGAAAAACAAAGCTCTTTCACTAATATTATTAACTTGTAAATTATTGTGCAATAGGCCCCTACTGCCACATAATTTATAGAGCAAAACGAGATAACAGAAAAATGATGATTTCTTATAATTAAATACTTATTGTTAAATAATATTTTAAGTAAATATTAAATAAATGTTTTTAAAAATTATTATAGTAAATAAATAATTATTGTAAAATAAATATTAAATTAATGTCAAGTAAATGTTAAATATACGTTTTCTTTAAATCATTATTGCAAATAAATAATTAATATAAAATAAATATTAAATTAATGTCAAATAAATGTTAAATAAATGTTTTTTCAAATTATTGTTACAAATAAATAATTAATATTACATAAATATTATATTATTGCCGAATAAATGTTAAATAAATGTTTTTTAAAATTATTATTGTAAATGAATAATTTATCAAATTAAATTTCTTATGGCGATTATTCTAATTTAATTTGGTTTGATATGTACGGTCGAATAACTTTAATATTGTAAATTTCTTATACGCTGGCGAAGTAAATGTGTTTCATCGTGTTTGAATAATTTATGTAAAATAAATATCAAATAATGTTTAATAAATGTTAAATACATGTTTTTTCAAATTATTATTGCAAATAAATATAATTAATATAAAGTAAATATTAAATTAATGTTGAATAAATGTTAAATAAATGTTTTTTAAAATCATTATTGCAAATAATTAATCAATATAACACAAATATTAAATTAATGTTGAGTAAATGTTAAATAAATGTTTTTTTAAATCATTATTGTAAGTGAATAATTTATGCCATAATACGGATTTTACGATTCTAGTAATAAATGACTCCTGTCGATCCTTAAATGAATTATATGAATTCAGTACTTCAGGCGTTTGCCGCCCCAGAAGTGCAGTTGAATCTCATCTATACCAGTACTTAAGTACTAGACCAAGTAATGAATTACTAGGAAAACTACTTACTCATTCTATCAGTACTTCACGTCTAAGCTCAACTACTAGAATCTCTAATACTTCAGTACTTTTTTACTATATAAGCAAATACTGAAGTACTTGTATCAGTACTTCGAATCCCGGAAGAACTACTAATACTACTAGATATTACTCATTTGCCAGTAGTTAAACTACTGACTAAATACAAGAATAAAATACTAATCGCCAGTAAAAAATCACTAGACTCAGTAATAAATTACTGACCAACCAGTAATACTTTTCTGTAAGGAGTTTATTTACTATATTCTATCAGAAACTCACGTTACAAAATACTTGGGATTCTGGCTTGAGATTCTGGGATACTTGGCTTTCAAACGATTCAATTTATATCATTGATATACGATAGAAAACGAACCGATTAGCTGCCGTACAGAAGATGATAAGTTGTCTGTCGGGAAATCCTTATAAGAAACAATAGATGTATCGGTTCGGTTAAGTCGTATAAATATCGACGAGATGTCTATCGTTTTAACCTTATAAAAACATATGCAAAATAGAAGGCTTTCAAACGATTTAATTTATATCATTGATATACGATAGAAAACGAACCAATTTGCTGCCGTACAGAAGATGATAAGTTGTCTGTCGGAAAATTCTGATAAGAAACGATAGATGTGTCGGTTCGGTTAAGTCGTATAAATATCGACGAGATGTCTATCGTTTTAACCTTATAAAAACATATGCAAAGTAGAAGGCTTTCAAACGATTCAATTTATATCATTGATATACGATAGAAAACGAACCGATTTGCTGCCGTACAGAAGATGATAAGTTGTATGTCGGAAAATTCTGATAAGAAACGATAGATGTGTCGGTTCGGTTAAGTCGTATAAATATCGACGAGATGTCTATCGTTTTAACCTTATAAAAACATATGCAAAGTAGAAAGCTTTCGAACGATTCAATTTATATCATTGATATACGATAGAAAACGAACCGATTTGCTGCCGTACAGAAGATGATAAGTTGTATGTCGGAAAATTCTGATAAGAAACGATAGATGTATCGGTTCGGTTAAGTCATATAAATATCGATGAGATGTCTATCATTTTATTCTTATATATCCGTATTAATGCATGCGGTAAAATTATTACCATAAATAACGATATATATTATATCGTGTATATACGATTGATTCAGACGGGCAATAATTGTACATATAGAAAACGATTCATAACTATAAAATTTGTATAGTTATTTTCTTATTCTGATCTAAAATGATAGAAACCGATTCGATTCGATTAATGTTTTATCTGTCTTCTAAATATGCAACGATAGAACCGATAAGATACGATTAAAAACGATACATTTTTAATCGTTTTCTATCGGAGATGGTTACAAGGGTATGTATGATATATATAATACATATATATATTTCTATCTGTATGTGATAGAAAATTAGTAAAAAACTCTCTAACATAGAGTAGGCTCTGATGGTTTTATTTTTCTTTACACTATAATAGATTGCTGAATAATGTTAGAGGTTACATATTATTTATTCTGTAGGTTTAAAGATGTTTAATAACTTTATTCATTTATCTCATGTATTATATATTTGTTTAAAAGAAATAAAACTTACTAGATTCGATGATGAGTTCCTTGTACTGATGACTTCTCGTAGAAAAGAATCCGCTTGATCATACCAAGACAATCTTGGAATGTACAGACGGCGTCATTAATGCCTGGTCCACGGAAGTTGATGCATTTCGGAAACTCACTCTTCGTCTCTTTCTAAGGGGGACAGTTAGAAAGAGACGAAGAGCGAGTTTCCGAAATGCATCAACTTCCGTGGACCAGGCATTAATGACGCCGTCTGTACAAAGAATCTGGATCTGTTCCACTTTTCTTGCTGTTGTTTACCTTCTTAAGTTCCTTCCTGTATGTATCCTTAATGCTCTTAAAGCGTGCTGTGAAAATAAAAACGAGATCTCAATTAATAAATTTCTAGGCATTTCTATATGTAGTTATTTACAAGAATCTTTGTTTATCTTATTAAATTATTTTATAACTACAATAAATTATTTTATATTTTAAGCAATCTAACTTCTTAAATAGATTTCTTCAAAAAAAGTTATTTTCTTCAATAATAAAACACAAAGAAACAAATAAAAAATAATCCTTCTTTTCCTCTCTAAAAAAAGGCGTGCAAAGTCCAATATCGAATATATCGTGCGTGCAATATCGAATCTCAAATATATCGCAGTCAATGTTGCTTTTTTTTCTCCGATGTCTATTGGTTCTCTTGCTGCGCTTACTTTGTGAGCGGCTCTTATCGTTTAGTTTGACGGTTGTGTTTATTAAGGGATTAATAGTGTAACAGTATAATAAAATATTAAAGCCAAATAGCGCGCGAAGCGCGCGTCTGTGATGTCTAGTAAAATAAAAACAAATAAAAAAGAAAAAAGGGGAAAATGTTTTTTCCCACAAAAAATTATCATATAAGAGATTGAACCTACCTCGGAACTCTTCTTCGTACATCTTCAGGTTCCTTTTTTCAAGGTCGATTAGCATCATTGCTACCTGTCCATCTCGCATAGGTTTGTTTGAATATTCCTTCAGTTTAATATTCCAAATAATTGGATAATTTTCCAAAACCTCGAAAAAAGTACATATTTCCCTATTCTTCAGTCTCGCGAGTCTTGGCGACATTCCGGACGCAAGAGAGAAAGAGAAGAAAATTCCGCAAAGAATAAGTATGAAAATTTTTATAGCACCGCAGCGCACACGCACGTAAATACATTTCTTGGCTGAAACGTTGCTAGGCGATCGTTTGCGCATGCGCAGAATGCCAGCTATTCGCTTGGAGAGAGCGTTAAAGTTGGACATGTTCAACTTTGGCGCAGCGACTATTAGACTCCGCGACTTGAAAATTTTAGACGCTAGCGACTAAAACACGAGCGTCTAGAAGAACTTTCTACCAGCGAATTCGCTGACGAATTAAGAAGCTCGCTTAAAGCAAATAAAAGCAGCGCCGTGTAAACCACGCTTTATACAAGAAAAAAGAAGCAATTGAAGAAGTTCAGCAAATAGGATATGGAAATAATAAAATGACATTAATTAAATGTAAGAACTGGGAAGCAAAAAAAGAAATAATGCAAAAGAGGAAGGAGTTAGGAAGGAAGCATCAAGTCTTCTTAGATGATAATCTCACTATGGCGGAGAGACAAGTTTAAAAGGAAATAAAAAGGATAGCAAGAATAGAAAGAGAGGAAGGAAAGAGAACCAAAATTGGCTACAAGAAAATGTGGGTAGACGGCAGAGAGCTGAAATGGAATGAAAGTAAAGGAAAGTTGGAAGAAAAGTTGGAGGGAAAGTTGGAGTGATTTTCGGAGGTCATAAGGAGAGGAAAGAGGATAAGGAAGGAGAGAATCAAAGAGACAGGGGGGCGAAAGAGGGAAAGAGGAGCGGGAGACAAGTAAGGAACAAGCAAAAGGAGGAAAAGGTGGACACAATGACAGTAGGCTATTGGAACATAGCTGGATTAATAAGAAAAAATGAAGAATTCTGGAGAGAGATAGAAAACTGGGATATAGTAGTCATGCTAGAAACGTGGATAGAGCAAAAGGAGTGGTATAAAGTTAAAAGAAGATTATCGAATGAGTATGAGTGGAAATGTCAACCTGCAACAAGAGAAAAAAAGAAGGAAAGAGCCAGAGGAGGGATAATCACAGGCGTCAGGAAGAAAACAGCTGTAAGGGGAGTGGTGGAGAGAGAAGAGGAGAGAATTGTGGAAAGAATAGCAAAAACAAAGGAAAGTACATGGAGGATTATAGCGGTTTATGTGAGCAATGATATAGAAAGAAAGTTAAAGTGCATAAAGGAGTACACAAATGATGGGGGATTAGGGGAGCAAACAATAATAGGAGGTGACCAACGCGAGAACTGGAGAAGAAGGAGGATTAACGGAGATAATTGAAGAAAGAAGGAAATCGAAGAACAAAGAAATTAATACAGAAGGAAGGAAACTATTAGAGTTTCTAGAAGAAGAAGGATTAGGAATATTAAATGGAACAAAGGGAGACAAAGATGGAGAATTCACGTTTATAGGAGGGAGAGGTGAATCAGTAATAGACTATACAGGGTGTTTGAAACAAAAGTACCCAGCCGGAAAATGGGGGTAGATTGGGTCAAACCGAGACGAAAAGTCCTCTACCATTTTGCAAGATTCGCAATAGTTAACGCGTTATTAATTAAAACGTCTGAGCGAATAAGCGCATTAGAAGCGGTAGGCCGGACGCGGTAGGCACGCGGCGCGAGGCGAGGGCAAGCGATGGACGGCGCGCGACAAGCGATGAGCGGCGAGCGGTGAGCGGCGTGAGGCGAGCGGCGATCGAAGCGTGACATATTATGACATCGCGCCGAAAAATATTGGCCCCTCGTCTTTTCGGTGGCAGGAAAGTGCGAAAAATGATACGCTATCATTTCCACACCACCTTGCGGTAGATAGCTTGGTGCGTTTTTTTTATAGTGGTTTCCCCGGTAGGCCTATTCCACTCTCATTATTCAATGTAAAAATTGTTAGAAGTGCTGTCCTCTCTCTCGTATGCACATTTCAGCCCTTCGTACAATATTGCGTGTCGCACGGTACGCCATGTCCGGCGTAATGGTATTGAAGGCCGCAACAATAGCTTCACGTACCTCGTTTTCTGTACCATTACGCTGGTGCTCGATTAGACTTTTTATGTGTCCCCATACAAAAAAGTCTAATACATTTAAATCTGGCGACCGTGCCGGCCAGGAGATAGGGCCACCACGACCTATCCAGCTATCCGGAAAACGCGCGTCTAATAATTCGCGTACCCGACGATAATAATGAGCGGGAGCGCCGTCGTGCTGAAAAATTAACTGCGCCCGCACGTGAAGGGGCACATCCGCGAGAAGTATTGGCAACTCGTTATCAATAAAATTGGCATAGATATCGCCAGTTAAACGACGTGGGAGAAAATACGGACCGATCTAGAAATATTGAATGAAAATGTGTCACTTAAACAGCAAGAAAAAAATTGCTTTCTTTCTACTTTCACTTACCACTTAATTTCCGATCATTCCCGTCCATACATTTATGGTCCAACGATATTGAAACCCGCCTTCACGGACGATGTGCGGGTTTTCATCCGACCAGTATAAAAAATTACGGGAATTGAATACGCCGTTTGGTGTAAACGTCGCTTCGTCGGTCCACAGAATAAAATCAGGAAAAGAGATATTCCGCTGACATCGCGCGAGGAACTCTGCAGCGTACTTTTTTTCCAACGGTTATTACACTCTCAAATCACCGCGAATATGAAAAGTTGATAATGACGATACCTTCACAAAAAAGTCTCCGTGGTTCTACATCCCGCGCTAAAAGCTGTTGCACCCGCTGGTAGTGGTACGGATGCAATTGATTCTCTCGTAAAGTGCGATGCGCCTCGTACTGAGAGAGGCCAAGTTCGCGTGCTGCACGACGCACGCTGTACCCGGGGTCTTCGTCAAACGCGTCGAGTATTCTCTCTTCGTCTTGAAGACGACGACGCACCGGTACACCTCTTGTGTTATGCACAAGACACCCTGTCTCACGCAATTTTTGCACAACACGAAAAATAGTACGATGTGTTGGATAATGTGCACGCCCGGGAAATCGTTCCGCATAAATCCGAGCCGCGGCACGCGCATTTTCACCCGCTAACCCATAGGCTACTATCATATCGGTATATTCCTCCGAAGTAAATCGCATTGTCGCCGTCTATCACTATGCGAACACGAGATTCATTCGCGACTGAACAGGAAAAAATCGTGTACGCGAATCTAGACAGAAACGATTGACTTTGTTTTTTGTTGAACAATCGCCAAAAGTGGAATTGGAAAAAAAATACGCTGCAGAGTTCCACGCGCGATGTCAGCGGAATATCTCTTTCCCTGATTTTATTCTGTGGACCGACGAAACGACATTTACACCAAACGGCGTATTCAATTCCCGTAATTTTTTATACTGGTTGGATGAAAACCCGCACGTCGTCCGTGAAGGCGGTTTTCAATATCGTTGGACCATAAATGTATGGGCGGGAATGATCGGAAATCAAGTGGTAAGTGAAAGTAGAAAGAAAGCAATTTTTTTCTTGCTGTTTAAGTGACACATTTTCATTCAATATTTCTAGATTGGTCCGTATTTTCTCCCACGGCGTTTAACTGGCGATATCTATGCCAATTTTATTGATAACGAGTTGCCAATACTTCTCGCGGATGTGCCCTTTCACGTGCGGGCGCAGTTAATTTTTCAGCACGACGGCGCTCCCGCTCATTATTATCGTCGGGTACGCGAATTATTAGACGCGCGTTTTCCGGATAGGTGGATAGGTCGTGGTAGCCCTATCTCCTGGCCGGCACGGCCGCCAGATTTAAATGTATTAGACTTTTTTGTATGGGGACACATAAAAAGTCTAATCGAGCACCAGCGTAATGGTACAGAAAACGAGGTACGTGAAGCTATTGTTGCGGCCTTCAATACCATTACGCCGGACATGGCGTACCGTGCGACACGCGATATTGTACGAAGGGCTGAAATGTGCATACGAGAGAGAGGACAGCACTTCTAACAATTTTTACATTGAATAATGAGAGTGGAATAGGCCTACCGGGGAAACCACTATAAAAAAAACGCACCAAGCTATCTACCGCAAGGTGGTGTGGAAATGATAGCGTATCATTTTTCGCACTTTCCTGCCACCGAAAAGACGAGGGGCCAATATTTTTCGGCGCGATGTCATAATATGTCACGCTTCGACCGCCGCTCGCCTCACGCCGCTCATCGCTTGTCGCGCGCCGCCCATCGCTTGCCCTCGCCGCGCGCCGCATGCCTGCCGCGTCCGGCCTACCGCTTCTAATGCGCTCATTCGCTCAGACGTTTTAATTAATAACGCGTTAACTATTGCGAATCTTGCAAAATGGTAGAGGACTTTTCGTCTCGGTTTGACCCAATCTACCCCCATTTTCCGGCTGGGTACTTTTGTTTCAAACACCCTATAATTGGAAGTCAAGAAGTTTGGGAGGAATCTGTAGAAATAAAGATTGGAGATGCTATTGACTCTGATCATCAACCAGTTATATTAAAGGTAAAGGGAAATGGTGAAAGAGAAAAAGGTGACAGAAGAATCAGGAGAGTAATGAATTGGTCTAAGGAGGGAGCAGATATATACAAGGAGAGAATGAAAAAGGAAAGAATAGAGGGCTCGAACATAAAAGAAATAATGGAAGGAATAGTAGCAGTGAATAAAGCTGCAGTGTGGAAGGAATTTAGAGAAGATCAGAAGACAACAAGAAAAAACAGATGGTAGGATGAAGAATGTACAAGGTTAAGGAAAGAGGCACGGGAGAAACTGGTTAAATGGAGGAAGGGAGAAGTAGACAAAAAAGAGTACAACCTAAAGGAAAAAGAATACGAGGAGAAAATAAAGGAGAAGAAAGAGACCGAAAAGGAGAGAATAATGAAGGAGGCGAGAGATGCAACCAGCGAGAAAGAAGTATGGAAATTTATAAACAGAGAAAGGAAAAGTAGAAAAGAGGTTTGCGAAGAAATAACGGAGGAGCAGTGGAGCAAGCACTTCATGGAGTTATTAGAAGGAGTAACAAAGAATCGGTGTGAAGTAGATGGGAAAGAAGTGGAAAGAATAGGAAGCAAGGAGGAACAGGAAGGAATAAGAAGGGAGGAAGTAGAAGAAGTAATTAAAGAGATGAAAGAGAAGAAAGCTGCAGGTACGGATGGAATGCCAAATGAGGTATGGATATGTAAAGTAGTACGAGTACGACTTTAAAACTGTCGCGTGGACACTCGCCAGATGGACGCGGTCACTCGACAGACGGTAAAGTAGGCGCCGAAGGCGAATAGACTCGGAGACACGTGCTCATAGATCACGAGAGTCATTAAGGGTCGGTAGGAGACCCAGGCAAACTCCGAATTGATATTGGAGACCTCGCGTGGCGGCAACGCGAAACTCCGGTTTCAGTGTCACCAACGTTGAAAAACTAATTTCAGGTTCCATGTAGTGGTGTATGTCCGTATACGTACACACACCACTGAATTGCTTACGCGGACGCACGGATTCAGCAATACCACAGTATAACCATACCCAGTAGCGACACTGAGCGACACCTGACGTTCCCAATTTCTCCAAATTCCGTACACCTAGGAATATGGCGGCCTGTAGGTATGACAGAGAGAAAGATACTTTCCTCTCTTTCTCTCTTAAGCGTTTGTACATCTCAGAAGATGGCGGCGAGTCATGTGACCTGGGACCCTCTACATCAAAGGTGCCGACACTCAGTGTCGCTACTGGGTATAGTTATACTGTGGCAATACGGCCCGAAAATGCTTTCTGGCCGTCCGTAGCAGAAGGCAGTAACGTACCAAGGCTAACAAGCACCCGCTTTTTATAAATTACATATATTCTTATGCACACATGTGCGTAAATACATATTTTATTTGCTTTGATTGCTATCAGTGTCTCTTACAATTTAATCAAATATTAGCCTTTAACATTGAACTGTATTGCTGTAAAAAATAAAAATAAAAATTTCTAAAATAATTCATATCTTTTGATCGGCTTAACCGATTTTGATGAAATTTTAATATGTTGTACATATCATTGAGACACATTTGTGGAAAATTTGGGAAAGATTTCTGATAACAGAAAGATTGATAAAAAAAATAAATTAATGTTCTTGATTTTTTTCAGTTCCGATATCTTTCTTGTACATTTACGAAAAAAATTTTCTAGAATCTTGGAGTAGTTTCCTATCGGACATAATTTTTTGGAAGCAATAAAATGCGTAGGTAGTACTTTTAAAAAATACAGTATTTTTTTTTTTAAATATGATATGCTTTTGGTGCGGTCGCCATATATTTTATGTAGAATTTTGAGACAGTATTCTACATGTAATTTTTTCGAGCCAATAAAATATTTTTAAAATTTATGATGCTTCTTGTACCATTGCCATATTTATTTTGTTATGTAATGTTTTGTAATGTAATTAGACTTTTGAGACGGTATTCTACAAGTACTTCTTTCGAACCAATAAAATGGATAGAAGGTACTTTAAAAAACAAAATATTTTTTTTCAAAATTATAAGTTGTTCGGTACCATCACCATATTTTTTTTTAGAATCTTGGAATGGAATCCTACAAGTAATTTTCCGGAATCGATTAAATAAATAGGTGCAGGTACTAAAAAAATAATAAAATAAAGTAAATTGAAATAATTATAAAAGGATTAACTTTAATCGTATTAAATCAAATGTTTATTAATGAAGTACACATACACATACACGTACACATACACTAAAAATAATGAAGTATACATACACATTCGTTCACATAATCACTCTCATACTATTATTTGCAGTTATATTCATATGGATGAACTAATCTTCATCACTATCTTTATTGATAATAGGAGTGATGCCGTCTGTTTTAAATATATTTAAACATTAAATATATAATATATTAAATAAAATAAATGAAATAAAATAAAAAAATAAAAATAAAAAACAAAATAAAATAAAAAAATATTAAATATATAAATACTAAATATATTTAAATATATTTAAAACAGCCGGCATCACGCCTATTATCAATAAAGATAGTGATGAAGATTAGTCCATCCATATGAATATAACTGTAAATAGTGTAAATAATAATATGAGAGTGATTATGTGAACGAATGTGTATGTATACTTCATTATTTTGAGTGTATGTGTACGTGTATGTGTATGTGTACTTCATTAATAAACATTTGATTTAATACGATTAAAGTTAATCCTTTTATAATTATTTCAATTTACTTTATTTTATTATTTTTTTAGTACCTGCACCTATTTATTTAATCGATTCCGGAAAATTACTTGTAGGATTCCATTCCAAGATTCTAAAAAAAAATATGGTGATGGTACCGAACAACTTATAATTTTGAAAAAAAATATTTTGTTTTTTAAAGTACCTTCTATCCATTTTATTGGTTCGAAAGAAGTACTTGTAGAATACCGTCTCAAAAGTCTAATTACATTACAAAACATTACATAACAAAATAAATATGGCAATGGTACAAGAAGCATCATAAATTTTAAAAATATTTTATTGGCTCGAAAAAATTACTTGTAGAATACTGTCTCAAAATTCTACATAAAATATATGGCGACCGCACCAAAAGCATATCATATTTAAAAAAAAAAAAAAAAAAACTTTATTTTTTAAAAGTACCGCCTACCCATTTTATTGCTTCCAAAAAATTATGTCCGATAGGAAACTGATCCAAGATTCTAGAAAAATTTGTTCGTAATTGTACAAGAAAGATATCGGGACTGAAAAAAATCAAGAATATTTATTTTTTTTTTATCAATGTTTCTGTCATCATAAACCTTTCCCAAATTTTCCACAAATGTGTCTCAATGATATCTACAACATATTACAATTTCAACAAAATCGGTTAAGCCGATCAAAAGATATGAATTATTTTCGAAATTTTTATTTTTATTTTTTACAGCAAAAAAGTTCAATTTTAAAGGCTAATATTTGACTAAATTGTAAGAGACACTGATAGCAATCAAAGCAAAAAAATGAGCATAATCCGTGTGGAGGCACATTGACCCTTCTTATTCGGCTACGGCCTTTATTCTATCATTATATAGGAAAATATACACTCAGTCTTAGCATCAGAGCAGAGGGTAACGCAGCTGACGAACAGTATAGATAACAAACTGAATAAAAATCTTAATTATTAATATCATGTTCACCAGCTGCGTTACCCTCTGCTTGAAAGAGTTTACATAAAAAGCTCAGCGTTGGAAATCTCATATTATTCGCAATTCTCCATTACTTCTTTTAAATCTACAGCTTCCTTTTCAGTAATAGATTGATAGTCTGAAGTAATAGGTGATGGCAAAAAATCTGAAATTATTGCACTATCATGCAGAAACACTAAGAATTTAAAAATATATTTTTATGCATATTAAAAGATATATTAGCAATCAGTCTAATTTGAAAAGAAGGTGTACCAGATAATATAAAAAAAATTGCATGTTAAACTATGAATATTAATGATGATCACTGATGTTATGTTACCTTGTGTTTACTGGGATGCTTTTTTTTTTTTTTTTTTTTTTTTTAGTGGAGGAAACCTTTAAAAGGCACCCGGTTTTTCGGGGTAGTGTGAGATTCCTACTCACTAAAACCTCCATTATGCATACGTTACCTGCTGCAATATAATGGCGTAGATTCAACGCTAGCCACGCCTCTTCGTTTAAAGTGATCCGCCCTTCAGACATGTCAAGTCTAATCTCTGTGTAACAATAAATAACTCTACGTACATAGATTAATATCAATATAATAAAAGAAATCATTTATTACATCTGAAAGTAAAACAATGTTATATGATATTATAATGTTATTTAGTAATAAACAACACGAATTAATAAATCGAGTGGATCGCAATTTAAACTGAGTTATGATCGCGTCGCAAAGTGACCTCAACCATATTATGGGAAGTATACTTTATAAAATATTTTTTGTTTTTATACATGCAAGCTCATTAATATAATTTACTTTGTATCTATTATTATATATTTATTTTGAAAATAGTACATTGCAAAGCAAAACCTATCTGAGTTTAACACTTTGCGACGCAATCACCTCAGTTTAAATTGCGATCTAATTTGCAATGCACTATTTTCAAAACTACAATATAATGTATAAAATTACATTAATAATAATAAACAATAATATTATTAATAATTAATAATTAATATTTTAATATAAACAAATATTAATATTATTTCAAAAAAATTAAATATTCAGATTTGTTCAGAATTCATGCAAAAGAGAAGATAACTACGTTACCGACGAGACGGTATAACAGATACCGCATTCTATTCGGGTAACTCTCGTGAGCACACTAATGATGGCGAGCGGCGCCACCAACTGGCTGGCGTTGTGTTTCGAAGAGAAAGAGCGGAACGGGGTGAATGCGAACCATTCCGCGTGGCTACCAAAAGCGGCCATTGTGCCATTACGAGTCTTGCTGCGAGCGAATACGGACGCGTGATCCGTACGACCAAACTGTGTTGCGACGCATTTTCTGTGTGGATGCATGTTGCATCATATTACTAAGAGCGAGTGATCGACCAGATATACACGAGCGGGAATCGAGCAGTGTACGAGGGCACTCTGCCGCTCGATTCATTTTCTATCTGAGAGCGGGACGACGTACAGTCGTCATTATTCTTGGCTGGTCGATCTTCTGGAAACTGAGAGAAGATTGTCTACGGACAATACTATTCTAAAGCGGGCTCTACTGAGCAATTCAGAGAGAGTATTCAGGTAACGAGAGTCCATCTGGAACCGACTTGTTTTCGCCGGGAATTATACTAATTCGCACGGCAATTTCCAGATGTGTCTCTCTCTTTCTATTTCTTTCGACGCATCGACTTGATGACGTCATAACCGAGCAAGGAAAAGTACCGCGTGTGCGCTGTTTCTTTACACAAAGGAGATACATCCGAATATCTCACGTTTACTGCGAAGATATATTCATCGATATCTTGAACATTAATGTTAAACCGCCTGGACTAGAATATTCATTCTGTCTTTCTTTCTTTCTTTCATTACTGCGAAAAGTCGAGCGCTCGAATATCTTCATATGTGAATTGTTACAACCTTGCAAGGTATTAATACACATGCATGTATGCTTTCTTATTCAAATGTTTATATGAGAATACGTTCAATTACGTTTGTCATATCTTTTCTAAAGACTCATAGTCTATTATTGCAAAGTTACACACTGTAACATTATACTGGTTCTTTCATTTATACTGTGAGAAATGCTAACGGTTTTGACAAACCACCTTTGTGATTAACAAAGTTCATTCGATACTTTCTTATGTCATACGACTTGACAAGTACGTCTTATTACTAACGATAAACGAGATAACGTTCCGAATAGAAATTATTCAAAAGATAAATACTTTCAGATACAGTCCACTACATATTTTACTTTCTAGTTGATAATTCAAGTCTTCTACGTGGATAAAGAAATCATTTCAGTTCTGATATACATACTATTTTCTTTACGTTACGACAAGTGATGTATTCTATTTAATTTACGGTTTTTATGATTCTTGTATGATTTCAATTTCTGCTATATTACTGTGTGCATATTCTGTTTATGATTGCGATGTATATTTACTGATTTATGTATGCTCTATTTGATTTATATGTATTTTCTGCGCTGCTCTGTGCGCGATTAATTGTATCAAGAATACTGGTGAGGTTTTTTGGCAGTTTCCCTCATCCACGCATCAAATGGTGGTATTCTCGTTTAGTTCTGCCAGTAGAGTCATTTACTTTTCATTTCCAATTAAACGGTTTTCATTTCAATTGGTGTTTATTTAATGTGTCGCCTCCTCCCCTTTCTAACATGAGACCAGATCTACGAGAGGTTTGTACAAGATTATAGAATAAATAACTCTACGTACACAGATTAATATCAATATAATAATAGAAAATATTTATTAAATCTGAAAGTAAAACAATGTTATATTATATTATTATGCTAATTAGTAATAAACAACACGAATTAATAAATCGAGTGGATCGCAATTTAAACTGAGTTATGATCGCTTCGCAAAGTGACCTCAACCATATTATGGGAAGTATACTTTATAAAATATTTCTTGTTTTTTTACATGCAAGCTCATTAATATAATTTACTTTGTATCTATTATTATATATTTATTTTGAAAATAGTACATTGCAAAGCAAAACCTATCTGAGTTTAACACTTTGCGACGCAATCACCTCAGTTTAAATTGCGATCTAATTTGCAATGCACTATTTTCAAAACTACAATATAATGTATAAAATTACATTAATAATAATAAACAATAATATTATTAATAATTAATAATTAATATTTTAATATAAACAAATATTAATATTATTTAAAAAAAATTAAGTATTCAGATTATAGAATAAATAACTCTACGTGCACAGATTAATATCAATATAATAATAGAAAATATTTATTAAATCTGAAAGTAAAAAAATGTTATATGATATTATTATGTTAATTAGTAATAAACAACACGAATTAATAAATCGAGTAGATCGCAATTTAAACTGAGTTATGAACGCGTCGCAAAGTAACCTCAACCATATTATGGGAAGTATACTTTATAAAATATTTTTTGTTCTTTTACATGCAAGCTCATTAATATAATTTACTTTTTATCTATTATTATATATTTATTTTGAAAATAATACATTGCAAAGCAAAACCTATCTAAGTTTAACACTTTGCGACGCAATCACCTCAGTTTAAATTGCGATCTAATTTGCAATGCACTATTTTCAAAACTACAATATAATGTATAAAATTACATTAATAATAATAAATAATAATATTATTAATAATTAATATTTTAATATAAAAAAATATTAATATTATTTCAAAAAAATTAAATATTGAGATTATAGAATGGGCCCCTCCAACGCCCATTCCCGTGAGAACGCAACCAATATATTCTTTTATCGTCTCTCCGAAATTTTTATGTTACTATATATGTTGTATACAATGACGATTGCAGATAACGTCTATCATCTTATTTTATCGGTGTTTCTTTTTGCATAATGGCAGCAATAAAAGCTTACAAAGATGTGTTAAATAATGAAAAATATTAATTCGGGAAAGGCAATAATTTTTTGCTTTCTAGAATTTTAAAGAAATGACGTCTCATGCATTTTACGTCAGTTGAATATTTTTCATTACAAGGATTTCCTTTCAAGGCTACAGTTGTAGCGAAAGCCGCAGCATAAATTCCGCACGAAATGTAATCCGGTTGTCTTATTTGTACTTTTTCACAAATTATATCATATTTCGTTATCGTGGGATAACGAAGGCGAATATATTCTTTCTCTTTAGCAGCCAATTTATCATACGTAGTAGCACATAGGCTGTCGTACACATGAAGTTTGGTGCCATCAAAATAAATACATCGCCAATGATCTGTACAAGTTCCGCCAATAATTTGTAAGCTGTTATTGCTACGACTAGCTTCAATTAAGTGCGGGTATTGTAGGTATAATACACTTTGTGTTTCAAAGCAAGAAGTCTCTCTTACAACGCGTAAAAATAGGTCTAACGATTCATCATTTAATGTACTATTTATAGACAAAATATTATTCTTCACTAGTGAGAGAGAAGTTATTACATCATCTAACATTTTTTTTTGTCTTTTTATATCATCCTTAGTTAGATCTCGTTTCGAATAATCAGTTATAATGCAATCGTCATCTTGCTCCATGTCTGGAATAGCAAAAGTGGTAGTGCTTTCGATAACACTTTCCACTTTTATGTCATTTTTTCTAGCCGCTTCTTGCGCTTTGATGACATACTGAGGTTCCCGAATAGGCATATTTCTTGCTGCTCTACTATCTATTATTTCAGGAACCAAGCAGTCCTCGTAGAATCGTTTAAGCAGTGGTGACATTTTTGTTTCCCAAAATATGTCATCACGCTCGACAATCGTGTACTTTAATCCAAGGGGTGTCCACACAGCAAAAATGCAATACTTTCTTTGCGTTATGTGGAGTTGTCCCTGTACTTGGAAATAGTACGCGTGTCTTTGATTCATTCGAGTGTCATCGGTTTTATCAAATATTCTATGAATATCTGAAATCTTTTTGAGCATTGCATCGATGGGATGTACATGCCGCGCCGCATAAGGACATTTAATCTCAACAATAGTATCGTCTCCGACAATGCCGTCAGGCGTCGCGGCAAGATATGGGATTGTTTCATCTATAAATAAACCACAACTAGAAATTTCTATCCCTAATTCCATCTGCAATTGCTCTCGTGCCATCATCTCTTTTTGTTTACCCCACTCGACAGCAGCAGTAGTCAATCGAGGAGGATAAAGAATTGCTTTCACAAGATTTTGGCACGAAGTTGTTTCTCTTCTGCTACAAACTTTTCCAAAGTTTGAAGCAGTGAGAAGACTTCGCCGTATGTTGTGCCACTCCGGGTTTGCATGCTGATCCCGTGTAGCACATTCCAATATAGCACGAGATTATGTTGTTGCTCTAATAACATTTCAAAATGATAACGTCTCAGCTGTTTGTATATTATCTTGGAATAATATACAAACTAATATGTTGTAATATTATCTTGGATATCTGGCCGTTCTGCATTAGGTCCATAATCTTTATCAGCTATTATTTTAGCGGAATATTTAGATTTACGAACAGAGAGTTGTAATTCTTTCGCCGCACGTGTTCGTTGAAGTTGCTTCACATTCTTGTTTATATTTCTGTTTTCAATTATTTTTGTTTGTGCGGGTGGTTCTTTATCTATTGTATGACAAACAGAAGTTAAGGCTCGCGAAGTATTAAATTGTACTACGGATGCTTTAACGCGAGTCTGATAAGAACCTTTCATGGCATAATGAACGCGCTTGGCACCAATAAATTTACTTATAATTCCATTACAACTTTCAACGGAATTACTAGTATAGTTATAAAGTAAGCTATCGGCATTATCTATAATGCGTTTCATAGCATTTTCTAATTTTTGTAATAAACCTGCACGTTGTAATTGGAGCACAAGATTCTCTTCGCCTTCTTTCTGTTGTCCATTACAGAAATATTGAAGCGAAGCACAATCTTTATGTTCACCAAATACATGGCTAAGTATATTTTTTAAATCTTTAATTAATTCGGAAATTTTTGTTTGCCAACTAACTTCACGATTGCGGCGAAAGGTGACAGCCTTGACCACAGCGTTTCGAATTTTCATAACGCTGTGGTCAACGACCTTTTTCAATTTTGAAATATTTCTACTACCGGTACTACTTGCTTCACGTATTTTATTACAAAGATTGCGGAGAAGATGACTCGTGCATTCAATCTTCTGCACAACAATATTTGGATACGGTGGAAAATCTCTCAATTTTTTTAATACGTTACTATCACCGTCACCGATATATTTACTATAAATAAGGCCATGCATTTCTAAACTAAGTCGGAAACCTTCGAGGATTATATCACTTTCCATACTAGTGGAGCTCTGATTGCTCCCCCAATTTTAAAACATATAGGGTAGACGTACCATTTGTGGCCACTTTAAGCGATAGCCTACTATTAATTTGAAGATAAGTTTAAAATAAATATATATGAGCACCTAGAAAGTTGATCGACGTCATCCGGAGGGTATAAGGAATCGAATTATTACGAATAAAAGTTTTTTTTACGCATAATTAATCGCGAAAATGGTATATAATCAGTGAACCCCCTATTTCACCAAAAGTGGCCACAAATGCACTATTTTTGGCCAGTCATTGTACTATTTGTGGCCACTTTGGACAAAAAATATTGACAGAAAATTTATAAAACAGGTAACCCACGCAATTTTATTTAAATAATGGTTTATTCGAACGACAAAAGCATTTTATGCAACAAATAATATATTCCAGTAGAAAATATATAACTATCGATAATAAATCTTAGAATATATTCTGAAAAACAAAACCATGTAACGTCGATTATAGCTGCACTATTTTCTCTTTTTAGCAGTTTTTGTTTCTGCAGATTCTGCTTTTTTTTGTTGCCTTTTCTCTAATTTCTCGGCTTTAATCTTCTTGTTTAGTTCCATTCTCGCTACTCTTTCCTCTCTTCTAATACGTTTTCTCTCTTCCTCGTCGCGTTTTGCTTCCTCTTTGGCCTGCATCAATTCGATCCATTTATCGGAAGTTAACACCGAAGGTGTATGTTCGTTGGTCCTGTTTGATTTTTTCGATTTGGTCGTTTGCTTTTTTGGCCACAGAAGTATCGAGTCCAAAACTTCATCTACCGATTTTTTGCGGATAACAATGTCCGAAGAAGCGAAATCAGTGACTACACTCGTACTAGGACGCGGATCCGTATCAACATTTTCAGTCTGTGCCGTTTGATTCAAGACTTCTTCGTTCAATATAATAGGTTCTTCATTCTCGGATATATCATTTTGGATAAGGGCATAGGAATTATCGGATCCTATATCATTAGATATGGGAACAACAGGAACGTCGGAATATCCTTCGGAATGATCGAATTCCATGAATTCAGGAGGATGTTCGTCTATCATAATGAAAAAATCCAATAACATGTTAACTGATGATTTTGACTGTTACCCGGAAAATAACGTAAAGTAAAAATCAATGAAGAAAAAAACGTAGACAAGAAAACAATTTGAGTGTAAAAACGCCCAACAACAGCTCCTTAATATGATTGTAAATCTCAGAAAATTGAATAATGATAACAGGACGAGTGAAAAAATCACAACACCAAAAAAATTGAATAAATAAAAAATTGATTTCCTTGTAAAAAATAACATTGTAGTAAAAATAACTAATAAAAAAATGGAAATTTGAGTATGAACTTCAATACGTCACCTAAAAATTTCTCAATCCGGTTTACCACCTTAATTGCATGTACCTATATGTAACTAATTGAGCTTCCGTTCTCTTTTAGCAAAACTACGATTTAATTCTTTTTTTTTTCCTATACTTACTAAAGCGTGTGTCAGACGAGGCAAACTCGGGAAATGGGATCTGCAAAACATTTTCTACAGAGATTTCGTCGATTACCGTTAACCCGGAAGCTTCTGCGGTCGATTGCGTAGGGACGTCGAGTGCTACAAGGTTCATAGGTTCTTCTTGCTGCTCCAGAGTCATAGATTCCTCTTTTTCATCGTCGATAATCTTCATCCAGAGTTCATACAGTGCAGCATTTCTATCATCAGCATCCCAAGTTTCGTTGGAGGCTCTCTTTTCTTTGAATCGTTCTAGTACCTCAGAATCGATTTTACTCTCTACATAATGACGATGCGTGAGCAGAGGTTGATCCGGTTCAATCCTTGCAGTTTGTGGATTATCATCGTTGGGATTTTTGTTTTCCTTTATGCACTTTGCGTAATTCACTGCATTATCGTCGAACAGGTATAGCCCGCACGTCTTGAAGCCATTTTTTATGGTATCACTAAAATCATTTTCAGTGATGATACGCGACAGCAATGATGGTACTTGGTGTTTCTGGAGGTCTTCGCCATCATGCTCGATTCGCCAATTTCTTACAAGCGATTTCCACTTTTGTTTAAGCGGAAAGAAAACAGCGACGTCCAGTGGCTGCAGAATATGGGTTGCGTGAGAAGGAAAGCAGCATATTTCGATTTGTTTTTCCTTGCAGAACTCACACAGTTGCAAAGACAAGTGGGAAACATGACCGTCTAAGAATACTACGATGGGAAGTGGGATCTTGTTTTCAACGAGAAAACGGTGAAAAACAGTGGTAAAATATTCGAAAAAAGACTCCGTTGTCATCCAGCCATTCTCAGTTTTCCCGATTCCCCAATTTGCAGGTGCTGATTCGATACAGGCGTTCGGTAGACGTTTATACTTGTAAACTGTTAGCGGTGGCGCGAACTCTCCAGCAGCATTGACAGTGAATAGAGTCGTGACATTTTCTTTGTCGTTGGTAGCAACGTCGTACACAGATTTGCCTTTTTCCGCTAGCACGATACCGCCCTGTGGAGAAAGATAGACCGCCGTTTCATCCATATTGAATACCCGGCGAGGATCTTGAAGTATTTCGATCTTATCCCCCAGCTGTTCTTGTACATCTGCAAACCATAGCCGAATACGTCGTTCTGTAAGAACAGCCCGAGCTTTGCAGAGGTGTTCCGCTTTTTTTTGCGTAACTCGTGGATAGCGTCGGAGAAAACCTTCAAACCACTTCCTCCCAGGCAGATTGTCTTTAAATGGGTTGGGATGTTCTTCCTTCTCTAGGAGCTTCTTAACCGAGTACAATAGCGAGTCCTTATTTATGGGAAAACCCATTCTACTCGTCTCCAAGAGCCACTGTGCCAATCTCTCTTCAATATTGTGTCCGAGCACAGCTTCTCGCCCAACGCGACCCGATGTTTCCGGCGCTCTTCCGGATAGCTTATTGCGCAATGTAGTCCGAGGTACTTTATACGTCTTGCTTGCCGTGGCTATCGGCATTCCATCCCGTATAGCCTTCAGTGCCTTTCCAACATCTTCTTCACGATAGTTGAAAAGTGTTCTCTTGAGCTTTTCATTTTCCTTGTTCTCTCGTTCCGCTTCTGTAGTTTTTTTCTTTGGTGCCATACCCTTCTATAAGAATAATAAAAAACGCAAATCAATCGAAAATTATGATAAAAAAATCCTATGTAGTTATTTTCTTATATAGTTTTATAATAATCAAGCTATTACTATAAAATTCCATGAAAAACCAACGTTCGGAACTGACTGGCCAAAAATGGAAATTGCGGGCGCCATATGTGGCCATGGGGTGGCCACAAATAGTACAATGATACTTTCGATGTTCTATTTTCGGCCATACCGTATTTACAGCATATTTTAGGTTATTTTTCAATGATTTTATATTGTAATCGAGAAAACAAACGATATATTATAATATAAACATGATTGTGTGCAGGATAAGCTGAGATAAATGAATAACGAAGAGTTACTTACCAGCCGTCTTCTTAACCTTTTCTGTAAGGTTTAGCCAGAATCTTGGAGGTGCGATATATTTTGTTGTGTAGCTTTCCGCGTTGCTATGAAATGAGTCGCGAAAGGAAAGGAAGTGTTGCCAATAGAATTATTCTTCTATTTCGACACCTTTGCAGGGTGTTTCGAACTCGGCCAATCTTAATATTTAGCATTAAAAGAGAGAGTGGCCACAGAAGGTACAGTGGCCACAAATGGTACGTCTACCCTATGTTCTTTTGCTACTGCATTAATTTTAGCTGCTCTCGCGCAGACAACACAATATTTATTTCGAACACCAACAAATAAGACTTTTTTAGAATAATGTCCCATAATAATAGCTGCTCCGGACGGAGAATCGTAACCACCAGTACGGTAGGATCTCTTCATCCACGAGCCGTCTGTTATCACGGGTATATGCGGAATTCCGTCTATTATATCTCCTCTTTTAATCGCCAAACATTTTTCCTCTTCGCCAGCCATGCGCATTTCTTCTTCCGCGGCGGCGGCGAAGGTTTCCGACATTTCATTATGATACTTTATATATGTTTTATTACTCATGCATGGAATATCTACAGCAGCAAGAAGTTCTTCAAGCTGCTTATGACCGGTCCCTGTCAATATAGTACCGGAAACAATACCCCTATTGACATCCAATATTCTCTCATCTGTCGGTTCACTCCAAAAGTCACCTGTGAAGTGACACATTCGACATTTGACAGAAAATTGGGTTTTCAGACCGCAACGTTTCTTTATTAGAAAAACAAAATCAGTAAAACGACATTCGCCGATCCAGTGATTGGACAGTCTCTGCAATTTAACAAAAACATGCCCCAAATCGGCGATAAGTCGTCCACTAATCTCTTCAGAATACAAACGAAATGCGTCTATATTATTATCAGTATCCAAAATAATATTTTCGACGTCTTCGATATCTTGAACGTCTTCGACGTCGTTGACGTCTTCGACATCTGCAATATCTTGGACGTTTTCAACATCTTCGATACCTTGGACGTTTTCAATGTTTTCGACATCTTCGATATCTTGGACGTTTTCAACGTCTTCGACATGTTCGATATCTTGGACATTTTCAACGTCTTCGACATCTTCGATACTACTTTGCATTCTAATTTCGTTAATTTGACATTCCGTCACATTCGTAATACAATATTCACGAACGTCTGATAGAGATCCCATTGAATCATCATCATTGAATATATTTTCTACTGATTGAAATTTTTGATCGACAGATGATTGAGAAAATGTTTTCAAAACAGATAATGATGTCAACGTGTCGTTATTTACATTTCTCTTACCCTCGCATGCATAAAATTGGTGTGACGTACCTGGAATTTCTAAATCCGATCCACATTCTAATGATTCTTTTCCAGGGTCCTTATCAATTCATTCTTCATTCACGAAAGAATTATCACAAAAAATTTTGTCACGCGTTTGTCGCATGCGGCGCAATTTTTGTGATAAAGACACACGTCTTTTAGTAACTGCTTTTTTAATACTATATTTAGGCATAATGATTATACAATATGCTCTAAATAATAGTAGCTATAATAAAACACAGAATACTCTGCACTGACAACAAAACACTACTCTATACACACAGTACTCTGTGCTACTGAAATCACATGAAAGCTTAGGACACGCTTAGGTTGTGTTGTGATATGATTGCAATCGAAAGTCGACACCCAGCGACAAATTACCCGTCTATAGACATCAGTAGAAAGAGAGAGGACCATCGCCGCGGCTATGTCTGCACCGTCGCGTACTCTCACGGCAGGGTCCGGTCTATCTATATAAGTCTATGGTGTCTATAGACATCTAATAATTCTAATCATGTTTGGATAATGGCGAACCGTGAACGTGGTAAGTAATTGTTCTCTTCATTTATATATTTATTTATATATGTATATGTATATGTACGTACACATTTCATATTTATATAAATATTCATTTATTAATTTGTGGCGTAACATTAATCTTGTAAGCAGTGATTGTATTTATAACCTCTATTTTACCTTTGTATATTTATCGATGTAAATACATGTACGTATTTAAATACACGTGCAAATATTGTATGCATTATATATGTAAAACATTTTTTTGCAGCAATACCGATGCCGCTCATTCCTGGCCACATGCCAGGACATTTTGTGCCTGGTGTGCCGGTGCCCCACAGGTGCATAATTGTTGTGCAAGCACCTCCAGCTGTGAGTATTTTTATGAAATAAATATATTTAGAGAGAGAAAGAGAGAGAGAGAGAATTAATTTTACTACTTAAAAATAATTTATTTTTTTAGGCTCATCAAACGGATCGTCGTCGACGTTATCGCCAACGTCGTCGTGAGCGGCGGCAACAACAACAGGAACAGGTGCAAGTGCCTCCGCTACCACCGCCGCCGCAACCACAATGTCTGCCGCCGCCGCCACCACAATGTCCGCCACCGCCGCCACCACAATGTCCGCCGCCGCCGCCGCCGCCGCCGCCGCAACAATATTATCAACCGCCGCCGCCGCAACAATATTATCCACCGCCGCCGCCACAATTTCCACCGCCGCCGCCACAATTTCCACGGCCGCCTCCACAATTTAGAAATAGGGGAAGGGGGGGAAGAAAGGGGCAAACAGGTCGAAATGGAAAAATCTTCCAATTCCATTTCCATTAAATATATATATATATATATATATATATATATATATATAATTAATGTAAAAATGGAATTGGAAGATTTGATAAACCCTATTCAGTCACACTGGGTGAAATACACCCCAGCGTTTTTTTGACCTCGAAAACGACCCAGTAAACCAATGAAAATGGGCCTTTTGCCGTCATCTACAGGTAGTTGGGACCTTCAAGTATCGATCCCCGTCGGTGGTACATTTTTCGGCCCGTTAGTTCTCTCTCGGCAGCCGTTCAAAGTGGGCGTTTTGGAGTTGTGGGGTGTATTTCACCCAGTGTGACTCATACGTAATAATTTGTTTTTGGATTTTTTTTTCGTTCCTCGTTCCAAAGTGAAGAGGCAAGTACACACAGTATGTAATTTGCAACGCAAATATATTTTTTCCATATTTAACCATTTTTATATAAATATATTGCTATTTTTTTCATCAAAATGTCTTTCATTTTTCCGCAAAAAATCGCACCTTCATACCTCAAAATAAATATACTTTTCGGAACGGCCGCATAAACTGCAATTATCAGTGACAAGTGCATCATCTGAGGATGAAAAAACCGTTTAAAAAATTAAAATATCTTACAAATTGAAAGACACATTAGTTTTTGTGAAAAAGTCACTTTTCCGACTTTTTTTTTCAACAATTTTTTTACATATGTTAAATTAATGTTTTGCAAATTAAACCTATATACAGTCTTTTTAAGGAAGACTTAAACTACAACAGGATTTTTTCTTTATAACTATCTTTATTTTTGCTCTTTCTTTACATATGCATACATATACAAAAAAAGTGAGCCAGTAGAAACTTGCACATTGCTTTCTCATAGTTTTTAAGTGAGCCAGTAGAAACTTGCACATTGCTTTCTCATAATTTTTAAGTGAGCAAGTAGAAACTTGCGCATTACTTAATCAACATTTTATTTCGCTTATAAAGCTTCCTCTATGAGGAAGCTTGTTTTTTATTTGATGTACAATTATTAGTAAATATTCTTTAATTTGGCTTCCTCATAGAAGAAGCTTTATAAGCGAAATAAAATGTTGATGCATCACTTAATCAACATTTTATTTCGCTTATAAAGCTTCCTCTATGAGGAAGCCAAATGCGCAAGTTTCTACTTGCTCACTTAAAAATTATGAGAAAGCAATGTGCAAGTTTCTACTGGCTCACTTAAAAACTATGAGAAAGCAATGTGCAAGTTTCTACTGGCTCACTTAAAAACTATGAGAAAGCAATGTGCAAGTTTCTACTGGCTCACTTAAAAACTATGAGAAAACAATGTGCAAGTTTCTACTTGCTCACTTAAAAACTATGAGGAAGCAATGTGCAAGTTTCTACTTGCACACTTAAAAACTATGAGGAAGCAATGTGCAAGTTTCTACTTGCACACTTTAAAGCTATGAGGAAGCAATGTGCAAGTTTCAACTTGCACACTTTAAAGCTATGAGGAAGCAATGTGCAAGTTGCTACTTGCACACTTAAAAGCTATATGGAAGCAATGTGCAAGTTTCTACTTGCTCACTTTTTTTATTATCCTAAAAAATCATTTTTTAAAGTCTCAATTATTAAGACTTGAGATGTTCTAACTGCAATTAAAAAATTAGCCCTTTTGCAAAAAAACTAGCCCTTTTGCAAAAGGCCTCCCTTTTGCGAAACACTGATCGTTTCCCAATAAAACTGAACGCACTTTAGGCTTTTTGGCATACATTAGCTGATGCTAGGCTAGACACTTACGTCAGTTTTATTTAAAAAACGATCAATGCTTTTGCAATAAAGCGCCCTTTCGCCCTCTCTCTCTATCTCTCTCTTTTTTTTTCTCATTTGAAATTTTGGAGAATTTGTACATATATCGAAGCTTTATAAAGCTGGGTCTAATCAACCAAACCATAATGAATTATATATGAAATAGGGGTAGAAAAAACTGAAAAATATATTAGAATCAAAAAAATTGCTAATAATTAATACTAAATTGTCAAAAAATATCAATTTATGAAAAGTCTCAATTGTTGAAACTTGAGATGTAGCCCTTAAAAGTTAAAATTTTAAGATTTTAGTAATTTTTTTAATTTTACTAAATTTTTCAGTCTTTTCTACCCTTATTTCATATATAATTCTTTAAGATTTGGTTGATTAGTTTTTGAGTTAAAGACATTTAAAATTTTGGGGAATCCGTCCTTACATAAACATGAGTCTAATCAACCAAATTTTAAAGAATTTTATATGAAATAGGGGTAGAAAAGACAGAAGAATATAATAAATGTAGAAACTCCCAATATTCCAAAACTTACAAAAGTTAGAGCAATCAAAGGCATTTCTTAAAAAATTAAAAATTTTATAAAGAAAGAAGCCCTTTACCAATTATCGCTAAATTCAATTCCATCCTTCCTTAAATAATACTTTATCGATTAAAAAAGAATTTAGTCCTATATCTCAATATTTGCATAAGTTAGAGCAACCAGGGACATTTCTAAATATTGAGACTTGAGATGTAGCCCTTAAAGGTTGAAATTTTAAAATATGCTCTAATTTCCACAAATTTTGAGATATCGGGCTATTTCTAATTTTCTTATATTTTTCAGTTTTTTTTACCCCTATTTCATATATAATTCTTTAAGATTTGGTTGATTAGTTATATTCTTCAGTTTTTTCTACTCCTATTTCATATATTATTCGTTAAGATTTAAATGTTGCTCTAATTTCCATTAATTTTGAGATATCGTGCTATTTCTAATTTTATTATATTTTTCAGTCTTTTCTACCTCTATTTCATATATAATTCTTTAAAATTTGATTGATCAGTTCTCGTGTTACACACATTTCAAATTTCGGAGAATTTGTACATACATAGAAGCTTTATAAAGCTGAGTCTAATCAACCAAATCTTGAAGAATTATATATAAAATAGGGGTAGAAATGACTGAAGAATATAATAGAATTTGTTTTACTTTTTAATTATTGTCATTAATAAGTTTTATTTACATAAATATGGACTAAAGATTTTATGTTTAGTATTAATTAAATAACTAGCTGGTTACCCGGGCTTTGCCCGGAGGTCGTTTTTTTTCAAACAACTTTCCCGACAGCACACGATATCCTATGGACGTCCATTGGAGTCCATTTGAAGTCCAGGAACTTTAAGTGGACTCTAATGGACATCCATAGGATATCGTGTGCTTTCGGGGTTCACTTGTGTTTCAATATCCATATTGTGGACAAACATAAGGAGTGTGTCGAGTGGTTGATTTAAAGGTGGTAGTTTAACTTTTCCGTTTGAACAACACATTTCAGATGCTTAAGTTTTAAACTTTTTGGCTTGACAATGATCACATATTGCATCCATTTTCCCAATTATTACTCTCGGAAAAAATTTATATTCGTAATTTGGATCATAACTAAATTCCTCTAATTTCAAATCTTCGATATTTCACTTTAAAAATGTCCGGGAAAACCAAGGGATAAAATCGGTAATCGGTAAGTAAAATATCGAGGTTCTGTGTACATCGTACATATACAGGGTGTTTCATTTTAATCGCCCCAGGCAAATATCTCGAAAAATATGAAAGGTACGGAAAAACGTTTCAGACAAAAGTTGTTTGGTTTGAAGGGGGACATAAGATGGTGTCATTGGTTTGACTTTGAGTGAACGTGCCAAGGTCACATAAAGTTCAACTTTGTCTTTTCAAATGGAACCCCCTATTTTTCATTGCATATTCTTGTAGCTTACCTCAAGAGCTTTCCAAAACACTGTATTTAAGTATTTTTTCATGACGTACTTTTCGAGTTACAAGGGTCGAAAGTTACAATCCCGCCGGCATTAGCATTACCCAAGGTGTACCGGCCAATGAAGACAAGATCTAAGATTGATCCGGCCAGTGAAGGCAAGACCCAAGATTGATCCGGTTAGTGAAGGCAAGAGCCAACATTGATCCGGCCTGTGAAGGCAAGACCCAAGATTGATCCGGCCAGTAAAGGCAAGACCCAACATTGATCCGGCCAATAAAGGCAAAACCCAACATTGATCCGGCCAATGAAGGCAAGACCCAACATTGATCCGGCCAATGAAGGCAAGACCAAAGATTGATCCGGTTAGTAAAGGCAAGACCCAAGATTGATCCGGCCAGTAAAGGCAAGACCCAACATTGATCCGGTTAGTGAAGGCAAGAGCCAACATTGATCCGGCCAGTGAAGGCAAGACCCAAGATTGATCCGGCCAGTAAAGGCAAGACCCAACATTGATCCGGCCAATGAAAACAAGACCTAAGATTGATCCGGCCAGTGGATGCAAGACCCAAGATTGATCCGCTTAGTGAGGGCAAGAGCCAACATTGATCCGGCCAGTGAAGGCAAGACCCAAGATTGATCCGGCCAGTAAAGGCAAGACCCAACATTGACCCGCCAATGAAGGCAAGACCTAACATTGATCCGGCCAGTAAAGGCAAGACCCAACATTGATCCGGCCAATGAAGGCAAGACCCAAGATTGATCCGGACAAATCTTGGGTCTTGCATTCATTGGCCGGATCAATGTTGGGTCTTGCCTTCATTGGCCGGATCAATGTTGGGTCTTGCCTTCATTGACCGGATCAATGTTGGGTCTTGCCTTTACTGGCCGGATCAATCTTGGGTCTTGCCTTTACTAACCGGATCAATCTTGGGTCTTGCCTTCACTGGCCGAATCAATCTTAGGTCTTGTCTTCATTGGCCGGTACACCTTGGGTAATGCTAATGCCGGCGGGATTGTAACTTTCGACCCTTGTAACTCGAAAAGTACTTCATGAAAAAATACTTAAATACAGTGTTTTGGAAAGCCCTTGAGGTAAGCTACAAGAATATGCAATGAAAAATAGAGGGTTTCGTTTGAAAAGACAAAGTTGAACTTTATGTGACCTTGGCACGTTCACTCAAAGTCAAACCAATGACACCGTCTTATGTCCCCCTTCAAACCAAACAACTTTTGTCTAAAACGTTTTTCCGTATCTTTCATATTTTTCGAGATATTTGCCTGGGGCGATTAAAATGACACCCTGTATAAAAGCCTTATAAAGCTGAGTCTAATCAACCAAATCTTAAAGAATTATATATAAAATAGGGGTAGAAAAGACAGAAGAATATAATAAAATTAGAAATAGCCAAATATTTCAAAACTTACAAAAGTTAGAGCAATCAAAGGCATTTCTTAAAATATCGTGCTATTTCTAATTTTATTATATTTTTCAGTCTTTTCTACCTCTATTTCATATATAATTCTTTAAAATTTGATTGATCAGTTCTCGTGTTACACACATTTCAAATTTCGGAGAATTCGTACATACATAGAAGCTTTATAAAGCTGAGTCTAATCAACCAAATCTTGAAGAATTATATATAAAATAGGGGTAGAAATGACTGAAGAATATAATAGAATTTGTTTTACTTTTTAATTATTGTTATTAATAAGTTTTATTTACATAAATATGGACTAAAGATTTTATGTTTAGTATCAATCATCCCTTGGTTTTCCCGGGCGTTTTTTCAGGAATTTCGAGATTGCTCGCTTGCGATGTACACAGAACTTCGATATTTCACTTTAAAAATGTCCGGGAAAACCAAGGGATAAAATCGGTAATCGGTAAGTAAAATATCGAGGTTCTGTGTACATCGCGAGCGAGCAATCTCGAAATTCCCGAAAAAACGCCCTGGAAAATCAAAGGATGAAGACGCTGATCGGTAAGTGAAATATCGGGGTTCCGTAGTAACCTATGTTTTGCGCAAGGATGTAAAGAGTAATTGTGCAAGAGTTGGTTCAGATCGGTCAAATAGTTTATGAGTGTATAAAGAACAAACAGACTTAAAATACGCCCGGGAAAACAAAGGGATAAAATCGGTAATCGGTAAGTGAAATATCGAAGTTTTGTGCGTACATCGCGAGCGAGCAATCTCGAAAGTCCCGAAAAAACGCCCGGAAAAACCAAGGAATAAAGTAGCTGATCGGTAAGTGAATAATCGAGATTCCGTAGTAGCCTATGTTTTGCGCAAGGATGTAAAGAGTAACTGTGCAAAAGGAGCAACCAGGGACATTTCTAAAAAAATTAAAAATTTTTTAAAAAAAGAACCCTTTTACCGATTATCGCCAAATTCAATATCAACCTTTCTTAAATGATACTTTATTAATTAATAGAAAAATCGGCCCGATATCTCAATATTTGCTGAAGTTAATGCAACCACGAACATTTCTAAAAAAACTCAAAAATTTTTTTTAAAAGAACCCCTTTACCGATCATCGCCAAATTTAATACCAACCTTCCTTGAATGATACTCTATCGATTAAAAAAAAAAACAACCCGATATCTCAATATTTGCGGAAGTTAATGCAACCACGAACATTTCTAAAAAAACTCAAATTTTTTTTTAAAAAGAACCCTTTTAGCGATCATCGCCAAATTTAATACCAACCTTCCTTGAATGATACTCTATCGATTAAAAAAAAAAACAACCCAATATCTCAATATTTGCGGAAGTTAAAGCAACCACGGACATTTTTGAAAAAATTCAAAAATTTTTTTAAAAAGAACCCCTTTACCGATCATCGCCAAATTAATACCAACCTTCCTTGAATGATACTCTATCGATTAAAAAAAAACAACCCGATATCTCAATATTTGCGGAAGTTAAAGCAACCACGGACATTTCTAAAAGATTCAAAAATTCTTTTAAAAAGAACCCCTTTACCGATCATCGCCAAATTCAATACCAACTTTCCTTGAATGATGCTCTATCGATTAAAAAAAAAACAGCTCGATATCTCAATATTTGCGGAAGTTAGAGCAACCACAGACATTTGTAAAGAAATTCAAAATTTTTTTTAAAAAGAACCCCTTTACCGATCATCGCCAAATTCAATACCAACCTTCCTTGAATGATACTCTATCGATTAAAAAAAAAACAGCCCGATATCTCAATATTTGCGGAAGTTAGAGCAACCACAGACATCAAATCTGCACATACACACACACACACACACATACGGACATTTTTTTTTAATGCAATTTTTCGACGTTTTAGAACATTCTGAACACATTGGCATCAAAAACTAAAAAACAATTTTTTCTTTGGTCTTTTCTACCCCTATTTCATATATTTTTCTTTAATATTTGGTTGATTAGACCTAGCTTTATATACGATCAAAGGTCCATATACGAAGTTTATGAAAACAAAGCTTCCTCTATGAGGAAGCAAAAAAATAATAATATGATAGCCGGTTTTTGCTGACATTATCTCTCAATATTTGCATCCGTGTGCTCACGTATTAGTGTTTGTACTTTGTACATGGATGCTACTACATATGCGATGTAAGAGAGACAAAGATGGAATGACGCTCTCTCTTGTCAAGCAGTCAGTATGTTACCACGAAAATTTCCCCAGCTTCTTAGATCTAGTGAGAACCGTAATAACAATATTTTAGCCAAAATATCGAATGAATTTTAGGATATTCTTAATCAGTAAGTTCATCTGTAGAGCGCTAAAGAACCCGATTTTGCATTTTTGCTCTTAAAAATTTATAATAAATTAAATACGGACTCGCGGCTTACCCAACCTTACCCGTTGCTAGTTGCCCATTCCCCCAAGTTTATTAAAAATTTTTATTTTTACCTTTTTTCATAAAATAGCTCTTTAGCGCACTACAGATGAGCTTACTGATTAAGAATATCCTAAATTGAATAAGATTCATTCGGTATTTTGGCTAAAATATTGTTATAGCGAATCCGTAATTCCAGGCCGGCCGATAAGCGTCTCCACCGTGTCTCCTGCCGACCCTTAAGGAGACGCACTAATTACGTAGCGTAAGAATTGTTTATTGTAAGAAGGGAATGACGGTGAATAGTAAACTTTAAATGTCGTTTCTTTGCTTACAGGTAAGAATATTGTAACTAGGATAATCACACATTGCAATTAGGATAATTAAAACTATAGGATTAATAAAGGTTATATGAACTTTGCTTACAGAGAAACACAGTTTAGTTTATTTTCCCGAGGTCTTCCCCATAAGAAGAACAAACGCATTATAAAACGACATTTACAGTCAACAAAATGATGAAACTACAATTCGAATTCACCGTGAAAGCAGCAAAAGACGGAAAATCGAATATTATATGTCTAACCTCAATCAGAACGCCACGGGACGAAACGTACAGTATCCCAGAAAAATACCAATATGTAGGAGAACACGAAGAATTAATGAACACTGAGCCCTTCAAAAAGGTAAAAACCACCCTAAAAACAAGACACCAAACGAGAAAAGTTTGGATAACAATGAATGAAAAACTAAAGAAATGCTACATGGATGAGGATGAAAACTTACTATTCAAAGAGTACCTTTTAGAAGAAATCACAGATAAACCCCAATCCACACTTCCAGATAACGAAAACAACCACAATAATAATACACACAAAAACCTAAAAAAACTAATAGAAAAATTTGTCATTGAAAAATTCACAGGGAAAAATGCTAATGGAATTCAATGGCTAGGCATCTTTGAAAACGAATGTAACCGCCTAGACATACAAGAGGATACAGAAAAGATAGAAATCCTTAGACTATTTTTAGAAGGTTCAAGCATGGATTGGTACAACTCGATGCTCATAAGACACACTTTAGTATCAGAATGGAGAATATGGAAAGAAAACTTCTGCGAAACATATGCAGACAAAGGTTGGACTCCGAACAGGTATGCAATTCTATACAAGTACATAAACGGCTCGCTATTGGACTATGCTTTGAAAAAGGAGAGGATTCGGCTAGAAATGAACAAAACAATCAATAACAGTACCCTAATTGACCTCATCGCAGTAGGCCTACCAGAATTCATAGCAGATAGAATCAACAGACAGAAATTAAACACAACCTCAGATCTTTTCAACGAGCTAGGAAGCTTGGAACACTTGATGAAGAGGAGAATCACAAACAAAAACACCAAAGAAAACTTAGAAAAGAAACAACAAAAAAACCTGTGCAAAATCTGCGAAAAAAAAGGTAAGATGAACCGTTATCACCCCGAATCCACATGTTGGTACAAAGTAAATGAAAGAGACGGAAAAGACAAAAATCAGATAAAATTTATAAACAATGCAGAAATAGAATCCGAATTGATCGATCCAAACCCAAAAAACTAATAATCCCACCATTAATCAAAATCAAATTACTGCTGCAGGACACAGTAGAAACACTTGGAATATATGACTCAGGCGCAAACGTCTCATTAATAAATTCGAAATTATTAAAATTAAAAACCAAAGAAATGGATAACGCACAAGGCGTAAATTTATCAACAATTAATGGTGTAAAAAAACAAAAAGGATGATAGCTATAAAAATAAAAATTTTCAATATAGAGAAGGTCACCAATGTTTTTGTAATTGATAAAGAGAACTTTCAATATGACTTTCTAATTGGATTAGACATAATACAAAAATTCCAACTGATTCAAGACGAAAACTTAGAAATTAAACAAAACACAAATAGAAATACAAAACAGGAAAACGAAAAGACAAATAAGAAAGATACCACAGAAAAGTACTCTATAAATTTCTATGAACACATAGATGTTTCAGATTTTAAGATTTCAGTAAACCACCTAGATTATAAGAAAAAAACTGAAATAGACAGATTGATAGATAGATACAGTGCAATCTTTGCCAAAGACAGATACGATGTAGGTACAGTTAAAGACTACGAAGCTCGTATTGACCTACTAATCGACAAATACTGTAGCAAAAGACCATATAAATTGTTGGAGATACGAAGTGGCTCCACTCGAACTAACGGGTCGCGACATTATCGACGCCTATCTATTCTATTTTCGATACTTGTAGATTCTAGTTCAGTTCTCTCTCTGGCGTCGCACGGTCGACCACGTGTAATCATTGTAATCTTAATCGATACAGTAATTTCAATAAATCGCGTTATATAGAAATAAACTCTGATTATTACCCGCCAATAGGTTATGGGCCCAGAGTACGTGAAACGCGAGTGTTCGATTTAAAAAGTCGCGAGTGAAGAACTCGGCGAAAACGTGGTTGCGGTGTACCGTGCGCCGCGTATACGGGAAAACCGTTAGTGTGTGAGAACCAGTACGCGAAAATAGAGAAATCGCGAGATAAAGACTGAGACAATAAAAGACAGTAAAAGTGGTGTTAAAATGTCGGCGATTATGAAAATCAAGCCGTTAACTGCCAAAAATTATGATACGTGGAAAATGCAGATGGAGGCTATACTAGTGAAAAACGACGTGTGGGCCTACGTGAACGGGACAAAGGTGAAGCCGTCGTCTGGGACAGATGCGATGGAATGGGCAAATAAAGATGCGAAAGCAAAAGCCGATATCGTGTTGTCGATGAGTACGTCGGAGTTGAACGTGATCCGTGGTCTAGAAACGTCAAGGGAAGTATGGCTAAAAATCGAGTCGACATTCCAGTCGAAGGGACCGGCGCGGAAAGCGATACTCTTGAAGAAAATCATTTTGTCACGATTGAAAGAGGGGGACAATGTGCGAACCCATCTAACGGAATTTTTCGAGGCAGTGGCAAGATTAAAAGAGATCGGTTTGGTAGTCAACGAGGAAGTATTAACAATCTTATTGTTATACAGTCTGCCAGAATCGTTTGGAAATTTTCCTTGCGCTATTGAGACTCGAGATGAATTGCCAGATCCCGAGATATTGCGAGTGAAAATACTTGAAGAATACGAATCGCGAAAAGCGAGCGACAACAATACAGAGCAGAATGTTATGTACGCGAGAAGGTCAAAGTTTCGTCAAAACACGCGTGTGCCACAGGACAGTCGTGAAGATTCGAGGAATGATAAAACCGAAAGCCAAGCAGGTGCGGGACAAAGAAAACTTAAATGTTTCCATTGTGGTAAAACCGGTCATATTGCCAAAAAGTGTCTGGCAAAGTATCCTGCAAATCTACAAGTGAGTGCACGACAGGTGGAAGACAATGACAATGAATCGGTAAGTTCGGAACGCGCGCGCGGGGACACGGCGTTGTTGAACACAGTTGAGATAGTATTATTTAATCGCGAGAGCGTAAATGGTGTAGAATGGTGCTTGGACAGTAGATGCACTGCACACATGTGTACTGAGAAGACAAAGTTCGAGAAAATCGAAAGTGTATATAAGACATTGAATTTGGCGAACAGTGAGTCAACGAGTATAACGGGCGCGGGAAACGTGCGAATGGCCGTGAGTAATGGTAAACAGGAGACTAATGTAAACCTTGAAAAAGTATATTACGTGTCGGATTTACGTACAAACTTGTTATCGGTGTCAAAAATAACGGATCGCGGATATGAAGTACATTTTCGTGAAAAAGACGCGACCGTGACCGGTGAGCACGGAGAAATAATTTTTCGAGCAGATAGAATCGGGAATTTGTATTACGTACGGAAAGGCAAAGACCCGGTAAATGAAAACGATACGGCGAGAAAAGGGGAAAATGTGGTGGTGTCCGTGAATCATATGAAGGGTGAGATCGACGAGTGGCATTACAGGTTGGGACATTTAAACGAACGAGACTTAAAAAGCATGGCGAAAAGCGGAGTTGTGCACGGATTGAAATTTAAGATCGATCAAACAATGTCAAAATGTGAAGTGTGTATTCGCGAGAAACAAACTCGAGCTCCATTTCCGAAAAGTGAAGGCGGTCGTACGAAAAACTTATTAGAAATAGTACATTCGGACGTGTGTGGACCGATGAGAACTGCGTCACATTCTGGCGCAAAATACTTTTGTGACATTTATCGATGATAGGTCGCGTTGGTGCGAGGTTATCTTTGTGAAAAACAAAAGCGATGTTTTTAGTGCATTTAAAAAGTACAAGGCCGCAGCCGAAACTTTAACAGGGAGAGAAATAAAAGTATTACAGTCGGACAATGGAAGAGAATACTGCAACAAGGAATTTGACCAATTCTTGGAGCAAAACGGTATCGCGAGGCGATTATCGACACCGCATACCCCCCAACAAAAGGGCGTGGCGGAGAGAAAGAATCGGACGCTGGTCGAAATGGCCAGGTGCATGATGCGTCAAGCGAATGTTTCTCCAGTGTTTTGGGCAGAGGCGGTAAATACTGCGTGCTATGTGAGAAATCGGTGCGTGACAAAATCACTGGATGGACAGATACCGTGTAAATTATGGAAGGGAAAAATACCTACGGTGATATATTTTCAAATCTTTGGTTCGAGAGTGTTCGTGTCGGACAAAAATCCCCAAAAAGGAAAATTTGACTCGAGATCGGAGGAGGGTATTTTCGTAGGATACTCAAACGAATCGAAAGCGTATCGCGTGTGGCTACCGAAATCGCGTAAAGTAATCGTGAGTCGCGACGTGAAATTTTTGAACGAGTCAGCTTTTGATCGTGAATACCAAGAGTTTCTTGAGGACGAGAAACCCGGCCAAATCGAAACTAGGGGACACGAACAGGAAGACGAGTTGATTGAGGACAAAGCAGAGGAGCATCACGTCGAAGGACCTCAAGTTGTCATCAAGGAAAGGCATCACACAGGAGTATCTCGAGATGTCATCGTTAGAGCGCATAAACGAAGGGCAACCGAAGGCTCTACTCCTTTACCAACGAGGCTTCAACCACCGAAACGCGGAAAGGGAAGGCCGATGTTATTGCGTACCGGATCGGTTGGAAGGCCGAGAAAACTGTATCACCTAGTCGCTAACAACAATGACGGAAACGATGGTGAGGATAGTGAGGTTTCGGATGATGAAGGTCTACCTGGTGAAACTCCAGACAATGATGATGCGTTTATGGAATGTAACTTAACAATAACACACGACCCTGCAACGTGGCAAGAAGCGGAGCAAAGCGACGACGTCGAAGACTGGAGAACAGCCATGGAAGATGAATACCTTGCGCTGATACGTAACAACACTTGGGAAATTGTATCAAGACCGCAAAAGCGAAGAGTGATTGGTAGTAGATTCGTTTTCTGTACCAAAGATAGTGGACTAGTCACAAGGAAGAAAGTACGTCTCGTAGCAAAGGGTTGCTCACAACGTGCAGGGGAGGATTTCCATGAAACTTATTCTCCCGTGGCAAGATCGACTTCAATTCGACTATTGGCGGCATTGTCGGCAGAGTTGAGATTGCAAATCCATCAAATGGATGTGGTAACCGCCTACCTCAATGGTGAATTAGAAGAGGACGTATACATGGAGGTACCTGAGCAATTACGCGAGGTACTGACGAAGATCATCGCCGGAAAACACGTAGGTTCAAGTGCGGAAATAATTCGGAAAGAAGATATTATACGAACTTCAAAACGCTGGCTACATGCATTGAACGCACATCGAGATAGTGTGTGCTTGTTGAAGAAAGCACTTTATGAATTGCGACAATCAGGGTTGCAATGGTATCGTCGTCTTGTATCAAAACTGAAGCAAATGGGTATGCAACCAACGGACCAAGACCCATGTATGTTTACATCGCGAAGGAAAAATTGCATGATGATAGTTGCGATTTATGTCGACGATATTGTGATTGCAACCAACGATCCGAGCTGGATGAAGGAGGTGAAGCGGAATTTGGCGGAGTCGTTTGAGATGAAAGACTTGGGACCAGTGAATCATTGCTTGGGAATCGAGTTTCAACAAGACGAAAATGACTATAGTGTTGTCTTAACACAGCGTCAATACACTGAAGCTATCTTGGAGCGTTTTGGCATGCAGGATTGCAAACCAGCGAGGACTCCAATCGATACAAATGTGCAACTGACAAAACCGTCACGAGCTAATGAGAAGATAATGAGACAATATCCTTTCCAAAGTCTCATTGGAGCATTGATGTATCTTGCGGTATCTACGAGACCAGATATCGCGTACGCGGTCAATTTCTTGAGTCAATTCAATACGAATTATTCAACTGAGCACTGGCTGGCAGCCAAAAGGATCCTCAGATACCTGAGGGGCACCGAGAGTCATGGTCTGATGTACCAAAAATCAGATACACCATTGTACGGAGTAGTTGACGCAGACTGGGGTGCCAATACAGTTGACAGGCGATCATACTCTGGATACGCATTTATCCTAGCAGGAGCAGCAATATGTTGGGAAGCTCGAACGCAACGAACTGTAGCGCTATCGAGTGTAGAGGCTGAGTATATGGCCATGTCGGAAGCCACCAAAGAAGCGATTTATCTTCAAGGTTTATTACGCGACACGGCAAGACCATGCGATGGGACCATACTGTTCAATGACAACCAGGGAGCACAGCGTTTGGTATACAGCACTGGTGTGCATCATTCGAGGACCAAACATATCGACTTGCGCCACCATTTCATTCGAGATCACTGTGCATCGGGCGCGATCAAGCTTCAGTATATGTCTACTAATGATATGCCGGCAGACATATTAACCAAGGGTTTAACCGGACATAAACACATTCAGTGCCAGGATGGTTTAGGCATGATTGAGTTGCGCGAGTAACCTGGCTCGAGCCTGCGACTTCGAGGGGAGGTGTTGGAGATACGAAGTGGCTCCACTCGAACTAACGGGGCGCGACATTATCGACGCCTATCTATTCTATTTTTGATACTTGTAGATTCTAGTTCAGTTCTCTCTCTGGCGTCGCACGGTCGACCACGTGTAATCATTGTAATCTTAATCGATACAGTAATTTCAATAAATCGCGTTATATAGAAATAAACTCTGATTATTACCCGCCAACATAAATGCAATATGGATAAAAAAAAAAATAGAAGCACAAGTTGCAAAGCTGCTAGAAAAAACCTCATAGAGGAATCGTACAGCCCATTTGCTGCGCCGGTAACCTTAGCGTACGAAAGGGAAGAAAATAAGAAAACGAGACTATGCATTGATTTTAGAGATCTAAACAAAATCGTTATACCCCAATCACAGCCCTTTCCACTAATAGGAGATCTGATAGCCAAGGCAAGAAATTGCAAATTCTTTTCAACATTCGATATAAACTCCGCGTTCTGGGCAATCCCTTTACGCATAGAAGATAGAAAAAAAACAGCGTTTGTCACACAAGAAGGGCACTTCCAATGGACCTGCCTACCATTCGGATTGAATACATCCCCGGCAATTTTCCGAAGAATATTGAGCAATATAATAGAAAATATAAACTGTCAGATTTTGCAACAAACTATATAGACGATATCCTGGTATTTTCCAAATCCTTTTCCGAACATATTGAGCACCTAAAACAACTACTACAAGCAATACGAAAAGAAGGATTCAGATTAAAATTCACAAAATTCAGATTCGCAGAAAATTCAGTGAAATAATTGGGGCACATAATAAGCAACAATTCCATATACCCAATAAAGAACAACTTGATCGCTATAAAGAACTTCCCGATACCAAAGACACAAAAAAATGTTAGACAATTTTTAGGGAAAATAAATTTTTATAACAAATATATAGAGGAAAGTCCCCTATTATGAGATAGGTTCCTAATATGAGATAACAAAGTTTCTTTTAAACTATTAGGTCCTATCTGGGCCTATTAGTTTAAAAGAAACCCTGTTATCTCATATTAGGAACTTATCTCATAATAGGAGACTTTCCTCTACCAAATGTAGCTATAACACTGGATCCATTACACAATCTATTAAGAAAAAAGCAGAAATTCCTTTGGACGAAAGAATGCCAAGACTCATTCGAAAAAATGAAAAAATTACTGTGTTCCCAACCAGTATTAGAGATATATGATCCAGAATTACCAACTTATATCTATACAGACGCAAGCTTACAAGGTATATGAGCTGTAATGAAACAAAGACAATTAAATAACGAAGAAAAACAAGTAGCATACTTCTCAAAGAAACTAAATGATAACCAAAAAAGAAAAAAAGCAATATACTTAGAATGCCTAGCTATAAAAGAAGCGGTACAATATTGGCAACATTGGCTCATGGGCAAATCATTCACAGTTTTCACAGATCACAAACCATTAGAAAATTTAAACATAAAATCCAGAACAGATGAGGAACTGGGAGACCTCACCTACTACCTGTCACAATATGACCTGACAATAAAATACTCCCCAGGAAAACAGAACTTAGAAGCCGACTGCTTAAGCAGGAACCCAGTATTAGAAGCTCACGAAAACAAAGATGAACAACTAAAGATTGTAAACTTAATAAAACTAAAAGAGATTATCGCAGATCAAGAAAATAATAAAGAATTACAAAACAAGAGAGATAAGATCATACAAAGAACAAGGTATACTATAAAAAAGTCAGAACCAAAGAGAAAATTATACTGTCAGAAAACTTCAGTATGAAATTCATCAAGCAAATACACGAAAATTACTGCCATATCGGGGTGAAACAATTGGAAAACAAAATTAGACCGTTCTACACAGCAAAGAATTTGACACAAAATATTACAAACGTATGCAAAAATTGCGAAATATGCATAAAGAACAAAACAAGAGGATAAAATAAATTCGGACAAATGTCACATTTAGGACCTGCAAAAGAGCCATTCGAGATAATGTCGATTGATACAATTGGAGGATTCGGCGGCTCCAGATCAACAAAGAAATATCTACACCTCCTGGTTGACCATTTCACAACGTATGCATTCATTTTAACATCAAAAACACAGAACGCAAGCGATTTCATAAAATTAGTAAAAAATACAACAGAAACTAACAAAATTGGTATGATTCTGTCGGACCAATACCCAGGAATAAACTCAAAAAAATTCAAAAAATTCTTAGAGGAAGAACATATCCCGATAGTTTTCACAGCAGTAAACGCACCATTCTCCAACGGCCTGAATGAGAGACTAAATCAAACCCTGGTTAACAAGATAAGATGCAAAATTAACGAAAGAAAGAATAAAGTAGCATGGACGACAATAGCACAAAAATGTACACGAAAATATAATGAAACCGAACATACAGTTACCGGTTTCACACCAATATACCTACTAGAAGGGACAGATGTTACAATCTTACCAAAAGAGCTAAACCAAAAACAAAACACAGGAAATAATTTACTGCAAGATAGAGAACGTGCCCTGAAAAACACTATGAAATCGCACAATTACAACAAGACGTTATTTGATAAAAATAGGAAAAAAATCGAATTCAACATCGGAGACCTGGTGTACGTAGAAAATGGAAACCGGCTAAACAGGAAAAAATTGGACGAAGTGAGGATAGGTCCTTTTAAGATAGTAGAGAAAATATCAAACTCCATATACAAAGTAGACACAGGACACAGAAAAGCGGAATCGAATCTCTTCCATATCACGAAACTGATCCCGACGCCGGATGCCACTGAAGATACAGAAGCCGACGAGCGGGAATAGATTATGATAAGGTACTAGTTCGTAAAATTTTGCGGCCAAAATTCGCTCCCGGGGAGGGAAGATGTAAAGTAGTACGAGTACGACTTTAAAACTGTCGCGTGGACACTCGCCAGATGGACGCGGTCACTCGACAGACGGTAAAGTAGGCGCCGAAGGCGAATAGACTCGGAGACACGTGCTCATAGATCACGAGTGTCATTAAGGAGACGCACTAATTACGTAGCGTAAGAATTGTTTATTGTAAGAAGGGAATGACGGTGAATAGTAAACTTTAAATGTCGTTTCTTTGCTTACAGGTAAGAATATTGTAACTAGGATAATCACACATTGCAATTAGGATAATTAAAACTATAGGATTAATAAAGGTTATATAAACTTTGCTTACAGAGAAACACAGTTTAGTTTATTTTCCCGAGGTCTTCCCCATAAGAAGAACAAACCCATTATAGATATATGGAGGCGAGGGATTAAAAGAGAAAATATGGGAGGTATGCGATACAGCGTGGAGGACAGGAAAAATAGCAGAGGATTGGAAAGAAGGCATTATAGTACCAATAGTAAAGAAAGGAGAAGGGAAAAAAGCCCAGGATTACAGAGGAGTAACGCTAATGAACACAAGTTATAAGATATATGCAGCAATTTTGGCTAAAAGACTGAAGAAGGAGGTAGAAGAAAGAAGAATTCTGCCAGAATCGCAGGCAGGATTCAGGAAGGGAAGGGGTACAATGGAGAACATATATGCACTGAACTACGTAATCGGAAGAGCAGTCAGCAAAAGGGAAGGGAAGCTGGTGGCAGCATTCATAGAACTGAAAGCGGCATTCGACTCCGTAGACAGGAAGAAAATTTGGGAAGTTATGAGAAGAGAAGGGATTAGTGAACAGCTAAGAGTTAGGATAGAAGACCTATATAAAGAGACTAGAAGTGTCATAAGGATAAAGGGAGAAAAGGGACCATCATTCTGGACGGTCAAAGGAGTTAGACAGTGGTGCCCATTAAGCGCCATGCTCTTTATACTATTGCTGGCGGATTTAGAGGAAACTATGAAGAAGGGGCAAGATGGAGGCGTAGTAGTGGGAAGAATAAAATTTTGGACATTAGCATACGCAGACGACATAGTAGCTATAGCAGAGGATGAAGAAGAGATGAAGAGAATGATGAAAAAAATGGAAAAATATTTTGACAGAAAAAAGCTGAGAGTGAATGTAGAGAGAAAAAAGATAATGAGATTCAGGAAAGGAGGAGGCAAAGTGAAGAAAATGGAATGGAAGTGGAAGGGAGAAGAAATAGAGGAGGAAAAAGATTTCTGCTACCTAGGCTACACATTTCAAAGGAATGGAGGGCAGGAGGCGCATATAAATGAAAGAGTTAGGAAAGCTACCATAGCAATGAGGCAGGTTTGGGGAATAGGAAAAAGGATATTTGGTGGAGACTGGATAAGAAGGATTAAGCTATATGATTTGCTGGTAGCAAGCATAGCATTATACGGAGCAGAAGTCTGGGGATGGAAAGAGAGAGAGAAAATAGAAAGAATGCACAAAAGGTATATAAGGTGAACATTGAACCTAGACTGGTGCATGCCCGGATACATGATAAGGGAGGAAACCAAAAGAGATAAAATAAGGTTAAGGGCTAGTAAAAGAGCGATGAAATACGAAGAAAAACTGGAGAGAGGAGAAGGAAATGAGATTGCAAGAGAATGTTGAAAGGAAATAAAAGGGAATGTCGGGAAGGAAAAAGCAAAATGGGAAGAGGAAAGGAAGTGCTTCTATGAAAAAAGAGGATATGCGGCTGAGGAGATAGAAAGGAGAAGAAGTGAAGGATGGAGCAGTATAGAGGAACTAACAAGGAGAGACAAAGACATTCAGATTCAGGAAAAAGATGAAAAGATAAGAGAGTCCAGATACAACAGGTGGTACAAGGAGGTAGTTGAAAGCAAAAGGCCAGAATACCTAGAGAGAAAAGGGAAAGAAAAGTCCATGGTTAGGATAGCAAGATTTATGCTGGGAAATGAGATGAGAAGCGGAAAATATTGGGAACCGATAGAGAAAAGAAGCTGTAGAATATGTGGAGCAGAGACGGAGTCGTGGGAGCATGTTCTTGAATGATGCTCAAGAGCAGAGGAGGAGGAGAGGACAGAGGGAATTAACGAAAAAGTAAGAAGAGTATTAAACAGCAAAGGAGAAGGAGAGAAATGGATGGCGGAGATAGAGAGAAAGAGAAAGCAAGCGAGTTCAATGGTGAGTTAGGTAGATAGAGTATAGAGTAATTTAGACGATTTTTGTTACAGATAGCCTAAAGGGAGGAGAAAAGGGAAACGGTAGAAGGAAGAATGGAGTGCAAAGGAAAGTTTATAATAGAAAAGGAGGAGATAGAAAAGTTGGTAAAGGGGCAGGTACTAGAGATAATGAAAGAGTTGAAGGAGGATAGTAAAAGAAAAGATGAGGAAATAAGAGACCTAAAGGAGGAAGTAGAGAGTATAAAGAGAAAGATACGCAGGATGGAGCAGAGCATGGGCAAAATGAAGAGGGAGGGTGAAGAGAGGAAGGGTAAGGTACAGAAAAAGAGATGGTAGGCTGAGGAATGCGAAAAGAATGATGACGAGAAGAGAAGGAAGAATATAATACTAAGGATTGAGAAAGAGAGATGGGCAGGAAAGGAGTCAAATTGGACCAAGGTAAAAGAGCTATTCTCGGAAGGACTGAATATGAAGGCAGAGTTGAGGGAGGTATGCGTGACAGGACAGAGGGGAGATTGGATAACGGTTTTGGTAAAGATGGGGAGTGAGGACAAATGGAAGGTGCTGAATGCAAGGAGGAAGGAAGGAAGCAGGCTAAAGGTTAAAATGAATGAGGATAAGTCGGTGGAGACGAGAGTTAAGGAAAGAGAGGAGAAAGAAAGGAGAAAAGAAAGGAGAGAGGAGGAAAGCGGAAGATCGAGGAAGAGTGCGGAAGACGAGATTGCGAAAAGGCTGGAGGAGAACTTGCTAATGGAGTCGGACGAGGACGAGGCGGATAGGAAAAAAAGAGATTAGGAGAAACGTAAGTGTGAAAGGAGTGATAAGCGGAGAGAGAGAGAGAGAGAGAGAGAGAGATTGATTGATTGATTGATTGAGTTTATTATGCCCAAGCCGAGGCTAAAGGGCAAAGATACAATTAACAAAAGACTTAGAATGTAACATAATAGTAGCTGAGTAGTAGAAAGAAAAGAAGATACAAATGTGTTGCATACTAATGTAAAACTTAAAACTAAAATATAAAAAGCAAGAACCATAATCCGCAACTTAAACCTAAACTAAAGCAAGAAACAATATATATATATAACACAGCAGACTAGAAGTCTGACTAGACGACGGTAACATTGCAAAAGCAAGAACAATAATCCGCAACTTAACCTAAACTAAAACAGGAAACCCATTAGTATGCGCAGATAACTTAACCTAGACAATATATATATATATAACGCAGCAGACAAGAAGTCTGACTAGACAACGGTAACATTGCACAAAGTGATTAACACAAGATGGCTAAGAGTATCAAATGGATTCTGATGCAAGTAAAAACAAGCGGAGAAGGTCTTTAAAGGATGAAAAAGTGTCTGCTGATGTTATGTTGCTAGGAAGAGTATGCCAAAAACGTATTGAGGAAAGGCGAAAGGAGTGCATGTACATAGTAGTTCTGCAAGACGGAATATGAAAAGATTGTGACGAGGTAACAAGGCGATCAGATCTTCTCAGAGATGGGTCAAGAAGGGTGAAGAGCTCGCTCAGGTATGATGGAGAGTGTAGAAAAAGGATGCGATACATCTGACAACCGAGAAAATATAACCTTCTATTTTCCACCGAAAGCCATCTCAATCGACGTCTATATGGCGTAATATGCTCATCTCGCCTTAGATCGAAAATAAATCTAATACAGCAGTTGACTAGTCTCTGCAGTCTGGTGTTCAACTCACTACTTAAGCCGTGGTATACAAGACAACAATAATCTATATGAGGCATGATCAAGGTCATCACTAATTTAGTTCTCAATTCGGTGGAAAGCGAATTTCTGTTGAATTTTAGCTTATGCAGTGCATAATGGACCCTTTCGCGAGACATTCAAAACGTGTTTTCTCCAAGAAAGAGTAGACATAAATACAACACCCAAGTTCCTCACTTCACTCACAAAAGGAAGAGGGACCTGGTTTACAATAATAGGCGGTAAAAAACTACAATCAATATCTTTAACATAAGCTTGACTGCCATAAATAAGCACCTTGGATTTGGCAGGATTAAGTTTTAGACCGTTAGACTCGGCATAATCAAAAATAGCATTCGCATCCCTAGAAATTAACTCTAAACCATGACGAATGTCGGCCGGTGAGCACGAGAGATAAATTTGAATGTCATCAGCAACATGTGATGTGCATACGACACCACGCGACTAATGTCGTTGATAAATAGAGAGAATAAAAGTGGGCCAAGCACAGAGCCCTGAGGGACACCGGAGGACGTAGATAGCCAATCAGAGAGATTACCAGCATCATCAACAACGGCCTGAGAGCGGCCGGTTAAGTACGAGAATATCCAAGCAAGGACAGCGTCCGAGAAACCAAACTCCTTAAGCTTGATGAGCAAGCGCAGATGTGGAACCGTGTCAAATGCCTTACTAAAATCAAAGAGGATCATGATTGTGATAAGTCTATTATCAATCCCCTCTTTAATATCGTCGCAAACACGTAAAAGTGCAGACTGAGTATTGTGACCCTGTCGATAAGCGGACTGTCTAGGATTTAGGATATCGTGTTCAGTTAAGTAGTCAGTAATTTGTGAGGCGACGATTTTCTCAAGTAACTTAGAAAGTTCAGGCAGATTGGCTATCGGTCTCGTGTCGGACGGGGAGAGAGGGATCCGAATCTTCGAGAGAGGGCGGATAAGCGCTCGCTTCCACTGAGATGGAAATACAGATGTTTCTAATGAGCGGTTAAATAGAGCAGTAAAATACGATGAAATCGTAGGCCAAGCGATACGCAAAATGTAAAGCGGAATTCCATCCGAGCCAGACGCATAAGAGTAAAGTGGTCCTACAGAAATAAGCTTTAAAATCATGCCAGGTGTTATGGCGGAGAAAACAAACTCTGGACGCTGAGACGGACGAATAACCGGAGCAGTGGCGGAAATAAAGTCAGCATATAAGCAAGGCAAGTGAGTGTTAGAGACTGAAACATAATATGAATTTAATAGATCAGGCTGAAAAAACCGTAGAGGAGAAACCAAGGTAGATTTTACAAGGCCTAAACGAGCTAGTTCTCTCCAAAGTTTAGCAGGATCCATGATATTTTTAAGAGAGTCAAATTGAAACTCACTCTTGGCACGCTTTATATCAGAATTAAGCCGGTTACGAAAAAGTCTGTAGGTGGCATAACCAAGTAAGCTGTTGGAACGTTTTGCCTGCTTATATAGCTGATCACGAGTACGAAGCCTGGTCTTAAGCTCGGCCGTAAGCCATCGCGCAGGGGGCTTCCTGACCACAAATACGCGCTCAGGAGCAAACACATCGAGTGTTCCAAGCAAGGCATCGGACAGCACCGCACTAAGCCCATCGACACCGGCAACGTCAGTCCAGCCATCCAGCTTGACATGATCACCGTCAGTAATCGCTCGAATGGACGCCAGGAAATCAGTGCTCTCGACGACAGACTGAAGGTGTTCGCGAAATTCATCACAATCAATGGCACTATAACTTCGCCGTAAGATGCTTCGCTCAATCGCCGAGTTCACACCAAACGACAGCGACAATTCAATAAGATCGTGACCAGCCACAAACGGGCACTCAGATTTAGTAAACGTCAGGACCTTTTCACCATCATCCACCGCGAAAACATCCAACCATGAGTCAGAAGTGGACGTGTGATGCGTAGCATCCGAGTGCACAATATGCATTGATATGCCCGACATAAGTTCTCGCAGATAATTAGCCTCGAAATTATTCGAAAGAAGGTCACAATTTAAGTCACCGCCGATGACTATGTTTTTATACAGATGTGAAACACTCGTGAGTGTTTCGACGAATTCGTGAAAGAGGTGACCCTTAGGTCTTCTGTAAACAGACGCGAATAACACTGTCTCATTATTAGGCAAGCGGATTTCAATAATAAGATATTCTGGAGAGTTGATGTCAACTCCCGCAGAAGAAGCGATAACTGCGACCTTCAATGAATCATGAACAAAGCAGGCAACTCCTCCGCCTCGTCTACCCACTCGATCATTTCGAATTAAAAAATAGCCATCTAAAGCCACCAGAGCATCAGAAACAGCCGAATGCAGCCATGTCTCGGATACCGAGATAACATGAAGTGAGTTAGCGGCAAAACGTAATCTGATTAGATCAATATGTCCCAATAGGGAGTTTGCGTTAAACTGAGCTACGCGAAATTGAGTAGACGAGACAGATTTACAAAGTTTAGCGGAAGACAATGAATGGTCAGACAACAACTCCCGATCGGAACGTGCACGTCAAACGAGCTTATCAAGGTCAGCACTGGAATCAATCTGAATCACAGGCTTACCATCCGAGCGTCTAACACGAATAGAACCATCCTTCACCCAGACATACCGATAAGACTTTTCTTTGACAACACGCTTGGTATGTTGCAGTAAATCGTATTTATCCTTGGGTAAGAACTCATTCACGTACACACTCCGATCAGAGTCATTATCACAGACCTCGCTCTGCTTAAGCGCACGCCGTGCTCGTTTTTTAGAGATTACTATATCGCGAACCGCACCCGAGGCTAAGGTGACGATATATGAGTTCGAAGAAGTGACCGGTAAAGGCCTATCACGAGCTGCCACCGGTAGAGGCTTACGAATAACGGGCCTGACGTCAAGAATGTGGCAAGACAGATCGAGAGACAGAGAAAGAGAGAGAGAGAGAGAGAGAGAGAGAGAGAGAGAGAGAGAGAGAGAGAGAGAGAGAGAGAGAGAGAGAGAGAGAGAGAGAGAGAGAGATTGATTGATTGATTTGTTTATTATGCCCGAGCATAGGCTAAAGGGCAAAGATAGAACAACAATAGCAAAGTATACAATATAGTATAAAATAGTAGCAAAAGATAAATAATAGCAAAATATACAGCAAAGTTAAGAAACAGAAAGAGCTATATATATGTATAAGTAGCAGAAAATATCATGATATGTAGTTTAAGAACTAATAGTTAACGTAGTAAAACAATGAAATACAATAGTAGTAAGAAATAGTACTAAAAATAAGTAACAGGAAATATCCAGATACGTAAAGCAAGAACTGATAAGTAGCGAAATATAAAGCTAAGAATGTAAAGCTTAAGAACTAAATTAACCGTATCGGGATATTTCCTGCTACTTATTACTAAGTTAAACTAAATTACGCAACGCGTAATTTAGTTTAACTTAGTAATAAGTAGCAGGAAATATCCCGATACGCAAAGCAAGAACAAATAAGTAGCGAAATATACAGCTAAGAATGTAAAGCTAAGAATTTCGTTGAAAAGTGAAATTATCTGAAATACTGCTGAAGAATTATAAGTCAACGAAATTCAGTTATTGTGCTCTCTCGAACAAAAGAACGAGTATAACCACGTTTATTAGACGAATGTAGAACTACTAGGCCTAAAACAATTGTAAAGTTAAACATAGAATGAAAAAGCTTATAAATCATTAAATATTTCATAGTGGTGAAAAAGTGGGGCCACATGTGCATGTGTAGAACTACATTAAACCAAAAGCGATTGTCACATTGAACGTAAAGTGAAAAAGCATGTAAATCATATTACATATAGTGGTGAATAAGAGAGGTATGCATGCCGTCACAAATGTCAGAGTCAGCAAGATCGTCGGAAAAATATAAGTGAAGCCAGGTCGTGGAAGTTGAAGGAACACAGCCAGCATCAGCCGAGGGTTATTGAAGCCCCGCTAAATCAGCCTCAGAAGCAATCAATATGGGAGGCTGACCATGCACCTTCCGGACAAAAATCGTTCCGTTCGTGCACCATACATGCTTTAAAGATAACTGCCTGGCCTTAACTCGAGTCCGGCGCAACAATTTGTAAATATCCGTAGGAAGCAGTTCGTTTATATAAATTTGGCCAGGGAGATCATTAGAGAAAACATCACGGATAGTTAGTCGACGTTTGCGGCGCATAGCACTGAGAATATAGTCGCGAATCTGTTGAGACTTGAGTACTACAATTATAGATCGCTGTCTGACAGCAGTGACAGCACGATCGGAGACAGAAACAGTGCTAGGCGCCGCGCCACGCATCGCAGACATCGCAGACACGCCGCTACTCCCCACGTCACGAGTCTCGAGAACATCAGAAACAAGCTGCGGTGTACCCAGCGCACGAAAAACACTAGAGACAAGCTGTACCGATGTGTCAGTCAGAGAACCCGGTATCCCGGAAATAATAATGTCCGATGTTCGCAAGACTCGAGACGCGAAAGGCTGCGGAAAAAGATGAGGACCACTCAGATCACTCTTTAAATCGCACTTTAGTTCGCTCTTTAATTCACTTTTTAATTCGCTTTTTAATACGCTCTTTAAACAGCGCACTTCATTCATAAGAGCAGCAGACTGTTGCTCCAACTCAGCAATACGCTGACTGTTGCGGTCGACACTTTTCGCTATGCTGTTTAGCTGGTTCAGTTTGTCGCTCAGTTCACTAAATCGCGCATCGGACGACTCAACAAACGCAGAGAATCGCGCCTCAGATGACTTTATCTGCTCGACAGGTTGACGTAAAAGCGCATTTGTTGTGTCATCACTCCTTAATTGTGGCATAATTGATGAGGTGACTACAGCGAGGAGTAGAACCAAAATGCAGAGCGGCAGTTCAGAGGGTAACAGTTGGTAGTGTGTATCAAAGCCCACAGATGTCGCCACATGAACAAGTCAGATGGTAATTCATGCGTAATCCCAAGATCAGGCGAAAGTGAGGTTAGAATGAGAAGTGAAATTGTACTCCAAGATATCCAGCACAGTAGTTGCAAGGAAAGAAAGATGAAATATCTATCTTAACAAGCAACGAAAAACCTGCTTAAACCTGTAACAAAACGGCCCGAAGGCAGTTTACGGCAGAGATGGAGTTCGCCGAGAGCCAGAGCAATGAAACACAGCAACACGCGGTACTCACCGCAGAGAGAGAGAGAGAGAGAGAGAGAGAGAGAGAGAGAGAGTGAGTGAGAGAGAGAGAGAGAGAGAGAGATTGATTGATTGATTGATTAAATTTATTATGCCCAAGCCAAGGCTAAGGGGCAAAGATACAAATAGCAAGAGACATAGAATGCAACATAATAGTAGCCAAGTAGTAGAGAGAAAAGAAGTTACATATATGTTGCATACTAATGTAAAACTTAAAACTAATATATAAACTGAAAGAAAAAGCAAGAACAATGATGCTCAAGAACTAAGCCATAATCCGCAACTAACCTAAACTAAAGCTAGAACACTTATTAATATGCGCAAGTTAACTTAAACTAGATAATATACATATAACGCAGCAGACTAGATGTCTGACTAGACGACGGTGACATTGCACAATATGATTCACACAAGATGGCTAAGAGTATCAAATAGATTCAGATGTAAGTAAAAACAAGCGGAGAAGGTCTTTAAAGGATGCAAAAGTAGATGCTGATGTGATGCTGCTAGGAAGAGTATGCCAAAAACGTATTGAAGAAAGGCGAAAGGAGTTCATGTACATAGTAGTTCTGCAAGACGGAATATGAAAAGATTGTGATGAGGTAACAAGGCGATCAGATCTTCTCAGAGATGGGTCAAGAAGGGTGAAGAGCTCGCTCAGGTATGATGGAGAGTGTAGAAAAAGGATGCGATACATCTGACAACCGAGAAAATATAACCTTCTATTTTCCACCGAAAGCCATCTCAATCGACGTCTATATGGCGTAATATGCTCATCTCGTCTTAGATCAAAAATAAATCTAATACAGCAGTTTACCAGTCTCTGCAGTTTGGTATTCAACTCGTTACTTAAGCCGTGGTAGACAAGACAACAATAGTCTATATGAGGCATAATCAAGGTCATCACTAATTTAGTTCTCAATTCGGTGGAAAGTGAATTTCTGTTGAATTTTAGTTTATGCAGTGCATAATGGACCCTTTGCGAGACATGCAAAACGTGTTTCCTCCAAGAAAGAGTAAACGTAAATACAACGCCCAAGTTCCTCACTTCGCTCACAAAAGGAAAAGGGACTTGGTTTACAATAATAGGCGGTAAAAGACCACAATCAATATCCTTCACATAAGCTTGACTGCCATAAATAAGCACCTTAGATTTGGCAGGATTCAGTTTAAGACCGTTAGACTCAGCATAATCAAAAATAGCATTCGCGTCCATAGAAATCAACTCCAAACCGTGACAAATTTCGGTCGGAGAGCACGAGAGATATACTTGAATGTCATCAGCAAACATCATGTGATGTGCATACAACAAGACGCAACCAATGTCGTTGATAAATAGAGAGAATAAAAGTGTGCCAAGCACGGAGCCCTGAGGGACACCGGAGGACGTAGATAGCCAATCAGAGAAGTTACCAGCATCATCGACTACGGCCTGAGAACGGCCGGTTAAGTAAGAAAATATCCAAGTAAGGACAGCGTCCGAGAAACCAATCTCCTTAAGCTTGATGAGCAAGCGCAGATGTGGAACCGTGTCAAATGCCTTACTAAAATCAAAGAGGATCATGATTGTGATAAGTCTATTATCAATCCCCTCTTTAATGTCGTCGCAAACACGTAGAAGTGCAGACTGAGTGTTGTGACCCGATCGATATGCGGACTGTCTAGGATTTAAGATACCATGTTCAGTTAAGTAGTCAGTAATTTGTGAGGCGACAATCCTCTCAAGTATCTTAGAGAGTTCAGGCAGATTGGCTATCGGTCTCGTGTCAGACGGGGATAGTGGAATACGAATCTTCGAGAGAGTGCGGATAAGCGCTCGCTTCCACTGAGACGGAAATACAGATGTTTCAAATGAGCAGTTAAATAGAGCAGTAAAATACGTTGAAATCGTGGGCCAAGCAACACGCTAAATATAAAGCGGAATTCCATCCGAACCAGACGCATAAGAGTGAAGTGGTCCAACAGAAATGAGCTTATAAATCATGCCAGGCGTTATATCGGAGAAAACAAACTCTGGGCGCTGAGATGGACGAGCAACCAGAGCAATGGCGGAAATAAAGTCAGCATACAAGCAAGGCGACTGAGCATTAGAAACTGAAACGTAAAATGAATTTAATTGATCAGGTGTAAAAAAACGAAAAAGAGAAACTAAGGATGATTTAACAAGACCCAAACGAGCCAGTTCTCTCCATAGTTTACCAGGATCAGTGATGTTTTTAAGAGAATTGAATTGAAACTCGCTTTTGGCACGCTTTATATCAATATTAAGCCGATTACGAAAAAGTCTATAGGTGGCGTAACCGAGCAAACTATTAGAGCGCTTTGCCTGCTTGTATAGCTGATTACGCGTACAAAGCCTGGATTTAAGCTCGACCGTGAGCCACCGTGCAGGAGGCTTTCTGATAACAAATACCCGCTCAGGAGCAAAAACATCAAGCGACCCAAGCAAAGTATCAAAAAGCACCGCGCAGAGTCCATCAACACCAGAAACACTCGGCCGGTCAACAAGCCCGACACAACCACCATCAGTAATACCTCGAATGCACTCCAGAAAATCAGTGCTCTCAGTGATAGACTGAAGATGGTCACGAAACTCGTCACCGTCAATGGCTCTATAATTGCGCCTTAAAATATTACGCTCAATCGGTAAGAACATACCAAGTGAAAGCGACAGCTCGATGAGATCGTGACCGGCAATGAACGGGCACTCAGATTTGGCAAACATCAAGATCTTTTCACTGTCATCCACTGCGAGAACATCCAACCACGAGTCAGAAGTGGCAGTGTGATGTGTAGCATCGGAGTGTACAATAAACATTGAAATGCCCGACATAAGTTCGCGTAAATAATTCGCCTCAAAACTCGTCGAGAGGAGGTCACAGTTAAAGTCGCCGCCAATGATTATGTTTTTATATAGATGCGATACACTCGTAAGTGTATCAACGAATTCGTGTAAGAGGAGACCTTTAGGTCTTCTGTAGACAGACGCGAATAAAACTGTCTCATTAGTAGGTGCACGGATTTCGATAATGAGATATTCTGGAGAGTTAATGTCAACACCCGTAGAAGCAGCTATAACTGACCTTCAACGAATTATGGACAAAGCAGGCGACTCCCCCGCCTCGTCTACTCAAACGATCATTTCGGATTAAAAAATAGCCATCTAAAGCTACCAAAGCATCGGAAACGTCCGAATGCAGCCATGTTTCAGATACCGAAATGACATGAAATAAGTTAGCAGCAAAATGAACTCTAATTAAATCTATATGTCCCCGAAGGGAATTAGCATTAAACTGAGCTACGCGAAAATGAGCAGACGAGACGGATGTACAATGTGTATTGGTTGACAACAGTTGGTCTGACAATAACTGGTCGGAACGTGCACGTCAAACGAGTTTTTCAAGATCAGCCTCAGAATTGACCTGAATAACTGGCTCACCATCAGAGTGTCTGACACGAATGCGACCATCTTTTACCCAGATATATCTATTTTCTCTGACAACGCGTTTAGCTCGCTGCTGCAAATCATATCTGTCCTTGGGCAGAAACTCGTTCACATGCACATTCCGATCAGAGCCATTATCGCAAACATCTTTTTGCTTTAGCGTACGTCGTGCTCGCTTTTTGGAAATAACTGTATCGCGTACTGCACCGGAGGCTAAGGTGACGATATAAGACAGTCGAAGAGACCGGTGAGGTACGGTCACGAGCTGCCACCGGCTGAGGCTTACGTACAACTGGTCGGATATCAAGAATGTGACACGATAGCTCGGGGACATCAAGAGTCGAGAATACGTTCCGAACACATGCCGAAGGGGAGATTGACATTGCGGCAGGTATACCAGAAATAATGAGCATATTCTCACAAGACTGAGTCCGCGGAACAGAATGAGAATCGCTCCGATCCCCCCTCAAATTGCGTACCTCACTCGCGAGAGCAGCACACTGCCGCTGCAGCTCAGCAATACGCTGACTATTCCGATCAACATTCTCTGCAATACAGTTCAGTCGATTTAGTTTGTCGTTTAATTCACTATTTGTACGCCGCTGGTCTTCCACAAAAACGTTTAATCCACTGTTCGTACGCCGCTGGTCCTCCACAAAAGCAGAGAACCTTGCCTCAGACACTCTCATCTGCTCAATCAATTGACGCAGAAGCTCGTTGGTCGTGTCATCGATCCGTGATTGCAGCTGAGTGCTCGCGGGGGCAGTCATGTTCGCAAAGTCGAATGACATTTCGGTACACTCCACGCCCGGTGTAGGAGGAGCAGCCGATGAAGCACTCTCCACTCCCGGTGTAGGAGGAACAGCAGATAAAGCAGCCGACGACTTACGCGGCTCGACACTTTCCACTCCCGGCGTCGGAGGCAACGAAGAAGCCAACGCTTTACAACACTGGGCCGCACTCTTGCTCGCAGAATACAGCTTGACACATTTTGGATGAAAAACGTTTCTGCACTCGCACTCGATGATAGTAGTCGCAATCACCTTCCGGCACTTAGTGCACGCACGCAGCATAGTCGATCAGTTTATCAGCAAGGAGTAGAACCAGAGCAGTACCCCGTTCCAGTGGGTAACGGTAGATGGTGAGTCACAAAGCCTACAGATGGCTCCACATGCATGAATCAGATGGTAACTCATGCAAGAGAAGAGAAAGCAGGAGCATGCGTAGCAAAAGTCAACGACAATTCCAAGACCAGGAAAAAGCGAGGTTAGAATCCGAAAAGACTTTAAATCCAAGAAATCTGGAACTGTAGTTGCAAGAGAAGAAGGATGAAATATCAATCTTGTCAAGCAACAAAAGGCCTGCTTAAACGTGCAACAAAGCAGCCCGAAGGCAGTTTACGGCAGCGATGCAGCTCACAAAAAGACAGAGCAAGAGAGCAGAGCAACATGCGGTACTCACCAGACCAGGAGAGAGAGAGAGAGGGAGAGGGAGAGGGAGAGGGAGAGGGAGAGGGAGAGGAGAGGGAGAGGGAGAGGGAGAGGGAGAGGGAGAGGGAGAGGGAGAGGGAAAGGGATTGATTGATTGATTGATTTGTTTATTATGCCCGAGCATAGGCTAAAGGGCAAAGATAGAACAATAGCAAAGTATACAATATAATATAAAATAGTAGCAAAAGATAAATAATAGCAAAATATACAGCAAAGTTAAGAAATATAAAGAGCTATATATAAGTAGCAGAAAATATCATGATATGTAGCTTAAGAACTAATAGTTAACGTAGTAAAACAATGAAATACAATAGTAGTAAGAAATAGTACTAAAAATAAGTAACAGGAAATATCCAGATACGTAAAGCAAGAACTGATAAGTAGCGAAATATAAAGCTAAGAATGTAAAGCTTAAGAAATAAATTAAAATTACGCAACGCGTAATTTAGTTTAATTTAGTAATAAGTAGCGGGAAATATCCCGATACCAAAGCAAGAACAAATAAGTAGCGAAATATACAGCTAAGAATGAAAGCTAAGAATTTCGTTGAAAAGTGAAATTATCTGAAATACTGCTGAAGAATTATAAGTCAACGAAATTCAGTTATTGTGCTCTCTCAAACAAAAGAACAAGTATAACCACGTAAACTAGACCAATGTAGAACTTACTTAAGCATAAAACGATAATAATGTTGAACATAAAGTGAAAAAGCTTATAAATCGTTAAATATTTCATCGTGGTGAAGAAGAGAGGCTCACATGTGCATATGTAGAATTTTCATTAAACCAAAAGCGATTGTCACGTTAAACTTAAAGTGAAAAAGCATGTAAATCATATTACATATAGTGGTGAATAAGAGAGGCATGCATGTGCCGTCACAAATGTCAGAGTCAACAAAATCGTCGGAAATATATAAGTGAAGCCAGGTCGTAGAAGCAGAAGGAACACAGCCAGCATCAGCCGAGGGTCATTAAAGCCCTACTAAATCAGCCTCAGAAGTAATCAATATGGGAGGCTGACCATGTGCCTTGCGGACAAAAATCATTCCGTTCGTACACCATACATGTTTGAAAGATAACTGCCTGGCCTTTACTCGAGTCCGGCGTAATAATTTGTAAATATCCGTAGGAAGCAGTTCGTTAATATAAATTTGGCCGGGGAGATCTTTAGAGAAAACGTCAAGGACCATGCATCGCAGACATCGCAGACGCATCGCTCACCCCCACGTCACGAGTTTCGAGAACGTCGGAAGTCAGCATAGATACACCAAGCGCGCGAAAAACACTGGCGACAAGCCCTTCGGACGTGTCAGTAAAAAAACATGGAACGCCGGAGATTATTATTTCCGAAGTTCGCGAGACCCGCGACGTAGCTGACGACTCACAATCGCTATGTTGAGAGCTAAATGACGCGCCGCGAGTCTCCAACGCAGCAATCCTTTCGCCGAGATTAGATACAACCTCCTGCATTTGGTCCAATTTTTGCGCAAAATTAGCGTTGACAGACTCCTGATGCTTGATGAAGTCCGAAATCCTCTTGTCAGACTCGTCAAACCTGGCTGTAATCCTCCTGTTATACTCATCAAGCCTGGCAGTGAATCTCTTTTCAGATTCGTTGAGTCTGGATAAAATCAGTTGAAGAAGTGTGTAGGTTGTCTGCGAGGTAGAAGCCATGTCAGCAGCAGAGAGCAGAACCAGAAAGCAGCGGCCCCGTAGGTAACTGTTGGTGGTTTGTCACGAAGCGCAAGAGGAGAGAAAAGCAGGAGCATGCGCAGCAAAAATCCACAGCAATCCAGAGATAAGGCGAAAGTGAGGTTAAAGTTAGAAATAACTTTACACGAAGATATCCGGCACAGCGATTGCAAGGACAGAATGATGAAATATGGACCTTCCAGAGCTTGTAGCGCGGAAACGGCTCATAGAATAAAGTTGTGCCCATTGAGACATTTGTTCAGAATGACGACATCTACAACATATCCAAAAATTAGCCAAATCAGCAGAAAGACATTTTCCCATAAAAATGGTGCCTTTGCCGACAAAGCTTGCCACATTTCATACGCAGTTGCCTTTTCTTTTACATAGTCGAGATGGCTATCAGCGATGCGTTGTGTGATGAGCGATTTGCACTTTCTATCGTTTTTCCGCAATGTGATAGTTTGAGCATCAGCAGTTGCTGCTGGCAGAGCTGTTATAAGCGTATCGAGAGATCTATCAACGAAATCAATGAGGTCGCTCTCCTCGAGTAGAACTTGCATCCGAAACTTCCAGTTACTGTAATTTGTTCCGTCGAACAAGGGAACTTTATATCTTTCGTCGTCCGCCATGTTAGCCGCGTTTCACTTATACGCTTTCTTCCTCAGACTTCCTCTAATGAGTAGAGTTTCCGCGACTACTTTTCCTCCTTATCTGTACGCGTAGACACCTGAGCCCATAACCTGATTGGATTCGGTACGAATGTAAGGAGTGCAGACTATTATAGCAAAGACGTGGTTTATTTAACCAAGTACACAAGCGGCGGGATGGATGCTCTGTTACTAACTGACGATTTGAAATTTCTTCTTCTTATTCGTTTGCTTTGGCTCCTGCCTCCAGACGGAGGTCAATACGGCCCGTATATAGTCAAGAGTGTTTACTCGGACAATGTTTTAACTCGCTAACGTGGTGGCTACTAGCTTGGCGAGAGCCGGAGCGTGCGGATTCATGGTGGGGACGGACGGACAAAAGGTGGGGGAGCTCGCAAGCCGCGCGTAGACGCGGCAGATTTAAATTTAGATTTAAATATCCAACGACTTGCAAAAAGCAACGATGAGTCTACAGGTTTTACTTGTCGGTTTCTTTAGTATGTCATAAACATTGTTACATGACGCCTTCTGGCCTGATTGATTGCTAAACGTAATTTGGAAGACTGAGACCGAGTAAATGCACACTCGAAAACGAGGTTATTGAAATCCTGAAATCTTTTCCCGCATGGACACAAGGCGTCCTCATTCAAATTTTTCCTAAAAAGAGAATGGTTAAGATTGTAATGGTTGGCACGCAGTCGAGATACTGTAACAACACTCTCTTTGTTCAGTCCTAATTGAGAATACCAAGGCTTAGCCGTTTTCTCGTAAATATTATTAAAAAAATGAGTCCCCTTGGACTGACCTCGTACAAAAAGATAATTATCAAAATTCATTGAAAGCCTGCTTTTGGGGATGGAGAACAGATCCGAGAACGGTATGCCCTCCTCCACTAGCCGACCCTCGCGAACAGCTTCTGGCCAATGCGTCCGCGATCTCGTTTCCCGTTATTCCCTTATGCGAGGGGATCCAAATAAATTAAACATCTCTTCCCAATAAGAAAACTTCCTCCAACTTGGCCTTGATCAACGCTATCAAATAGTTGGACTTTCCAACTAATGGACTTCTTAGCGCCTCCAGGACGCTCCTGGAATCAGAGACTATGGTGACCTTATGACATTGCAGGTCCAAAGAAGCAAGGACCGCATTGTAGATGGCCCATGCTTCAGCGGTGAAAATTGAAGCGTACGAAGACAGTTTGAACATGAGTTCAATCCTAGGCTGGGGGGAGTAGCAGGCGGCGCCCACGTAGCTCCCGTCATCCGTCTTAGATCCATCCGTGTAAAAAAACCACGGAATTTTCCATATAAGGGCTAAAAGACTGCTCAAACATGCTCTGCACCAAGGCTCTGGGGACTCCTTCCAAGAGTTCGAGCCAATCCGGCATAGGAGCGTAATAAGGAGGGGACATAAGCCCCGAGTAATACGAGTGTTGAAACATTGGCGGACATGTTGGAACTTTAATAGTGGATGCATGCTGGTAAGCCTGGACGAACAAGCCTGCCAGCGGGAAAGCTTCCTGGATGTATGATGCCCCGCCGGGGTCATCTCTAATAGAGTCAATAACCTCATGTAGGCCTTTAATGACCGGGTGCCCCTTGATTGACATAACTTTAAATAAATATCTTGACGCCAGAAATCTTAGTCTATATTTTAGCGGGGGCTCTTTGGCCTCCGCGAACATGGTGTTGATAGGAGTAGAGATACGATAACCCATACAGGCCCTGATCGCCTTATTCTGGATGGTTTCCAAACGTCGAAACTTCTTGCTGTTGTTGTTCAGCGAGTAGATGTGGGATGCGTACTCCAACGAACCACGCAGCACCGCCCGGTAAATAGAAAGTAGGAGCCGAGGGTGCGACCCCCACTAGACCCCCGAAGGGACGAAATGATGTTGGCCACATCCCCGGCTTTTTTGATTAAATAATCCATGTGTGCATTACCTTTCATCCGCGGGTCGATAATGACCCTTAGGAAACGAACCGTGTCCGAAGGGACGATGCGTTTACCCTCATATTCGATTGCACATCCGACCTCCGAACCAACCCTGTTCCTTGCAAACAACATCAAACGAGTTTTGCTCGGCGAGATCTCCAGCCCGCGACTTCGCAGGAATGCTCCCATTGCCGCGAGAGAGTCCTCCAAACTAACGAATGCCTTTTGAATCATCTTTCTACTTTTTGCGGTTGCCGAGATATAAGCGCTTCAAAATGTGAAAGTCAGAAATCGCTTGGCGGCCGATATCTTCGGCACGCGCGAACTTTATCATGCTAAATAAATGGAAGTACGAAATTGTTAGTAAGAGTCATGTCAGTAGAGTTACGTGATTTGCAACATTATCAAAAATACATCTCGTATTAGCAAGGTGGCAATGACGGCGTAAACAACAATGCTTTGGAAACTGGTCAGTCGCTAAAATTGCAATAAACTTTAAAAAAAAAAAAAACAAGAAATAGTAAAAATTCTGAAATATTGTTGCGCTCGCCCGGGGAATCGGTCTCGCGCAATCACACACACCCGCGGCTCGCGGAAATAAAGAGACATTCTTTTTACTAAAAGAGACTCGTTTATTAGACTTATTTGTCGTTTAATTCTATGTTTCATTATAGTTGCTTGGTTAAACTCGTTTGCATTTTTAGTATTAATTAGCATAGAATTTAGCTTAGATTTAGTTTCTATTATTTGCGCTTCGCGCGAGACGTCCGCGTCGGTGAATCGTGATCGGTATTGATATCAATATTTCGTGCGACTCACTAATTGGTGCTGCCATCGTTCGTCCACCGACGGGAGCAATTACCAAAAAGGGAGCAGATTACTCGCTCGCGACACGCGTTGCAGGATCGCTTCCGCACTCATCGTCACAAGTTATTGCCAAGAACACATCGAAGAGTCTCGCGGTCAATCGATATCGCGAACTCTCATTATTCGGACGAGTGCACGAATCCTCTCTCTGCCTTCCTGGCCTTGGCTTGCTTTTGCTTCCTGCCTTTGCTTGTTGCCTGCCTTTGCTGCTTGCTACCTGGTTGCGCAGACTTGACGAAGAAATCACCAGGACTCGCATCGAGGAGACGAGGTAAGAGCCGGGCGGTGAGTTGCCTTTCGCTTTTCGCATGCTTTGTTTGTCGCAATATTCGCTGTTCTCGCATTGAGAAAGACCGCGATACCCTCCCTCTGGTCCTTCGAGCTAATTAGTATTTTTCGCCTCCGGAGGATTTGATACCACTCCGTTCATTGGTCCTTCGAGCCGGATAGTCGCGTTAGAAAATTACCGCCGACCTTTCGCTCATTTCGCCTTTTCGCTAAATTTCGATAGTCTCGTTCGCCTCATAATCGCGAAATTGCATTAACGATCTATCAGCGTGTTAATAATCTCTAGTTTTGCGCGATGTTTCTCGTTCGCAATCTTTCTCGTATCGCTTCGCAGCGAAAATACTCGCGTAAATTTCTCGCTCTTGTCGTACACGCTATTGTCGTTATTTGCATTGCCGTGCTTGCTATAATTGTCGTTACAATTAGTCGAAAACTATAATTAATAATCGTTTAACATATAGTCAAGATTAGTCTAGACTATCCTCGGGCACGCTACCCGAAATGTTCGAATTCTTGGGCCATACGTTTTTGCTGTTGCCTGCCTAACGCTCGGTTGCGAGCCAAGCCGTGTGTTGTACATACAGTTTTTCTACATAGATTCGCGCTCCACAATAGCGCATACATTATTCTCGTTGTTGCTGGGTTTATTTCGGCACGACTCGATACACATATTATTCCGATCGTTGGAATTCTTGCAAATATATTTGCCATCGACCGAATATATTATTTGTCGGCACTGGTTTCCGGTATTAAATACTTCATCACTTTTGTAATATTTTTAAATTGATTATTTGATTATTGTTGCAATTATAATCGAATTGAAACAGGTATCGATTATTAATGCTTGTGTCATGGATTACCGCTCGTGTCGTATACTGCTCGTGTCGTGATACCGCGCGCAACACATCTTATTACTGAAATTTTCGATATAGTTATAATAAAATAAATACTTGAGTGCATATTTTCGTCGCAACAGGTTACTTGTGCCAATATATTTAGCGTATATTATTGATTATTGATATAAATATTTAAACTATTATTCTGTATCTTTTGCAACCCATCTTCCTCTTCTATCTTCTTTTAAATTTGATAGCTATATTGTGCTTAAATCTTAATTGCTTGGATCGTTCACTTGACTTACTCTCTTGTACTCGCGTTTCGCCTATCATATCACGATGTCGTAGGAACGCGCAATCGAAACGCGACTTGTGTTCCTGCCGAATCAAAAAAATTCAAGACACGTCTCTAGTCGCGGATACTAGTACTCAGAACAGATTACTTTTCCTTGCGCGCTCTCCGGATGTAAAGAAAATCGTCGAAGACTTCGAGCCATCTCATCTTAAAGTCCTTCAAGAGACGGGCTCCGACTTCGATAAGGAAGACAAGATTCGGCTTGACTTTGACCAAATGCATTACGCCATAAAGGCCAAATACTTTGCCCTCACCGGCACCCCGCGATTGAGCGGATCGAACGCTGAAGCCTCCGGCTCTAATTCGTCTTCCAAGATAAAGCTGCCCATAATTACGTTGCCTCAGTTCTCTGGTGACGTTGCGGTTTGGCCTTCGTTCTTTGCCTTGTACAACTCCTCGATTCACAACAACTCGCATCTTTCAGACATGGAGAAATATCAGTATCTATTGTCTTCATTCTCGGGAGAGGCGGTAAATCTTGAATATAACGGCTCCCCTCTATTTCTTAAAAATTTTAAAATTTGGTATATTTTGGGTCGTAAAGAAGATTCTGAGAAGGAAAATCGTCGCTCACGTTCCGTTTGTTTATAATTAATATTTAAAATATCACGATGTCGGTATGTAAGAAAATGATAATTGAAACGCTATTTTACGGATATATGTATAGCGATTAAATGCCGAAGGGTATCACGTGCTTCCGTGAGTTTCTCCACGATAGAAGGTCGCTATACTACTCTGCGTGTTCGTAGTTTTCCATGTCCATGGTCTTCAGCGTTGTCGATGCGTGTCACAAGGATGCCCAAAAATGCCAGTCATGACGCTGTGTGTCGTGACGGCGACTCCACTAGCATATGCACAGAACGTGGCCTCGGGTAGAGACACACGACTGGCTCTAGCATCCAGGGTTCTAGCCCTGGAGTCAGTGCTTATATATTTTGGTTGGCGCGGTTGTGCGCTCTCGGGAAAGAATGTACGGCGGGTTGTCGTTCCTCAGGCGTTGCTTAGTTGTGCGGTCGGTAGACCACCACAGGGCCCCCTTGGTTGAGGGAAAGCCCCGGGTAGAGCGAGTTCCATCTTCTTCTATGGTGGCCGTGGAAAGTTGGCTGTACCTTCTTCTGCGTTGCTGCGGCGTGTATGGCCGAGGTCCTTGGTATGGTTGTTGTCGTCCATCGTAGGCCGGTGTGTGGACATAGTTGCTGCCGTTCCTCATTGGCCGAGGTAGGTGACCGGGTCTGTCGTTTTTTCTCGTTGGCTAAGGGTGTTGGCGTCGTCACTGCCGTTTCATCGGTGGCCGAGATTGTGGAGCCGTCTTCTCGTGGGCCGAGATGAGTAGCGCGGTGACTGCCGTTCCTTGTTGGCCGAGGTGGGTGACATGGTCTGTCGTTTTCCCCGTTGGCCGAGGCTGTTGGCGTGGTTGCTGCCGTTCCTCCTTGGCCATTCTCCTTGTTGGCCGCGTAATTGGTTGGTTGAGAGACCTTAGCCGGGCTTGCGTACTCTTTGGCAAGCTTGCGGTTTTGGTTGATGCCAGCGGTTGCTGGGCTTCGTTGCCGATTGGTCGTCGGGCTTTTGTTGCTGCTGTTGTGGAGTGGCTTCATCGTGTGTGATAGGCGGGATCACGTCTTGAACGTCTGCATCACGTCGGGGTCACCACTTATAGCGATTAAATGTGAAAGGTGTATCACGTGCTTCCATGAGTTTGTCCATGATAGAAGGTCGCTATACTACTCTGCGTGTTCGTAGTTTTCCATGTCCATGGTTTTCAGCGTTGTCGATGCGTGTCACAAGGATGCCCAAAAATGCCAGTCACGACGCTGTGTGAGGGCTGTTGTGCCGCTCCGGGCACGGAATGGGGATCGTCGTTCCGCGGAGGAGTTGCAGGAGTTAAATCACAGACTCTATTATACTTTCAAGACTTTAATAAACAATTATCTTTCTCTTTACAATGGTTTCACTTATTCACTACGCGTAACAATCCGTCACTGACTCTGACTATCAACTGCCCTTTCGATGCCTGCTCTCCTCTGTATTTATTTCCTTTCGGTCGTCAAGCCGAATCGATTCAGGGTTCTCCTTAGCGTTCAGCGTATCTCTCTAGGTCGCGTCGGTTCTTGGTAGAGAGACTGGCCGCGCAGTCAGCTGTTATGCTGACTCGCGGTTTTACATCTTTAGCTCGCGATTTCTTATAATCTTACTAAATATCATAATAAGTAATATTATTGAATATCGTAACAAGTTCGGGTTGCAACACGGCGACTCCACTAGCATATGCACATAACGTGGCCTCGGGTATAAACACACGACTGGCTCTAGCATCCCCTGGAGTCAGTGCTTATATATTTTGGTTGGCGCGGTTGTGCGCTTTCGGGAAAAAATGTACGGCGGGTTGTCGTTTCGCAGGCGTTGCTTAGTTGTGCGGTCGGTAGACCGCCACATATGTATATTAGGTTTAAATTTCAATCCACGTAAAATTCATTAATAAGGTAATAGTTAAAGCAGACAACAGTTTGTGCTTTTGGTTAAAGCAGAGAATACTCTGTATTTCTACTATTCTCTGTGTTAAGAATCAAGGAAAAATTGTGAGTATTGGGCGAAGTCGCATGCGCGCACGGTCCTGGTGCGGGTCCGCGCCACCCTCGTGATCGGCGCGAGCCTGCCCCGAAACGTTGCCCAATAATCTATCGTCGCGTCTGCCGTCGCGACATCACGAAAGCGACGCGCACGCTGTTTGAAACACACCAAAACCGATTGCAAGGATGTGGACTTTGTGATAAGTGGAGGGAGCGATACACTTTCGTAAGTCGTGAACAGAGTCTTTATTCACTTTAAGAAACAACCGTTATAGCACTTGTGGGGAGAAACTCTTGTAAAGGCTCTCGACACGTGCAGAAGGAGACATTTGTAGAAACTCTCCGCAGGCCACCGCTTGCTGTGGACTGAACCCGCCATCGCTCTCTCGTCGTGACGAGGGAGGACCTTTCGCCGACTGCTAGGCGGCTCGATGGACGGGTGAAACGTGGCACACGCAGAATAATCTCGATGTAATTCCAATTTCGGTTCACTAGAATCCCACAACGGTGTTACGCCGTAACAACAGAGAGAAAGTGTGACCGCTTGCGCGGCGTGTGTATTCGGTTTGAGCTCGCGACAAGAAGTGAGTCTTCCGTTGCCGCATCGCGCACGCAGCCGAACCGAGCGCCGTAAACAAAGTCGGCTTTCCTCGCGCGTTTTCGGAAAATCGATATATTGATCGCGCTCGATTATACGCGGTGTATATTAAACACACGCGTTTCCGCAATTTTGTTTGTCGCTCAACGCGAGACACGCGCAGAGAGTCTCCGCGACATTAATTTGCGTGTACCGCGCAACGCGTTACATCGTGGATCGATGTGATTTGTCCTTCGTGAGCTCAACGAACCTCGTCGTGGGTTTTATCGGGACCAAGGACGATCGTCATCAATCCTCGCTCTCTTCTATTCTGGCCCTGCGTGGAGAAGGTCGAGCCGGGTTGTCGTGGCGATTTCAGAGTTGTGATCGCGCGAAATCCGTTCCGTAAACTTATGCAGAGCACTCGAGCAAGACAAGGGGTTGCATTGTGTGATTTCGAGTTTCGTCGCAATCTGCACCCGCTCGATTGGTCGTCGCGCGAAACGTGTTATCGTGTAGTTTCGACTGCCATAGCATCTCGCAAGTTCTCCGTGCCGACTCAAGCATTTTCAACCTGCGACAGTAGCACGAGATTTAAGGACTATTTCGTCGCCAGTGCATCGTTCTTCGATCTTCGCGAGAAATAGCGGTCGCGACGTAAAAGCGCAACGCCCCTCTCTCAACGGCAAGGGCCGTTCGATTGTGATTATCGATTCCCCTCAAGCGGCCATTGTGGCTCATGTTACTGCGTTTCTTATCATCACGGTGTGCGACTTTCCGCGCGTGATTGTCGCGAGTGAAATCATCGCCGTTAAAGTGTCAGCGATATCCGATCTTCAACCCCGACATCCGACCGATCTGAATAACAATTATCTTGAACATCTCGCTAGCTGTCGTGTCCGCGCTCGCACCTCTGCTACGCGTAGAATATTTCCGTCAAACGCGCTCAAGATCTCCGATCGCGAGGGCGGCCTCGCAAAGAGGTAGTGCGATTCAAAATCTTTGTCTCGCGTACCGCGTAGATGCTCGAACTCTCGCCGTTGGATGTCGTGGGTGCGTATGAAATATCGCGAGTAAACTTTTGTAAACTCTATATTTTTGTAAACTCTATCCGTGCAATTAAATTGTGTGTAAAAAAAATAAGGTGTTCGCTTCAATCGACCGAGCTCCTCTCCTCTCCGTGACTTCGATATCGCCTCGCGCCCTTGTCAGGGCGGTGCCGGTAATTGTCGTGCCCCAAGGCCGCTTCGGTGTCGTACGAAATACTCTGCTTTAACCAAGATTATAATTTTAAAATATACAGGGTGTTCTAAAAAAGGGGGGCCAAAATTTAGGGAGATATTCCTCACACCTAAAGGATGAAAAAATGTTATATAAACATGGGTACGGAAACGCTTTTTTCAGGAGTTAGAGCTTCTTTTCTGAGTACTGCTAAATGAGGTTGTGACCTTATCTGCCAGGCAGAAATCAGAAAAATTTGACTTTTAATGTTATAGTTATTTGTTTACATAATGATTAATCCTAAATTGTTTCTTGTGTAAGTAATACAGTCAACAATATTTTCAACATAACTCCTGAAAAAATCGTTTCCGCACCCATGTTCATATAACATTTTTTTATCCTTGAGGTGTGAGGAATATCTCCCTAAATTTTGGCCCTTCTTTTTTAAAACACCCTGTATAATTGTAGTCGTGTTTATAGCTACAGCGTTTATTTTAAAGAAATATTAATTTAAATTTTAATTCACGTAAAATTTATTAATGAGTTAATAGTTATTAAAGCAGACAACAGTTTGTGCTTTTGGTTAAAGCAAAAAATACTCTGTATTTCTGCTATTCTCTGCTTTAACCAAGACTATAATTTTAAAATATATAATTATGCGGAAGTAATAGGAGGATATAATTTACCAGTTATCTTAAAAAATTCAGGAATACGTTCGTTTACACTAAATTTTCTTTTAAATTGAAATTCGGCATCTAAATATCCAATTAAATGAGCTTCAGAACTTTTTATTGAATTAAAAAATCAATTAAACATTCTTTTTTTAGTAATTTTAGGATATAGTATAACGCGTTTGTGAGCGATTAACGCTTAATTAATGTAGCGGGTGCTTTACGCTCAAGTATTTATTTCTCGTTCGCTATCCTTATTGCTTAACGTGCTTATCGCTAAGAAATTAGTTTATTTTCGGTTAAATCATTTTATTTCAACTACATAACAAGATCAGAAAATAATAGATCAATAATGGTATCTGATTAATAACGGTATCTTCTCTGTCTCTCTCTTCTCTCTTTATCTTCTCGTTGAAATCTTTCGTATCTCTCTTTTCTCTCTCTCTCCTGTCGACCTCCTCGCGGCTTCGTCTGAGTTGCTGCTGTTCTAGAATTTTCTTTCCCGGTTGCTTCCTTCTCAGTCTGCGTGGCAGCGTCCCTGAAATTCTTCCAGGCTACTCCTGCCTGAGTCCCCTCAGACACAATGCGGAAGGGAGAAAGCAACTCTGGAGTTTCTAACGACGGCAACACCCAATTATACGCTGGTGATGATTCTGCAGAACGAATTGGCGAGGCTTTGAAGCTGACCAGACTCTCTCGTGTGTCTTTAGGCGTTGAGGTTCCTAGATAGAAATGATAATTCTTTTTAGGAAATGAGCGACTAGCGCCAAGAACCGGTGAGGAGAGTTTCCGCCTTTCTGCGTTGAAAAGCGGCTGCGCGCTAGATGCAAGGCGTCTAGCACCGGAGAGCGTCTGAGCGCTAGTTGAAAGGCGACTTGTGCCGGTGAGCGTCTGAGCGCTTATTGATAGGCGACTCGCGCCAGTGAGCGTCTGAGCGCTGGAAATATTTTTACCTGTTGTAGGCGTACCTGCGCCAGCTATCTTTGGGCTCAAATCGAGACAGGGGAGAGAACGTCCAACGATGGGTTCCTGCTGAACAACCCCAGGAGTCGGGAGCACCACTCCGGTTGAGCGTTTAACGCTCTGCTCTTCGTTAGCAGCGCGCTGAGTTTTGGGGCGCTTGGCGCCAATCAGCGACTTAGCGCTAGCTGCTGGGATGGTCGCTGGACGAATTCTTGGTCGCTTGGTTCGGGAAGGCGGCTGAGCGCCGACTGCAGGCGGATCGATCAGGATCACCTTCCTCTTACTCGCGTATCGTTGTAGAGGAAGCGGGCGAGTTCTCCGGCGTAGCGTCGCTTGCGCTATAGCCTCCTCCTCGGCGAGCCGGGTTGGTTGCCGCAATTCTCTAGAGCTCTCCGTCTTGAGGCCGGTAAGAGATCTGTCGTGGTCGACTGCTGCCGGTTTTCTCTGCATTTTATGGAAATCGGTCCGTCTTTTATACCGCAAAATCCCGGTAACAACCCTTGGTTGCTTGGCGACTTTGGTTGCCAGGCGACTTTTCATCCCTTGAATCTCGCCCCCAATTATCGTTTTGAAATCCGCGCTGATTAATAACTTGAATGCCTCCGCGCTTCGACAACTTGAAATTCTCTCGCGCGTATCGTAAATGTTAACCTGAGTTCCGCGCGTGCCGACGGGGAGGATGTAACCCCGATGATCTCGTCTTCGCGTCGTGTGCCGTCGGAGAGGGCGAAATCTTGATGGTCACATTCTCGCATGCCAACGATAGATTGGCGAGGATTCTAGATTGCTTGTGGAGCTGCCTCATTTTCATCGACGGGAGAGACGGGAGAGAGCGACAAGGTTACTTCCTGGTGGCTAGCGGAGAGCCGCCACATTACCCCCTTCGTTGATAATGAGTCAGGCTTGAAAATGCACTGTCTTTCGTGAAACTCTGCCGCTTCGAGTTCTGACTTCTGACGGGGCTGAAGTTTCATTAGAGCGCTGAAATGTTTCCGGAGGTCTTTCAGCTTGATCCTGCTCAACCAGAATATATGCTGGTTTTAAACGATCTACAGATACGTGAATTATTTTTCCGTTTGCCATTATCTTGTAGACTTTTTCGCCACGACTTAGAACTTCAAAGGGGCCGTCAAAAGTCGGTTGCAGAGCCCGTGTCGGTGCATCATGCCTGAGGAAAACATGAGTGGAATCTTTCAGGCTTTTATGCTCAAACGTAGCGGGCGTTCCGTGCCTTTTTACTGGTTGCGGCCGTAAATTGTTCATCGTCTGTTTTAATTTTTGAAGGAACTCGCTTGTGCAGCTCGCTTGCGAACTTTCTTGAAGAAATTCTCCAGTAAGTCTAATCGTTTCTCCATATACGAGTTGCGCAGGAGTTGCACGAAGATCTTCCTTGTAAGCTGCTCGTATTCCCATCATAACAACAGGCAACACCTCCGTCCAGGCTTCTGTTGCATGACATTTAATAGCCGTTTTTATCTGCCGATGTAAACGCTCTACCATGCCATTTGCTGCGGGGTGATAAGCCGTTGTATGAATATGCGTGGTTCCTGTTAACCTGGTGAGTTGACGAAACAGGTCGGCTACGAATTGCCTCCCCTGATCCGTTGTAACTCGTGTTGGAGTGCCGAATCTCGCAATCCAATGCGTGAAAAGACTTTCAGCAATGGTTTCCGCCGAGATATCAGCCACAGGAATAGCTTCAGGCCATCTGGTAAATCGGTCGACAACCGTGAGACAGTATCTGTATCCCTTTGAAACTGGTAATGGACCAACCAGATCTATGTGGATGTGTTCGAATCGTCCTGAGGGGCTGCAAAATTCTCCAATCGGTGATCGATTATGCTTATGTACCTTTGCTTTTTGGCAGGCGATGCAGGCTCTTGTCCACTCTTGGCAATCTGCCTTTACTTGGGGCCAGACATAACGCTGTGCGATTAGCTTTGCCGTTGCTCTCGTTCCTGGATGTGACAGGCTATGGAGTGATCGGAATACTTGCTTTCTGAAGTCTTTTGTCACAAAGGGACGAGCAAAAGGCGTTGTTGTGTCGCGGAAAAGCGTTGAGCTGGTTCCTGGTATCGGAAATTTCTCCAGCCTGAGTGCAGAAGAGTTCCCTTTTAGGAGTTCCTGAAACTCGGCATCTTCTTCTTGAGCCTTTGCCAGATCTTCAAGATTTACTGCAGTTTGAATTTCTTCAATCCTCGACAAGGCATCTGCAACAACATTCTCTTTTCCTGAGATATGTTGAATATCGGTAGTAAATTGCCCGATATACTGGAGATGCCGTGCTTGTCTCGGAGAGCCATGATCCGCAGTTTGCTTGAAGGCATAAATAATCGGTTTATGATCTGTGAAAATTGTAAAGTTTCTTCCCTCAAGTAGATGTCGATAATGCCTGATGGCTAAATAAATTGCCAGTAGTTCTCTATCATATGGATTGTATTTTTGCTGTGCTGGATTCAGCTTCTTGCTAAAGAAGGCCAACGGTTGCCAGTCTTCTCCATTTCGTTGCTGGATTACTGCACCGACGGCTGAATCTGATGCATCCGCCGTGAGTGCAATTTCTGCTTCTGGTTTTGGATGCGCAAGCAAAGTTGCCCTTGAAAGGCTCTCTTTGCATTTTTCAAATGCTTCTTCCAGCTCTGTGTTCCAGATGATTGGCTCCTTTTTTTTTGTTTTGGGACCGCCAAGCAGGCTATTTAATAAAGCCTGATCCTTAGCGGCTTCCGGGATGAATCTTCTGTAGAAGTTCAGAGTCCCTAGGAACCGTCGAAGTTGCTGAATATTTTCTGGCTTAGTAAATCTTTTGATTGCCTCAATTCTTTCTAATGGCGGCTGAGTACCTTCTCCTGATACTTCATATCCCAGAAAAAGTACTTTTCTTTTCCGAAGACGCATTTAGCTGGACTCAAAAGAATGCCGTATTCTTCTAATCTTTTGAATACTTTGCGTAAATGCTCTTCATGTTCTGCTTCGTTGCGTGATGCAATCAGAATGTCGTCAATATAGACATAGCAAAAGTCAAAACTTCTCAGAACTTCATTCATGAAGCGCTGAAAAGTCTGAGCTGCGTTTCTCAGACCGAAAGGCATGAACACATATTCAAAGAGTCCAAAGGGAGTTGTAATGGCCGTTTTCTGTATGTCGTCAGGATGAACAGGAATCTGATTATAAGCCCGTACCAGGTCTAGCGTAGAGAAGATTTTCTTTCCGTGTAAGTTTTGTGAGAAATCTTCAATATGTGGCACTGGGTAACTGTCTGGTACAGTTCTTTTATTAATCCCTCTATAATCTCCGCAAGGCCTCCATGCGCCTCCTTTTTTTGGGACCATGTGAAGAGGTGAAGACCATGGACTCTTTGAAACCCGAATGATTCCTTCCTGAAGCAACAGGTTAAACTCTGCTTTTGCTGCTTTGAGCTTTTCTGGAGCCAACCTCCGTGGTCGACATGCCACCGGCGGTCCTGGCGTTGTTTGTATGTAATGTTCCGTTGTGTGTTTTGCCTTTCGTGCTTCAGGAGTTGCCCTAGTTATACCCGGATATTCTGCCAAAATCCGATGGTATTTATTTTCAACGGAGAGTACTTTTATCGCCTCTATTGCTTCGGACCCTGCTGACCCCTTGGCGTGTATTTGAGTCATTCCATCTAAAAGTACTCCATTCTGTAGGTCTGGTAGTAGATGGTAATGTGCTAGGAAATCAGCTCCTATGATTGGCTGTGTGACGTTTGCCACTACGAATCGCCAAGGAAATGCACGTCGCAATCCGAACTCTGGCTGAAGAGTAACCCATCCGTACGTTGTAATCGTTGTGTCATTTGCTGCAAACAATTCGTAGTTTGTAGGCTTTTTAAACCCTGCCGTCATCGACCTTGGAAAGACGCTAACATCAGACCCGGTATCTATTAGAAATCGTCTTTTTGTTACCTGACAGGTTATGAAAAGGCGGCGGGGCTTTCGGGCGGGTTCACTGGCCGCCATCAGTGACTGCCCTGGACTTTTTCCGTCTTGAAGGCACATGGTTGTGTGCACTTTTTAGCCATTTCTCCGAATCGATTATGATAGAAGCAGTTCTTCTCATCATAATTTCTTTTTCGAGATTGGCTTCGGCCTCGACTCTGGCTTCGATCCTTCTTTTCATTTAATCTTTTTCTCGATCTCTCTCTAGAGAGATGTGTTGCAAGAGATTCAACTTGCTTGGTTAATGCTTGAATCTGCTCTTCCACGGATTTCTTTTGCCCAATGGTAGACGTGGCGGCTATCACGGCTTTGTTCGATATCTCATGGATGCGGTCTGCCTGCTCTGCCACGTCGTTCAAGGGATCTTCAATCCGTGTCGCGAGCACCATTTGCATTTGAGTCGGAAGTCTCCCAAGCAAGAGTGTTCGTAGAAGGGAGTCTGGAACGTTGCTTCCAGCCAGAGTTCTTAAATGTCGAAAAAATTGCGACGGCTTTCTATCCCCGATTTCTTCGAGTTCTAGGAGTTGGCGAGTTCGTTGTTCTTGCGAAACGGTAAGCCTTTGGATAAGCGCCTTCTTTACAGTTTCATATTTGTCAACCTGCGGGGGTTGAGTAATTATGTCCTTGATCTCCTTGATTTGGCGAGAATCTAGCTGGGCTATTGCGCAAGAATATTTTGTAGAATCTGTAGTTATTCCGCTAAGTACGAATTGCCCTTCAAGCTGAGCGAACCATAATTCCGGCTCATCACTCCAGAAAGGCGGTATCCTTATCGAAACTCGGCCAACTTGGTTATCTCCGTTTATTTGTACTCTTCCGTCGCCCTCCATTTTGCTTTCTTAGCGATCACGTCGGGGTCACCAATTTAGGATATAGTATAACGCGTTTGTGAGCGATTAACGCTTAATTAATGTAGCGGGTGCTTTACGCTCAAGTATTTATTTCTCGTTCGCTATCCTTATTGCTTAACGTGCTTATCGCTAAGAAATTAGTTTATTTTCGGTTAAATCATTTTATTTCAACTACATAACAAGATCAGAAAATAATAGATCAATAATGGTATCTGATTAATAACGGTATCTCCTCTGTCTCTCTCTTCTCTCTTTATCTTGTCGTTGAAATCTTTCGTATCTCTCTTTTCTCTCTCTCTCCTGTCGACCTCCTCGCGGCTTCGTCTGAGTTGCTGCTGTTCTAGAATTTTCTTTCCCGGTTGCTTCCTTCTCAGTCTGCGTGGCAGCGTCCCTGAAATTCTTCCAGGCTACTCCTGCCTGAGTCCCCTCAGACACAATGCGGAAGGGAGAAAGCAACTCTGGAGTTTCTAACGACGGCAACACCCAATTATACGCTGGTGATGATTCTGCAGAACGAATTGGCGAGGCTTCGAAGCTGACCAGACTCTCTCGTGTGTCTTTAGGCGTTGAGGTTCATAGATAGAAATGATAATTCTTTTTAGGAAATGAGCGACTAGCGCCAAGAACCGGTGAGGAGAGTTTCCGCCTTTCTGCGTTGAAAAGCGGCTGCGCGCTAGATGCAAGGCGTCTAGCACCGGAGAGCGTCTGAGCGCTAGTTGAAAGGCGACTTGTGCCGGTGAGCGTCTGAGCGCTTATTGATAGGCGACTCGCGCCAGTGAGCGTCTGAGCGCTGGAAATATTTTTACCTGTTGTAGGCGTTCCTGCGCCAGCTATCTTTGGGCTCAAATCGAGACAGGGGAGAGAACGTCCAACGATGGGTTCCTGCTGAACAACCCCAGGAGTCGGGAGCACCACTCCGGTTGAGCGTTTAACGCTCTGCTCTTCGTTAGCAGCGCGCTGAGTTTTGGGGCGCTTGGCGCCAATCAGCGACTTAGCGCTAGCTGCTGGGATGGTCGCTGGACGAATTCTTGGTCGCTTGGTTCGGGAAGGCGGCTGAGCGCCGACTGCAGGCGGATCGATCAGGATCACCTTCCTCTTACTCGCGTATCGTTGTAGAGGAAGCGGGCGAGTTCTCCGGCGTAGCTTGCGATATAGCCTCCTCCTCGGCGAGCCGGGTTGGTTGCCGCAATTCTCTAGAGCACTCCGTCTTGAGGCCGGTAGGAGATCTGTCGTGGTCGACTGCTGCCGGTTTTCTCTGCATTTTATGGAAATCGGTCCGTCTTTTATACCGCAAAATCCCGGTAACAACCCTTGGTTGCTTGGCGACTTTGGTTGCCAGGCGACTTTTCATCCCTTAAATCTCGCCCCCAATTATCGTTTTGAAATCCGCGCTGATTAATAACTTGAATGCCTCCGCGCTTCGACAACTTGAAATTCTCTCGCGCGTATCGTAAATGTTAACCTGAGTTCCGCGCGTGCCGACGGGGAGGATGTAACCCCGATGATCTCGTCTTCGCGTCGTGTGCCGTCGGAGAGGGCGAAATCTTGATGGTCACATTCTCGCATGCCAACGATAGATTGGCGAGGATTCTAGATTGCTTGTGGAGCTGCCTCATTTTCATCGACGGGAGAGACGGGAGAGAGCGACAAGGTTACTTCCTGGTGGCTAGCGGAGAGCCGCCACAGTAATTAATGATAAGAATTCGTGTAATTTCATTTCAACGAGTAATTTTACAGCTCGTTGTTAATGACAGAACACAAGGTTATAATATAATATAACTGAATAAAGTTGTAAATAACATAATATGATCTAATTTTATCCGTAAATTATCATTTTCTTACTTACCGACATTGTGATATTTTAAATATTAATTATAAATAAACGGAACATGAGCGACAATTTTCCCCTTCTCAGAATCTTTTTTACGAGCCAAAAAACACAAAATTTAAAAATTTCAAAGAAATTGGAGGGGGGCCGTTATGTTCAAGATTTACCGGAGAGGCGCTAAATGCAGTTAAAAACTTGCAGTTTTTGGCCGAGCATTATGAGATCGCTTATCAACTGCTTGTTGAGAGGTATCAGAGCAAAAAGAAGCTTGTCACTGATTATTGGTACTCCTTGGTAAGAGCTAAGCCTCTAAAAACGGATTCCGCGAAGGGTCTACGCCAGTTGTTGGACACGTTCAACGAGAACACTAGGGCTTTTTCCGGGGTCTAGGGCTTCACTCTTCGCAAGGACGTCTACGAGTACACACGCTTTTGAGAAGCCTTCGCGGTCGCGCATAACGATCTAGAAGCTTCCGGAACGTTCGGCGTTCGGCTAATTGTGGTGCCGGTCTCTCTTTACTCTGTCTACCCGCCTGCTTGCTTGCCTGCCTGCTTGGAGAAAGATCCTGCTCAAATGCACCACCCGCTTGATGCACCTGCCTGCCGCCTGCGACCTGCATGTATTCGAGACAGATGAGGAACCGAGAGATGCACCTCTAGAAAGGAGCCGGGGCACCGTGCGGTGAGTCGCATTCAAATTCGCTTCACATTTCGCATTCTACGTCTTTGATTTCGCTATCAAATCGCGTCGAGGGGACGGAACACACCCCCTCTGGTCCTCTGGCATCTATAGTAAAATTTGCGAACGGGGGGACGCAATACAGCCCCTTTCATTGGTCCTTCGAGCCGGATTCCGCGATAATTAGTTACTATCGCCGACCTTTCGCGCTCTAGAGAGTCACATCGCTTCGAATTCGCACGTGCATTGACGCGCTCAATGGAGTGCAACTCGTGCACCCTATTTTGGTCGATTGCGTCGGATTAATCAGCTCGGTGCCGCATTCGGTGGCACGTAGTCATTTTCGTATTGCATTTGAATAATACGATTATTTCTTGAAACGGAATATTCTCTAGAATATTCCTCCGTGATCGCGAATAGAAGTTTGAACCCGAGCCTTCCGTTACTCTCGTCCGCTTGGCAAGCGACGCGGTATTTTCATTTTTTTTGGTTGTTTGTCTCCGGGTCTTAAGCCTTTCTTCGCTCACTTGCGTTACTGCTGCTGTGAATTTCTAACCGTCGAGACATTTTCGTTTCGCATTGTTACTGCGACGGGCACATTTCGCTATTTCAGATGAAGCGAACATTTCGCGTTTATTGTCATTGGCTCAAGTCGATATCCTTAATCGATTTCCTTGTCCGCTCACTTCCTATCTCGCATATCTTGCATCAATTTTCGATTTGCTTCATTTCTCCGTATTCTCATCACGATGGTTAAGGGCGCTCAAGCTCGGCGCGATCTATGCATTCGCCGGATGCGCGAAGTGAACGAGCTTTCACTGCAGGCCGCTACCGATACCGAGGCCCGAGCGACCTTTATCACCCGCTACTCAAGTTTGTCGAAAACCGCTGACGATTTTGAGAGCGCGCACCTAAAGCTGATACAAGATACCTCGGACGCCGAATACGCTATCGAGGATGCGGTTCGCGCGGAGTTTGATAAATTACATTACGCGGTCCGCGGGCGATTTCACAAGCTCACGGGCACCCCGCAAGCATCCACCTCGTCCTCTCAGGCACCGGTTAAAACGTCGTTGATATGTCTCTTTAAGATCTCTCTTCCGCAGTTTTCGGGAGACCTCGCTCTATGGCCTTCTTTTATTGCGCTGTTTAACGCTTTAATTCATGATAATCAGCAAATCTCCTCGATAGAGAAGTTTCAGTATTTGATGGCCTTACTAAATGGGGAGGCGCTTAACGTTGTCAAAAACTTGCCCCTCTCTGCGGAATACTATTCGATAGCGTATAACACATTAAGGCTCGATATCAGAATAAAGTTGGTGGATCACCACGTTAACGCGATCCTCGATGCTAAACCGTTAAAGTCTGAATCGGCCGACGCTCTCCGTTCGCTATTGGATATTTTTACCGAGAACACGCAAGCGCTAAAATTTATGAGATTTCCTACGGATCTCGGGACTATCTAGTTTTGAAGTTTCTGTTGGATAAACTCCACCGCTAGCTACGCGATAAATTTGAATCCGCTCACCGCGCGGAGGAGATACCTTGTTACGCTCAACTCACAAAGTTTCTTTTGGAACACTGTAGGGTCCTCTCTTCCATATCGTGTTCATCGAGTGCTTCGTCTTAATCGCAACCGGCACCGTCGAAGAAACTCGCATTAGTCTCATTAGTAACTCAAACCGCCGCGTGTGCTCATTGCAAGGAGCAGCACCACGTTTTGAAATGTCCCACCCTCATAGAAAAGTATTACTGAAGTACTCAGTAATAAATTACTGAGTCTAGTAATTTTTTACTGGCGATTAGTATTTTATTCTTGTATTTCAGTAGTTGAACTACTGGCAAATGAGTAATAGTGTAGTAGTATTAGTAGTTCTTCCGGGATCCGAAGTACTGATACAAGTACTTCAGTATTTGCTTATATAGTAAAAAAGTACTGAAGTATTAGAGATTCTAGTAGTTGAGCTTAGACGTGAAGTACTGATAGATAATAAGTAAGTAGTTTTCCTAGTAATTCATTACTTGGTCTAGTACTTAAGTACTGGTATAGTTGAGATTCAGTACGTATAATACTGGGGCGGCAAACGCCTGAAGTACTGAATTCATATATAATTCATTTGTCCTTAAGGATCGACAGGAGTCATTTATTACTAAAATCGTAAAATCCGTATTATGGCCAAAACAATGAGAAAATGATTACGAATATCATAGTTAAAGTGCGATTTTTCTCATTATTTTGGCCATAATACGGATTTTACGATTCTAGTAATAAATGACTCCTGTGTCGATCCTTAAACCTTAAAAATTTCACAACCTTATACCTCTAGAGTATTTTAGTACAATTATGAAATAATAAATGCATATTTCAAATCCGTTTTTTGCATGTCTAATTTGAGCATATGTTTTATATCTGGAGTAAAGGGACCTAATATATAAAATAAGTAATTTAATGTAACTAATCAAGCTGATCCATCAATTATATGTTTTGCAACTATGGTTAAAGGCTAAAGAATAGACAAGGTTTTACAAATTTTTTACGTAAACATAAAATTTATTATTATGTATTTCTTTTATTATTATGAAATAATTCACAACTTATATATGCTTTAGTCTCTCTCTAAGGAATTTACTAAAGGATATACGCACAGTTTCCTATTGTATGACATTATAATACATTTACATTGTATCATTTCGGGATAAATAGCCACACATTCCGGAGTCATTTCCATAATGTTGCAAAAAATATCAGAGGAGACATTAACTACGAGATTTTGACAAATAGTCTCTTTTGTTAAATGAAGACGTGTACCTAATAAAATGCATTTCATATTGTTGGATCCAAGAGTCCTAACTGTAAGCGCATGTGATATGGAGACCACTGTTTTATTTTGCAAACGGACAATATTATTAAGGCGCTTTCTCATCCGTTTATATCCTTCTACATGAAACAAAATGTTTTTATAAATAAATCTATGATACAAGTTAACTTGTTGATGTACCTGTTCCCTTAATAAATTTTCCACAGCAACTTTTTGAGTTAATGTTAATGTTATATTGTCAGGTTTGCCAAATAACCTTATATGGTCACCATATGCTGTGCAGTAACCAGATGTAAGCTTGCCAAAAGTGAATGCTTCGTACAAAGATTTTGCACATGATGCATTATTATTTGATGAGAAAACGTCTGCACCCTTTTCTTTGAGAGATTGAAATCTTAAATAAAATTTACAAATTTGCTGGGGTACTGCGTATAGTTCTCAAGAGAATTTCGAAACATCTTGGCTAATATGCCATTGTAATTTTCATATGGAAAGCAAGATACGGCCCATAAACTTCCAAAATCTTTCACACTTTTAGGAATGTGGAGAAGTAAGTGAATGTTAAATTTCATAAGCTGAGGTGCATTGTATACATCTTCCATGCTTAAAACAAATTGTTTTATGCATCTTTTTGCAATAGAGAAATTTTCTGGTGAAATTTTCTCAAGCAGAAAAATGTGCATACTACAAACAAGGAGAAACCAATGATCAACATACTTTTTTGGCATTCCTACGCATTGCAAACAGGGCAAAGAGTAATACAACAAAAAAATTTTTCCATTCAGAAGCCTTCCATATTTTATACTGTGTAATAGATCGAGGGGTTCTAGTAATTTCACTTGGTGGCTTTATAGAACAAAGTATAGCATCAATTTCTTTCATTTTGTTTGATCCAATATAGAAAGGTTCCTTCTTGTTTATTCCATTTGTCCACCACTCTACCATAGTTTTCACAACACCAAGTAAGACACAATGCATATAATCAGGCACAAAAGATGTTATTATATTAAATAAAGGAAGCAAAAGAAGGACAGATGCACCTTTTAATCCATTTGTAATCTTCCCTGTTTGCATGACAGTTCTGGTATCCTGCACATGCTGTTCGTGAGTTCGTAAATGCTGTATATCACCACGATAAACCCTTGCCTTTCCACAACCAACTTCACACTCCTCTCCCTCATTTAGACAGAAAGAACATCCTTGCTTACCTCGAAATGATTTTATATTCTGGAGCAATGGTCTTGCTTGAGAATCAACTGAGGCTACAAGGGTGTGAACTTTTATTTTAACTTTAACTTCAGAGCCTGGAATGACATACTCTAATCCTTCATTATGTAGTACAGTTAGTTCCTCAACAAATGGTTTCAAAAATGTATTCATTTCAGGCTTAGATGAGCCATACCATAACCCACAGAGCAAAATATTTTCTTTACGTATCTTAAAAGTAAAGTTATTTACAGCTACCTGAATGGGCCATAAACATACTTTAGATGACTTAAAGACTTGTACTCCATCAGTGTTCCACTGTAATGTGACATCTTTTACTGAAATAACATCATCTTGTATTAATTTTTTGTATACTCTGCCACTATGAACTTCACTTTGGCTACTTATAAATCCTTCTTGAAGCATAGAATGATTATTTTGAAACAATCGAACTAACTGATCTTGTAATGGAATTTGAATGAAAAAACATTGCTGCCGCTTTAAATCATCTATTACACACTTCAATCCACAACTACAAATTACTTCACTTACTCTTACAAAATTAATTATATTCTTGCAACCAGAGCAAAAGAAATGTGTTATTACATTAGGTACCTTAGGAAATTTTTTCATGAGCAAATGTAATGACTTATGTTCTCGTTTTGGGAGGTGACAATCTATCAAATCTATGAGAGATTTAAGGGCAATATCTGAAAGTCCAAAGCGCATAGCATAACTCATAATTAATAATTCACTCTCTTCTTTTGTAATATCACACCCCTCATATAATATTTTCCTGTCAAAATTAATATGTTCAAAATTTTCTTCTTCAATCATACCTTCATCTATACAAATGTCTACAAAGTCTTCGAACACACTGCCATTATCATTATCGGAAGTGTTACCATTATTATCTTCTGAATCTATGTCACTGTAATTATTATAATTATATCTGTGTGTACTTTCACTTCCAATACTTTCTTTCTCGCTGTCTTCATGATCTCTTTCTTGCGTTGGAGAATAACACAATCCTTCTTTGCTTTGTTGAAGGCACTGTTGGTCAAACTCCTCTTCATTGTTTGAAGAACAATCTGAATTTTCTCTACTGTCAATATATCCATCAACAGGATCCCTGCAGTTCATGGGTTCATCAATTCTCTGAGAACTATCGTTCTCTAAAAATGCGTGCTAAAAAAATTTATGTCATGAAAAGAAGAAATCTAGAAATCTTAAAATCTTTTAGAATTCATGTATATAAAGAGTTCTAAAACAAAGGTTCATTTAATTAGGAATGCCAGCCTAGGATATTTATTAACCCTATTTTGTATATGATTTATATAATTACTTGCTGTCGACGACGAAGAGTCGTGTCAGGAATAGGAATACTTAAATCTGTAAGGTATTGTTTGTATTTGCCTCGGCGCGACATTTTTTCACAAATAATATTACAGCAATTGTGAAAAATCCACACTTTGCTATAACCTCACTTTGTAACCTAATACACATTAAATACAAGGAATTTCTTCTTATACATATTATTTTTATGTTTTACAAGAAAGAACATAATATTTCTTCTGAAACGTTTATTTCTTATTATGTTGATAATGTTTACGTTAATGGTAAGATTAGTGTGATCTAAATATGAGCGAGAGTTGACAAAATCTAGCGGACCGATGACGCCCGAGGCTGCGTTCGGAAACGTCACTCGGATACACACGGGTATACTCGTGTGCACTCGGGTGACGTTTCCGAACGCAGCCCGTGCCCCGTAAGTGACACGCTGCTACCAGTATGACCGCCGTTCATTTATTTGGCGCGAAGTTATATGCAGTGTCCTACAAGTCGACCTTAGTAGTGATCGGCTGCATACCACTACTTTCGTGAAGTTACGTTCTCGCTTTATCGCATTTAAGTTGTTTCGTCGTTCTCACGTACTATTTACGTGTATATCTTAACCACTAAAATTTGAAGAGTGAAGTGTTATCATGTCGGACAGTAAATGTGCTGTTGAAACTAAACTGTCGGATGAGAAGTGCCTCGTTGTGCAATTTATTAATGAGAGGCAGAAGCCTGTTCAAGTGGGCTTTCAAGCCTGGCTAAAGGAAAAAAATACTAAATCAAATTTGCATCATCTCCTTAATTCTGAGGTGATCATTCGATGGCCTATAAAAGAAGACATAAAATGTGCCCGAATGATGGAAAAAATTTTAAAGAAGAAAGATATCATTTGGGAAGATTTAGTTGTAAGGGTGGGATCTGTGGGAAGTAAGTAATTCTTTTAACATATACTATACTACACGTTTACGCGAGAGCGTTACTTCTTTAGTAACTTACGATAATTCACTCGTTTACGCGGAGTAAATTATCATAATTTACAAAATCCCGTTTACGCGGACGAATTACCGTAAGTTACCACAGAAGTAACGCTCGCGTAAACGTAGTAATAGTTTAACATACTACATTTTTTTTATTTGAGTACTAAAGTATAAAATAAATATTATTGTAGCATTTATTGATATGTGCCAACACGTCAAAAATATTCAACTCTTCGGTGTGCCTAATCCTTCTCGAGAGGAAAGGCGAAAATTGTGTAAGAAACCATCACATTCTGAATCAGAGGATCTGGATTCATCTGATCTGGATTCATCAGTACAGAACGATAATGCCATCACGTTTGCTAAAGTACGTTCAATATAAATAATTTTACTCTCTATTTTGAGTTAAGTATGTTTGAAATTTTGTAGCTTGTTTAACAATAATAGTGCTCTCTCTTTTATTTCGTTTGAGTATAGGATTTGTTAGTCTTATAAATTTTGTATAAAATTAATGCAGATCTGTTTAATTTCTTAATAATAGGTTGATAAACCACCACCACCACCGAAAAAGCAGAAGACTAAAGCATTAACTGTTAAAAAAAGTAATGCTTTGCTTCAATCGCAAATTGAAAACTTACCACAAGATTTTATCAAAAAAACTTCTCGGGTAAGCTTAATATTGTCTTATGCTTCGGAAAAAACATTTTATTTTTCTCCCCATCATCCAAGGAATTTTTAATACTTAAAGTTGCGTGTGCATTTATGTGCATTATCCTTTGTTCTGTTTTCTTTCCAATTGAAAAGGAAAATCCAATGTCTCTTAATGTAGTATTCTTATTTCCTTCCAGATTGATTTAACAGATGATATTGAGGAGGAGGAGGAAAATGACGAAGACAGTTCTATGTTCAAATGGAGTAAAGACAAACTAGTCGACCTAATTAGCACTTTGAAAGTGGAAAATAAAAGGCTAAGGCAGGATAATGCAAGATTACGAGCACTAAGAGCTATTAGTGAGGGTAAATATCTGCTATAGCTGTTCATATTACATCTGATTTTCTATTCTTCTGATCTGATTCTAGATTTACATAAAATGACTGCCATGTCATCTACTTTATGTAAGGATATGGCTAGATTACGCAGAGATATGGATTCTGTACTCATTGAAGATGGTCGAAGCAGTAGAAATAGTAACAACAGTAGTGACAAGAATAGTAACAATAACAGTAAACCAAGTCACTCAAATCAAAATCTTCAGAAGGATAACAACAATATTAGCAACAAAGCTAACAATACTGTGGATGATATTGAAAGACATAGTGAGGTAAATTTTTAATTTCTTTGTGTAAGCGCGCGCGCGTAGGTGTGAAATATGAAGAGACATTAAAGATGTATATTACAAATATTTTCAAAATAAGAAACAAATTACAGATTATTCTAAATCACATTTCAAAGAAATACAACAAATTTAGCCAGAGTTTCGAAAATATTGATGTATCAAAAGTTATTTCAATAAAAAGTAGTATTTTTTATCTGTGCTCTAAAAAAAAAATGTATTATAAAATAAAAAGGAAATATATAACAAAATAGTCAAAAGTCTCAATTATTTTATATGTATATAAATACTTTAAGATTCAAGATGACTATTATGTAAAGTTTTATTGCGATGCAGTAATTAATTGTTCTGTAAATAACAAAATATTTATTTGTTCTAAATCTTTGTAACTAATCTCTGAATTGCAATAAAACTTTGCATAAATTATTTTGAATATTTAATGTACTTATACAAAAATTTTGAGATTTTTGTCATTATTCTTAAAATTTTACTTTGTAACAATAAAAATAATAACAAATAAAGTATATAAACTATTGAAAAGGTGTTCAATACAAATAGAATGTTATGAACACAACTTTCATATGTATATACTTTATTATTGAAAGTATAAATATTAACACGTTTGTAAAAATATGTTTAATACATCCTTAAATATATATAGAATTACTTTATAATTCAAACAATTATTCTCAGGTCCACGCAGACAGGATGAGCACTATTATAGAAGAAGATGTTTACGAACCTCAGCTACATCATAATCAGGTCAGTAATAACGATTACGTCTTTGTGAAATGATAACAACTCCTTCAGAGGTATGAAACTATAAGGAACAACCAATCGACCTAGCTACTTTATATATAGATATTAGGCTATCTTGATCTCTGGAATTTGGAACCCATATATGATAAAATCTTAAGTTCAGAAAAACGTCTATGTCTAAAAGTATGTCTAAAAAGAAACTAAAGTACAGTTATTGCATTTTATTTTTTAGAGCCTAGAGCAACAGCTACTGCCAACGATTGCTCACACAGCTGAGGACCAGCTACTGGCGCCAACCATTATTGCTCATACAGAGCAACCAGTGCAACTTCAGAACGAACGTCCTGCTAAGGCAAGTATAGTATAATGCTCATTTTATATAAATACCTTTCCTTGAACTTCATTTATTAAGTAAAGTAAACATAAATGTCATAAGAAAACTATAACAAATTATTTGAAGGAAAGGAATAAATGAAACAAAATTGTATTGGTTTGTACATTTCACTCTTCTGAAGCATTTATGACAATATTTTATCTGCCTTTTGAGGCAGATAAAATATTATGATTGGGTAAAGTCTCAATACAGTACAATCATTGTTTATTAGTTCTTTATACCGTTATTAGTGTTATTGACTTACATTTCTAAAAATTTTTATCTTTATATTGCAGCTTGATTCAGAGACATACTAAGTATTGTTAATTAAGATAAGGTTTTTGAAATCACTGTAATGAACATTTTAAATCTCATGTTAGACTGTAATTGGAGAAAATGTTATATTGTTTTGAATATATATGTAGATTTTTAAAATATTATAGTAGCATATTTTTAAAATGTCTGCATTTTCTCTTTATTCTCACTTTACAGGAAAATGTCACAGATTTTGCGGGAAGAAAAGTAGAGACTGAGAAGTTAAAAAGACTCAGCCGCAGTAAGGTATCTATATTCACAACTTCCATCATGGACCTTATCTTTACTGATGAAGAAATGGCTACTTCCAGTATGACTGGAATAATGAGCAATTTCTCTCGAGGGAAAAATAAGCTCCATATGAATGATGTAAAGGCCAAGCCAGAGTTGAATCCTCCAGTGAAGAAGGCTGTAATGGGTAAGATATATATATTGCTGTACATTGCTTTTATACAAGTTAAAATTCTCCTTTAATCTGCCATTTCTTGTTTTAATAAATAATTATTTGTTCCACAGAATATATTGCAAAAGAATTTAATTGCCCTGCAGATGGGGCATTACACACGGCTGTCATGGGAGAAATTTTCAAGGCAATGAAGAGTAAACTAAACAACAAATCCAATACATGGCGTAATAAAAGAAATCAAGAGCAGGCAAATGAAAAAGCAGCGGAAGAGCCATTAGCAGAAAAGCAATAAAATTTATAATCCATCTTTTTCATTTTGAATAAGTAAAAAAGTATGTACGCACACTATACTTAATAAATCAGTAATCTTGCTAATCCGATTTATTCTGATCTTGATTTATTTATGTTCATGTGTTTGCTAGTTACAAAATGTCGTCTGCAGTTTTGTTACGCGTAAACAAAAAGGTAAAATATTATGATGGCTTCTTCAAATTAAGAAGACCAAAATTATTAGGAAATGACATATATATATATATATATATATATATATATATATATATATGTCATTATATATATATATATTTTATTAGAATATATTATCTATACTGGTGTAAAACATTACTGAAATTATTTGCTATGAAAAGTACCGAATTACAGAGTACATATTAAACATTCGTGAAACTTTCTTAAAACATAATATTATTTATTATAAATAATATCATGTTCTGTAAAGTTTCATGACTATTTAATATGTATCCTGTAATTCAGTACTTTTCACAGCAAGTAGTTTCAGTAATTTTTCACCAGTATTCAATACCCAGTAATTCAATACTAAGCATCAGTAGTTCTGTGTAATAAATTACTCGCAGTAATCCAGTACTTCCCAGTATTTCTGAACTACTCGCCAAAATATTACTGCCAGTATTTACAGTAATTTATTACTGAGTACTTCAGTAATACTTTTCTATGAGGGCAGCTTCCTCAAGCTGTCGTCAAAGGAAAGACATTCCGTCGCTCGCGATCTAGTTTATGCCTCAATTGCCTTCGCTTCAAGCATAATCTTAAGAATTGCCCTTTCTCGTAGACGTTGCAACCGCCTTCGAAAGTCGAACGGGCTGCATATTCGGCTGCAACAAAAGCAGCGGAGTTAGGGCAAAGAGCGAAGCAGATGGATACAGGAGAAAGAAACAAAGCGGCAGAGTTAAGAGAAAGAGAGAGAGGCAGAGTTGCGGATCCAGAGGAAAATGGAGGCGCGGCTAGAGCGATGGATCTAGGAGAAAGTGGCGGCGCGGACCTAAAGGACACAGATGACGTAGCGAGGACAGAGGATCCAGGGGAAACAAAGACGGTAGTTGAAAAATAAATTATCGGGATAGATTCAATGAAATAGAGTCAGTTATTCGCGCCTTTTACTTTATGTATTTTGTATTACTCTTTTTTCGCGTATATATTCTCTTAATAAATATAGGTATTTTCTTTTTTTTATATAGTATTGTTGATATAGCGTTCGGATACAAGTTGCTTATTTTCTTTTCGGATGAATGTTAGAATCCCTGATGATAGTGTGTTGGAGGGGATATCGGTTACCTGTAATAAAAAGAAAAGTGATATATTAGCTAGTATTAAGATAGTTAGCGTAAAGAGAGAGGGTATGGCGATACTTTCCTTTGAAGCGGATGATGGTAGTAGAGGCGATATTCCGTGGGCGCGCGAGAAGTCTGAAAGAGAAAAGAAAGAAAGTTAGCATGAATAGGATAGCGTGACTTTCCGTTGGAACCGAGCGATGGGGAGAAGCGGGTAGCGACGGGAAGATGCGTGGTAGAAGGAGAAAGGTTGAGAGAGGGGATGAAGGATATATAATAGCGGAGGATGTGGGAAGCGAGGTCTTTCGTCTTTCGCTCTCGTAGTTGTAAAGCGTAAAATCCAGTAAATAAAATAAAGATTTCTTTTGTAAGTAAATGAAAATCGAGAAAGTGTGTTTTACCCTGATACTCATCCTTCACCGAGCAAGACCCGGGACTGAAAGAGAAGCCAGGAGAACGAGATTCTTGTCATTTGTGGGTCAAAACGACTGGCGACCGTGAAAAGTCCAATTCGCTGTTCGGTCACAACGTGCATATCCTGCCAACAAAAACGTCATACGCTCTTGCACTTTGAGCACAGCGCCGCCTCGTCTCCCGCGGCCTCCCCGGTAACCGTTACTCCTGCCGTGCAGGATACCGCGACCGCTCCGAGTCCGGAAAACAAATCACTCGTGTCGATGTCTTTCTAACAGCGTCGTATTATTGTCAACTGTCCGCGCGGAAGCTCTCGATATTTACGGCAATGCGTTTCCCGTTCGGATTCTCTTAGATAGCGCAAGCCAGGCGAACTTCATTACCGAATGCTGTCTTCAAAGGGGCGGTTTTACTCGGACTAAGCACCGTGCGCTGGTCTTAGCCGTCAACGAAACTAAGGCGGCCACCACGAAGAGTCTTACTTCGTTTGTAATCCGAGCGCGTGGTCGCGATGATATTCGCTTCACGATCGAAGCCACGGTTCTTCCGCGTATAACTTCACCGTTGCCTAGTCACAATGTCGAAAAAAATCGTGGAATTACCTGAAAGAATTGCCTCTTGCGGATCCTGAATATAATTTGCCCGGTTCGATTGATATATTACTGGGGGCTGAATCTTATTTCGTTTCCGTGCTGCGCGATGGCCGTCGTAAAAGAGGGGATGAAGAGCCGGACGCCTTTAATACCGTATTTAAATGGGCTCGGTTTTCCCGTCATTGCAAATTCAACCCCTGCACTCGTTCGCTACTACGCTCGAATCGATTGATGCTGCAGTGGGGCAATTTTGGAGATTAGAGTAAGTTTCGGAGCACACCTCATGCTCGGAAGAGGATCGTCGTTGCAAAGAAACTTTCGACAAGACTACTTATCGCGATCATTTTGTTGTTTCGTACCCCTTTGCGTCGGATCCTCCTTCCTTCGTCGATTCGCGTTCAATAGCTATTAGTCGCCTTCGCGCGCTCGAGCGCCGTTTCAAATTTAACGAAGAATTTAGACGTAGTTACAATTTATGCAAGATTACCTCGTTAGCGGTCACATGGAGTTAGCTAGCGAACCATGCCTCGCGGATGGTGACGTTTATTATTTGCCACATCATGGCGTTTATAAACTCGATAGCACTACCACAAAACTGCGGGTAGTGTTCAATACCTCGTCGAAATGCCCGAACGGGCTATCACTAAACGACACGTTACTTAGTGGTCCGAAATTGCAGCAGGATATCCTCGCGATCCTGCTCAGATTTTGCACCGAACCCGTTGCCTTAACCGCGGACGTGAAACAAATGTTCCGTCAGATCTGGATAAACCCGGAACAGTGTAACAATCAGCGCATCGTCTGGCGCTTCTCGGAATCGGATCCCATTCTCGATTACATTCTCAAAACGGTTACTTTCGGAATCACTTCTTCCCCGTTTCTGGCTATTTATTGCTTGCTCCAATTAGCTCTTGAGAATCGCGAAAAGTACTCCTTAGCCTTCGCCGTAATATTTAAAGCGCTCTACGTAGATGACGTAGTGGCTAGCGTACGTACAGTGGAGCAGGCTCTCGCGTTTCGCAATCAATTGCTTTCGTTGCTGCGGAGTGCCGGCTTTGAACTTAGAAAATGGGCGAGCAGTTATCCGGCCGCGTTGGATGAACTCGACCCTGAGCTATGCAGCCGATGCTATCATTCGCACCGAGAGGGGATCAAGCACTTAAAGTGTTGGGCCTGGTTGGCACTCGCAATTTGATAGTTTTGGGGGAAAAGGCCCCTGAGCTTCAAAGGCAGCTACAAGCCTTGCTTAGGACTGCAGGTTTTGAACTCAGAAAATGGGCCAGTAGCCATCCCTCGGTTCTAGCTGATCTCGATCCAGAGCTCTGCAGTTATTTGTTGCTACCTTTCGAATCGTCTGAAGATCAGTTCTTTAAGGTTTTGGGGCTTTGTTGGTATTCTCCTTAAGTTGCTGCAACGATTCTGGATTCAAGAAGAGGTAGTAGCCGCAACTTAAGTATCGCTCACGCCAGAAGAATCTCAATGTGAAAACCATTTCAAAACGACTCATTCCCGCGACATACATGGACGATTCGTTGTTCGACTCCCTTTTAAACGATTCGTCAGTGACTTCGGCAATTCTCGCGCCCCCGCGCTTAAATCTCTACTTCGAATGGAGAAGCTGTTTGAATCGGATCTATCTCTCAAATCGGCGCACACTGAATTCTTGCGGGAATATCACGAACTCGACCACATTGACTCTCTCGAATGATCTCAAGGACGCGAGTTCTTTCTGCCGCATCACGGTGTTATACGCAAGATTAGCTCGACGACGAAACTCCGCGTCGTGTTTAATGGATCGTCCAAAACTAATTCTTGGCCTATCGTTAAACGACGTTCTCCATGTTGGACCGAAACTTCAAACCGAACTCAGAGACATTCTCCTCCGTTGGCGCCGTCATCCATACGTGTATGCGGCCGATATTGAAAAAATATATCGCCAAATTCGCGTTCGCGAAGACGACCAGTCCTTTCAGAAAATCCTATGACGAGACTTACCACGGGAGGATCTGCAAGAATTCCTTTTGTGCACACTTACGTACACTGAGAAAAAATATTTGGATCCAAAAAAATATTTATTAGGTTATTTCTAATAGCTTATTTACTTAGTATAATACAATATTTATTTAGAATTAGATAAAATATCTAATTTTAAGGTATTCTATTTAATTCTAAATAAATGTTGTATTATATTAAGTAAATAAGCTATTAGAAATAACCTAATAAATATTTCTTTAAATCCAAATATTTTTTTCTCAGTGTACGGCCTTGCGTGCTCCGTATATCGCGCTGCGCTGCATACTTCAGCTAGTTCTCGAATCCGATGCCTGGCTAGCGCTTGCCGCGGCCATTCTCCGGCGCGATATATGTATACATTGACGACGTGCTTTCGGGCGCGGAGGATATCTCTCAAGCCAGAGAACAATTTTGCCAGCTAAACGAAGCCCTTAAGGCGGCTTCCACCTCAGAAATTCTTGACGAAATTCAAGATCGAGAGCTCTCATCAACACTCTTAGTTGATGATAGAACGACGCACCACACACTCGGCATACTTTGGGATAAAAAATCCGACAGCTTTCTCTTCTCAGCTCCATCCCCCCCGGATTCGAATGCCGTTACGAAACGCTCAGTGCTATCCTTCATCGCGCGCATGTTTGATTCCCTCGGTTGGCTCACTCCGATTATCATCGTCGCGAAGATATTTATGCAAGAGCTCTGGGCTATCCGTCTTGACTGGGATGAAGAGCTTCCCGAAGAACTAAAGCATCGCTGGACTAAATTCATACAAAACGTCGAAAACGTGAAAGTGATCTCAATTCCGCGTTGGTTCGGAACGAGCGCAACCGCTCTCGCTGTCAAACTTCATGGATTTTCGGACGCGTCTCAGAGCGCTCTTGCCGCCGTCGTTTTCGTGCGCGTTCTTCGCGCGGTCGGGGACGCTCACGTCAGTCTCGTCTGTGCGAAGACAAAAGTAGCGCCTCTCAAACGAATGACAACCCCACGACTCGAACTCTCGGCCGCTGTGCTTCTCGTTCGTCAAATGATGAAGATCCGCGAAGTGCTCGATTTTCAACACGTACCTATTCATCTCTGGACCGACTCTACGGTCGCTCTCACCTGGATTAAAAGCCATCCCTCCCGTTGGAAAGACTTCGTTCGAAATCGCGTCTCGTTCATTCAAGAACTCTCAGATCTTCGATGGCATTTCGTCTCAGGAAAAGAAAATTCTGCAGACCTCGCCTCTTGGAGAGTCTCTCCTCAACATCTACAACAAAATCAACTCTGGTGGAACGGACCGTCCTGGTTACGAAGTACCATGACATCCTGGCCCTCCTCTGTTCCTCATTCCGACTCGTCAAAGATCCTAGAAGAACGCCCTGCAACCTGTGCAACTGCCAACGAAGGATTAGAGCTCGAAGTCAGGTATCTCATCGATCGATACTCATCGCTCACCACTCTGCTCCGCATCACAACCTGGTTTCTGCGTGCTCGCGAGAGATTTCTAAAATCCACCGCAGCCCAATCGTATCGAGCTTTCCTCACTCCCGCAGACCTGGAATCTGCCCTCCTCCTTTGGACGAAGCTGTTGTACCGCCCTGCGGGTTCTAGTAGGTTGGCACTTGGGTCCGTCGATCCGCGAGGATGGAGAGGAAGGATTCACAACTCTCGCGACTTTTTCTTTAATCAAATACTTTTATTCTCTTGAATACACGTCTCGTGTTTTATATGCTATCGCGTTACGGACTTTATGTAGAGAATATATGTTAAGACCGTTAAGATATAAATCAATACAAAAGAAATAGCCATACGGTCCAAGCTTAGATCTTAGGCAGCTCAATATAATTATTTTCTATATGTATTAATACGCGTATTTTTCCAACATATTAAACTGCGCGCCGATTATTTGTCGGACTTAAAACACAGCTATTGTTGGAACATTAGAAATTCCCTCTCCCTTCCCTAATTAAATCGATATCGATTTAATATTAAAATCACTGTAAAAACTTATTGCGAAAAATATTACCCCAGCCAGGGTTCGAACCTGGAATCTCCCGCATTCCGTTCGGGCGTCTTAACCAATTCGACTACCGGGGCATGTGGTAATATTTATCGCAATAACCGGATAACAATAATTTGAACGTCTTTCTCAGGCGACGTGAATAAACAATATATGTTAAGACCGTTAAGATATAAATCAATACAAAGGAAATAGCCATACGGTCCAAGCTTAGATCTTAGGCAGCTTAATATAATTATTTTCTATATGTATTAATACGCGTATTTTTCCAACATATTAAACTGCGCGCCGATTATTTGTCGGACTTAAATAATTATATTGAGCTGCCTAAGATCTAAGCTTGGACCGTATGGCTATTTCCTTTGTATTGATTTATGTAGAGAATTGTATTTAACGTGGAGTCGTGCACGTTTGACTGACTGATTTTCCGACTGCCTGATTGCCTCCTTTCCGGGGTTTATATTCCATTTTGATAATGCTTACTTGAAGTTTTTAGTGGGTTGCAGTGCAACTCAGATTTCGGCAATCAGGTCATCGGTTTAGTAATCGGGGTCGATGCGTATTAGTTGCATCGGGCCAATTACTAAATTGGGGTCGAATGTGTCAGCAATTCGGAAATCAGGCCGATTATTAAATCGGGTCGAGCTGATTTCCGAATTTCAACGATTTCTTAATCATATGGGATTTACAACATCCCTCCCCCCATGGAAAAGAAAAACTGAGGCTTGGAGTTTCTCTGAGACGAAGTTCTTCTTACATAAATATGCAAATAAGTTAAAATTTAAGTTGCCTCTTTTCTTTTCTTTTCGACGGAGTTTACAATTATTTTAGATTTTGCTGCGTTAATACGGAAGTTTCGCTTGGTTTTTTTTTTTATTAACCATACCGTTAGTCCTGTAATTCCTAGCACGATTATAATTATAACACTAGAACCTACGGGGTACATTATGTATTTATGTACAAGTACATTATTTTTATTATTTTCTAACTCTTTGTTTATTTCGTCGAGTTTCATACTTACAAGGAAACCCACGGAGGTGTCCCCCTCCGATTTTGATGAGCTTTTAGTATGTTGTTGTCTAGACAAAAATAAGAAACACGTATTTTTTTATACGTGCCCATACGCATGTTTAGGGGGTGAAACACCCCTTTGAAAAAAGTCGGTTTTTCTCTTTCAATATCTCCGAAACTATAAGAGATAGAAAAATTTTCCAAAATGGAAATTAAGTGGCTTCCAAAGTACTTTAAAATGATGACAAAATTATTTTTTTATTTCTTTTATTTTTAAACATACCCCCGCCACCAATACATTTTTTTAAAATTTTAAATTTTTTATCACCAAATAAAAGGTAATTTTTTTACGAATTCAATTGTATATGATAAAGTTATGTTACGATAAACCATTTTTGAGAAATAATTACAAATGCCTCTGTACACACACTATAAAATTTTTTTTGTTATTAGTTCAAAGTACTTTTCAAGCCATTTAATTTCCATTTTTTAAAATTTTTCTATCTCTTATAGTTTCGAAGATCGAGTCCAAAAGAGAAAAACCGATTTTTTTCAAAGGTGTTTTTCATGCGTATGTGAACGTATAAAAAAATACGTGTCTCTTATCTTTGTCTAGACCAACATATTAAAAGCTCATCAAAATCGGAGGGGGACACCTCCGTGGGTTTCCTTGTTAGATACTTAAGCTTGTTCGGGTTTTGACTATTCTTTTTTAGTTGTATTTTTTCTGACTTATTTTCTAGTCGTGGGGTACCCCGCCATAAGGTTATATTAACATTTGGTACATATGTTTCAAGATTGGTGCCGATAATTTTTAGATTTTATTACAACGTTAGCGGTCACCAATTTACAATTATTCTGTAATGCTATTTTTCCCGTATGTTTTTATGATTTCTTTAGATTCGGAGTAGCCATCGCAAAGTATCGTTATTTTTTCTTCCTTTGGCGCGGAGTATAGCCACGAGTTTTTTGTCCTCACCCAAAGAACGTCTTTCGCTATGGTGTATTCGGTATTACATTGCTTATAATGATTGCTATCCTGTAGATACGCTTGTATTTCGCAAATAGAGTTTGGATTTATTTTATGTATAGCAAAGTTTTGTTCGCATAAATATTCTGTATCTAGTTCGACGCATTTTCGAAGATCTTTGTCGGTTAGTGTTACATAGGTATGCCTAACGGTATCTACTGCTATTCAACGGTTTTTTACTTCTACCGATACAAATATATCTTCGTGATCATATAATGATAACGGTATTACATTCAAGATTTCGTACGTGGGTAATGTGGCTAATGGAAATCGCAATATAAAATAAATATTTGTGTGATCGCAATACGCGGTAATAGTTTTGACCTTCTGTATTCTTAACCACACTTGACTTTGGAGGGTGAAAGGAAAGTATAACCCTGCGGCAATCCCGCTGCCGCTTTTTGGAGATTTGCTATTATTTGATCAACGGGCATAATTTTTGGATGTAAATTACCTTCTTTTATGTATGCTAGATATTCTAACGTTTCTATCGTATCGCGCAGCAAGTCGCTTATCATCGCGTTGATGAGTGTGAAATGTTCGTCGAGGTCGTTTCGTCGACTGTGTATAATTACTTGATTTTGAACTTTTTCAATAACGGTCGAAAGCGTTTCCTCGTTCTGTTCTATCGTCTTTTCTGAATTGTCTACGTGCGCGATGGTGGAGTTAATTACCTTCAGTTTATTTTTCATTGCGTGTTGCACAACCTCGTTTGAATTATGTAATAAAGTTAATTGTTCTCTTATTACTTTCTCATCGTTTGCGTCTATTGTTCCAAATAACGCCTTTGCTACTGAGCTTATCCCGTCGACTAGTCCGTGTCGTTTGTTTATTGGCGTCTTGTAAACAAGTTTTATTCTCTTTATTAGCTGCTGTATTCTGTCATGTTGCTTCTTCGTAATGACGTATAAGTTTTGACATGTACGTTTGTCCACGTCTAACGGTAATGAGTCGTACAAAATTTTCGCGCGTTGGACGCTCTCTTCTAGCTGGTCTACTCTTTTCGTTAGCGGTGCTGTGTCTGTCCGGATGACCAGTTTCCATTAGGCTTCGACAGGGTGCAATCGTCCTGTTTTCTCAAAATTTATTCCAGGCTGGTTGGCGAATGGTGTCACCTGGTAGGCCGAAATCGCAAATTCGCATTTTGCCATTGAGGTAACGTCTTGAAGACGAGAATCCTGCAAGATAAGGATTCATATTACTTTTCGTGTCGAATCCTTACCTCTCTTTATCTACTTTTTTAATTTTCGATAAAGTATTTCAAGCGGTTCGCATGTACGCGCATCGTCTTTCTTCCTACCTTTATGGTGAAATTAACGTCCCTGTGCTTCTGTATAATAAAGTACGGTCCGATCCATAAGGAATCTAACTTTTTCGATCGTCCTCGTCTGACGGTTTCGTCATATAGTAGTACCTTGTCTCCTACTTTAAACGAGGTCTCTTTTGCAGAGGAAGCTTTAGCTTTCTCTGATTTCGCGTGTTCTCGTGCTAGTTTTGTGGTTGCGCGTAATTTCTGTTTAAGTTCCTGCGCGTAATCTCCATACGTGTATGTCGGGCTAGGCGGTTTTGTTAGTGCTGTCGGTAGAGTAGCTTGATGTCCGTAAATTAATTCAAATGGTGTGAATCCAGTCGCAGTATGAGGCATCGTATTGTACGTAAACATTGCATAGGGCAGCCATTCGTCCCAGTCGGTTTGGTCTGCGTTAATAAAGTGTTTTAAGTATTCGGCTAAAGTTCGATGCGAACGCTCTAGCGCTCCATTTGTCTCGGGATGATAGGCTGTCGTCTGAATTTTCTCAATTTTAGCAGATATTTTTAAACATTTTGCTAGTAAAATTAGTGCCCTGGTCCGTAAGTAATTTCTCCGGTATCCCGTGTTTGAATATTATTTCAGTAATGAAGGCTTTTGCGACTGTTGCCGCCTCCTAATTTTCTACAAGGATCGTCTTGCTAAATTTTGTTAGACTGTCTTGGAAAGTTAAAATGTATTTACTTCCATTGTTCGTGATCGTTAGAGAACATACGATGTCTAATGCGCATTTTTCAAACGGTCTTTTCGGCGTATCGGTTATCAATGGCATTATTGTTTTCTTGCTTAATTTGTTTTTCTGGCAGTACTCACATTTGCTAATATAATCTTCGATATCTTTTGTCATTCCGGACCATTGATGAGCTAATTTAATTCTGTTTAAAGTTCGAGTAACTTTTTGATGTCCACCTAGGGAGGAGTCGTGATACTCGTATAGTATCTGTCGCTTCTTTTTTTCCGAATATTTCCTCGGAGTTTCGTTTTCTTGCTGCGTAATGTTTACGTTTAATTCCTCTGCGATTGGGTTTCTACTTAAGGCGTCAGCGTTTACATTATATTTGCCGGCCTTATGAATTATTTTATAATTATATTCCTCTAGCTTGAGTCTCCACCTTATCAGCCTCGAGCCAGGATCCTTGACACTGAATAGCCACGTTAATGGCTTATGGTAAGTGATTATTGTAAATTCCGTGCCGTACAAGTACGGTCGGAAGCGTTTTACAGCCCATACGATCGCTAGCAGTTCCTTTTCGGTTGTATTATAATTTTGTTCCGCCTTGCATAGGACTCTGCTGGCGTAAGCTATCGGGCGATCTTGACCTACTGGAACCTGTGACAGCACGGCTCCAATAGCGTAATCTCACGCGTCCGTCGTGACTAAAAATTCTTTGCTGAAATCCGGGTAATTTAATACCGGTGCCGTGATTAATTTCTCTTTTAATAGTTCGAACGCATTTTGCTACTCGATTTTCCAAGTAAATTTTTCGCCCTTTTTTGTTAATTTAGTTAAAGGTCTTGCGATTTTCGAGAAATCTATGAATTTTCAATAGTATCCGGCCATTCCGATAAACGTTTGGACGTCCGGTACTTTTCGGGGTGTCTCAAATTTTTTTACCGCTTTTAATTTTGCGGGATTTGGCATTATTCCTTTTTCCGTAATAATATGCCTTCAGTATACTGCCTCTTTTCTTAGGAACTCACATTTTTCTGGTTGCAATTTTAAGTTATTTTTCCGCAACCGTTTTAGTACTTCTATTAGCCTTTTATTGTGCTCTTCTAAAGTTGACCCGTATATAACGATGTCATCAAGGTATACCAGGCACTTAAGGCCTTGCAGACTCATCAGCACGGAGTTCATTAACCTTTGGAACGTCGCGGGCGCGTTTTTTAGACCAAACGGCATCCGATTAAATTTATAATGTCCATGCGGGGTAGAGAATGCCGTTTTCTCTTTATTTTGTTCCTCCATCGGAACTTGATAATATCCGGACGCCAGGTCCAGTGTCGTGAAGTACTTGGCGGTTTCCCAGCTGGTCCAGAATGTCGCTGATGTTCGGTATTGGGAACGAATCACCGATGGTTAGGTCGTTTAATTTTCTGAAATCTATTACGACGCGTATAATCTGGGCCTCCCGTGGGCGTCAGGCTTCTTCGGAACCACTAATAACGGCGCGTTCCACTGGCTTTTACTTGGACGTATTAAGCCGTCCTTTAGCATTTTCTTGACCTGCTCGTTTACCTCTATTTTATGTTTTCTTGGCAAACGGTACGGTCGGACATTGACTGGCGCGCTATCTGTTCGCGTCGCGATCTTATGTGTTACGGCGCTCGTACAAGTCAAACGGTCGTCTTCCAAATAAAATGTATCGCAAAAGTTGTCACATATCTCCTCAATGGCTTTCTTTTCTTCCCGGTTTAAATGCGCTGTGCGTAATTGCTGACGCAACCGTTTCTGTCGCGCTGGCTCGGATTCTTTTTCCTTGTCCGTCTCGAGCGTAAATATTTCGGCTTCGTTCACCTGCTCTTCTTCTAACGTTACATGTGGCGAAAATATTTCTACAGGCTTCTCTGTGGTATTTATTACGCTTATAGGACATGTAAAATTTTTGGGTGCCACTAGGCAGTTACCAATAAATACTCCGGGCATTATTTCTTTGGCTTTCACTATGCCTACCCGATTTTTGTCTGTTACGGCTTGTACTATGGTTTCGCAACGAGGTTACAGTGTCACCTTTCTGTATGGACGTAACTTGAGTGTCACGTTGCCGAGGCGTAGCTGGATTTTCCCGTAATCGCTTTTTACTTTTTGTTTCTTGACGAAATCATTCCCGAGTATTCTTTCGTAGGCGATGGGGAAGTCGTCGCTTACCACGTACATTTTATGACGGATTTTCTGGTCTCCCAGTACTATCGTAGCCTTTATTTTTCCGAGAGTATGGATCTTATGTCCCGTTACTCCGGTTAGAGGCATTTTATCTTCGTACACCTTTGTGTCGTCCTTCAAATGGCCCATCTTTATTAGAGTAATCGTTGCTCCTGTATTGAGTAAAAAATTCAATTTTCCTTGTTTTGTTTCCTGAATAGGCAGTGTCACCATGTCCAGTCAGCTGCTCGTGTCAGGTGTCGTAGTTGCCTTCGTAACTCGATACTCTTTCACGGCGCGTGCCTTGCGCCTTTTCGGCTTTTCATCTCCGCTGCTACTGCTGCTGGAGGAGTCGGTACTTTCGTCTCTCGCCTTTTTCTTAGATTTTACGGCGGTATTTACCTGATTCTTTTTTCAATCAGTCGGTTTAGAGCGGGACGTCCGTGTGTTCTCAGGTCGTCCGTGCAGAGACCAGCACTCTTCTCGATTATATCCGGCCTTTTTGCAGTGCGTACAATATTTGTCAACGGTGTTTACACCGTGAGGCTTATCGGCCTTTGGCAATGTGAATCGATTTGCATATCGACTCGTCCTGCAGTTTTGCCCAATGTGGCCTATTTTTCCAAATTTGTGGCACTGTATCGTTGAGCTCCGCGTATAACGGGCGTGCTCAGTACCCGATTTATTTCGGTTTGTCGGCTGGCCGTTCCGTAGGAGAGGATCTCTCACCTTTTCCTCGGCACTGGCGCCGTTTATCGCTTCCTGCAGGCTTTGGTATCGCTGCGCTCGAAATAACAATTATATATCCTCATGCAACCCTATTTGATAATTATGAAGGGCTTGCATTTTTGTGCTATCGAGGATGGCTCTCTGCTGATCCTGCGTATGATCCTGGCCTTCTTCCATAGCCTCATATAATTCCCGGGCGAGTTTTTCTACACGGCGCCCGAATTTCTACGCGCTTTCTCCCGATTTCTGTTTTAGGGAGTTGAATTCGAGTTGCAGGTGCGTCGTGCTCCGTTTTCCGAGATATTCTGTTTCTAGTTCGCGTTTTAGTTGGTCGTAACTTTGTATGTCTCGCGTTTCGAAATCTATCATGGCCTTTCCTTTGAATTTAGTGCATAGTATGGCCTCTAATAAGGTAGCTTCGTCTGCGGGGTGTATATTCTTTATCGCGTTACTGGCGTTTAAGAATTCGTGAACGCGCTCTTGGGATTCTCCGGTTATCTCAGGTATCATACTTCGGGCTTCCTTTAGGCTAAGGAATCCGACGTTGTGACCCGGTTGATTTCGGACGTCGTCATGCGTTCGCCCGAACCTGAGGTCTATGGCAGGCCGACCGTAATAGCTATCGTGATTGCTTCTGCAGCGTTCGTCGCGATTTTGATCGTTTCTGGCCGGTCCCGTCATCTGGATCCGTAATTCTCGAATTTCTTGTAATAATTCGAGTAGCAATGTATTTGTGTGCGGCTCGAATTGTGGGTCATAGGTAACCCTTTGGCCATGTTCCGCGTCTCTACTTCGCGCGGTATGCCTTGTTGGCGTATTATGTAAATTTAGAATTTTTTTGTCCGCTTCCAAATGTAAATTTTCAGCTCCTTCGTTGTTGTGCGCATTTTCGTTTAATTGCAATTGATATATGTCAGTATGGTCAAATATGCTACCGTCGCGTGACGTTGGAAAAGCTTCGCGTCTCCGTTCGTTGCGTCTAAGGAGACTAAAGTCGCGTGGATCTATTGAAAATTTGCGTTCGGTAATTACGTGAAAATTCGAGTATATATACCGGATTCGCGTCGTTCTCGCTACTCGAGTACTCCGTTTCTAAGGCTCTACGCACGCTATCCCTAATATCCCAATGCTTTTTCCGCGATCTGTACTGCGGATATTTCACCTACGCCGGTCGCGTTTTCTATCGCAATTTCACTGCGCAAATTTTCGAGAGTGAATTGAATGCCACGGTCTATGGACATTCGGGCCGCGTACAATAAATTTATGCCTTAGGCATCGCAAGGTTCTTTTACAAAATGGTTTCGCACTTACATTAACGCATACAGCATGGCGGCTGGCTAGCGAATCGCTGTTGAGGTAGGTCAGCGTCGTTTCCGGTGTCGCTGATACCGCTGGCTGCCGGGCGTTGCTCTCGCTCTGGGCGTCGAGCTGCTGCTCCTCTTGGGATGTGTTGCCGCCTTCCTCGCGATCCGTTTCCTTGCGGAGGTGTCTCCAAGTGACGGTCTCTTTCGGTTCTCGTTCCGGGATGGCGGATCCCATCGCTGCCACCGAATTGTTGTGCCGCCTTGCGGGTTCTAGCAGGTTGGCACTTGGGTCCGTCGATCCGCGAGGATAAAGAGGAAGGATTTACAACACTCGCGACTTTTCTTTAATCGAATACTTTTATTCTCCTGAATACACGTCTCGTGTTTTATATGCTATCGCGTTACGGACTTTATGTAGAGAATTGTATTTAACGTGGAGTCGTGCACGTTTGACTGACTGATTTCCCGACTGCCTGATTGCCTCCTTGCCGGGGTTTATATTCCATTTTGATAATGCTTACTTCAAGTTTTTAGTGGGTTACAGTGCAACTCAGATTTTGGCAATCAAGTCATCGGTTTAGTAATCGGGGTCGATGCGTATTAGTTGCATCGGGCCGATTATTAAATCGGGGTCGAATGTGTCAGCAATTCGGAAATCAGGCCGATTATTAAATCGGGTAGAGCTGATTGTCGAATTTCAACGATTTCTTATTCATATGGGACTTACAACAAAGCTTACTCAGCAAGCTTATTTCTCGAAGAAAATTCGAAATTTGAAAAACGACAAACCTCTTCCTGCTTCCAGCTCATTACTCCGTCTCGCTCCAATCCTCGATGCAACGGGGCTTCTCAGACTCCGTGGACGACTGCAGTTCTCCAATTTAGAGCCCGGGGAAAAACATCCGTTTATTCTGCCTCGCGATTCTCGCTTCTCAACATTCGTAATTGACCATCATTATCGGCGGACCTTACACGGCGGACCGCAGCTCACGTTGTTGTTGTGCCGCTCCGTGCACGTGTGGTGATTGTCGTTCCGCGGAGGAGTCGCAGGAGTTAAATCACTGCTTTCGCTGCGCTGCTGGCCTGTCGGTGAATCACCGTGTGGTAGGTCGACGCCTTCTCGGGTTTCAATGCTCCGTTGACTGACTCTCGTCGGCTACTACCGGTGTTCCTCTTTCCGCTTATCGCTCTGCTGTGCTTCCTCTTGAGATTGCCGCACTTGGCGATTTTTGTCTCTTTTCAGATGTCCGGATGATTTTGGCTCCGTTGCTGCTGGATCCCACCGCTGCCACCAGTTGTTGTGCCGCTTTGTGCACGTGTGGGGATCGTCGTTCCGCGGAGGAGTCGCAGGAGTTAAATCACAGACTCTATTATGACTTTAGATATTCTTTATGTCATGGTTGTGCATAGTTTAAGGTTGGTGTAGGGACAGTGGAAACCCCCAGGCGGCGCAGACAGAGTTTTGGGAACACTCGGATAGTTGAGTCGTGTGGTCCTACGAGAGTCGCATTATAATATTATAGACTAAGGTTACTTTAATAAAAGTCTGATAACAATATTAAGTGTTTATTCAAAATCACACTTATAACATGGCGCTGCGGGATACGAATGTATGTGCATGAAGACTGAAAAAATATATCGAACATAAGAGAAAATACGACAGAGCCAAAGAAGTTTCCAGAAGAATCAAGATGTCGACCACGGAAGCGAGCGGGGCCTCGACAGCAACGACGAACACGGCACAGATGACAGGATTAAAACCCCCGGAAAAGTTAACAAGTCTGACGGCAGAAGGCTTCATCAAGTGGAAGCAACGATTTGATATCTACCGGATAGCCTCAGGAGCCGATAAAGTACCGAGTGAAGTGTGTTGTGTTGCTGCTACACTGCATAGGCGACGCATGTATAGACGTGTACAACACGTTTACACTCAGCGAAGAAGAGAGTAAGAACTTCAATACAGTGTTAAAGAAATTTGAAGAATATTTTGTGCCGGTAAAGAACAAAAGTGTAAATTTGCATCTGTTTTTCACCCGGAATCAACACCCAGGGTAAATGTTTGATGCGTATTTAACAGAACTGAAGAAATTAAGCACCGAGTGTAATTTCGGAACACTAAAAGACCGCTTGATTAGAGATCGCATAGTAGCAGGTATTATCGATAAAAAACTGAAAGATAGACTATTACGTGTGTTAGAATGAATGTGCTCATGTGTGATCGCCGCGTGCGTTCGGATATTTCCGAGCAATCCCAGAAAGTAGTTCCGCTTGATGAACAGGTGTATTACTGCGCGCCTGCCTTCGTGTACTCCGATTTCGCGATCCTTTTATACAAGTTTGCTTGCCTCGTAACGCGCATCGTTTTCGCACGCTTATATATATATCGTTAAATACTTATTTTTTAACGTACTGTGCAATAAATAAATTATTATAAGAAAACAGGTTATGGGCCCAGGAGACGATTTAAGTGATATATAGTGAATTGCGGCCTATGTGATCGGTTTATTCGCTTTGAGATAAAGTTTCTGTGAGCACGTGTCTAACGCTCTTCTCGCCATGCATTCGACCGGCACGCAACACATTGAGAAATTGACCGCGGACAATTACGAAACGTGGAGACTCAAAATGCGAAGTGTTCTTGTGTATAACGGTATAGACCGTTATACACAATGGGGACACGTAAGTGGAAGTGTCGCGAAACCCGTGGAAGAGGCGAAGTTAGTGACATGGACAATCAAAGATGAAAAAGCGCTCGCACTGATCGTGCTCGGCGTGTCTAGCAGTGAACTCGGCCATATTAGAAAGGCCGTTACAGCTTCGGAGGTTTGGAGCGAATTGGAAAGAGTATTCAACTCCAGAGGACCTGTGAGAAAAGAGGTTCTTTATCGTCAGCTATATCAGATGAAGAAAGATCCAAAAAAGTCAATGTCTCAATACGTCAGCGATTTTATGCGGACAGCTGACCAATTAGACGAGGCTGGAATAAAAGTGCCGTCTGAGTTACTCTCAATTATGCTCCTTAGCTCTCTGCCCGAGGATTTTGAAAATTTTCGAGTCGCGATAGAATCCAGAGACAAAATACCGGATATCAACTTCTTAAAGGCAAAATTGATTGAAGAAGAAGCTAGGAGAATGGGAAGCGATCGAGGAGAAAAAAATCCTGGAAGCAGTGCATTATTCAGTCAGTCATCAGCTTTGGTAAAGGACGGACGTGTTTTCTCTGTCTCTGGCGTGTTTCTGTTTTGTTTCTCCTTGATTCGCTTTTGTGGCCGTTAGGCTCGAATTTTCTTTCCGGAATTTAAATTGTGATTGACTATGGACGGAAGAAAGACGTTGCAACCGCCATCAAGAGCTGAGCGGGTAGCACCATCGGCAGCATTGGGCAAGGAGGTCCTAGAAGAAAGCAGTAGCGGCGCGACGATGCAGCTACCTTTAAGGGCTGCACTAACGGATCCAGGGGAAAGCGGCAGCGTGGATCTGAGAGGCATAGGAGACGCGGCGAGTACGGTGGATCCAGCGGAAAGAAGGGAGCCGACGATAGTGGAGGTTGGTGGAAGGTTAGGAGAAAAGAAATTGGAGTTGGAAAGTGAGTCGCTGAAATAGTTTGAAATAAGTAAAGTCGTTTATGCGAGTCGAAATAAGGTTATATATTTTTTATTTTTTATTTGATCCCTTTTGATACAGTTTGTAGGTAGATATAGATATTTCGTTTTTGTATTGGTGTTATATCAAAGTAAAGTGTATTGTGCTAATTAAGATCGAGTAGGATTTAATGTTTGTTAAATAAAAGGTCAAGGACTCTCGAAAATTTAAACAAACAAGTAAAGGGCACTGAGAGTCGACGCGGTTCTTGATGCGTTGAAATATCAGATTACTGATTTATTAATTCATTGTACATTCAATCCGTACGTTTCGGCTCAGGATTGAGCCATCTTCAGCGATATAAATTAATATTTGATCAAGTTCTCCATTATACTCTAGTGAGTTTCATGATTGGAAGATCCAGAAACGATGTTAGTTTGTAAATGACTACGAGATCAAAATCTGTAAATCCCAATTAAATTATAATGATGTTGTTGTTAAAAATAAATATGATTAACTCACCAGATAGTCAAGAGAACGAGAAAATTACACAGAAAGCCATTATCAAAGAATCAAGTACAACGTTTTATCCGAAACAGCACACGATAAAGAGGTTCTGAAATAACGGTCTTGTCAAGAGAGCACACACGTGGTAAATGACAATAAGACTAACATCGTTTCTGGATCTTCCAATCATGAAACTCACTAGAGTATAATGGAGAACTTGATCAAATATTAATTTATATCGCTGAAGATGGCTCAATCCTGAGCCGAAACGTACGGATTGAATGTACAATGAATTAATAAATCAGTAATCTGATATTTCAACGCATCAAGAACCGCGTCGACTCTCAGTGCCCTTTACTTGTTTGTTTTAATGTTTGTTTTTTTTTGTATAGTCTATCCCCGATGAAAGCCTGTTGGAGGGGACAAATTTGATATGTGGTTCTTTCAGCTTGCCCCGATGAAAGTCTGTTGGAGGGGACATTAATTTCCTAAAATAAAAATATAATGATAGTACTTTCCGATAGAAAGTGGTAGCCTTTGAGGTGGTTTCCGTTGGAGCGCGGCAGGTCCGAGAGAAAACGGGGAGTTGGCGTGAAGAAATGTACTTTCCGTTGGAGCGGGCGAGATAATAGAGGTTAGGTTCCGCGGGAGTAGGCGAATTAAGGGGAGAGGAGTTAGAGTGAGTCGAATGGGATGACTTGCCGTTGGAACGAGAGGATGGATGACGACAGGAGAAGCGGGTTACAGCGGAAAAATGCGCAATGGAGGGAGAAAGGTCTGGAGAGGGGAGTAAGATATATAAGAGGTGAAGAGAGTGGAAGCGGGGCTCTTGTGCCACGAGTTTTGGTCTCACGCTATCGTGAATGTAAAGTTCTTTGATTTTAAATAAAGTTTCCTTTTGTAATATTGTAATTAAAACAAAAGTGTCAAAGAGTGTTTTATCCTGTTCCTAATCCCTCACCGGGCGATAACCAGGATCGAAGGAGAGACTAGGACGACACAATCCTTGTCATTTGTAGGTGAAAACGACTGGCGACCGTGAAAAAGGTAACTTGTCCAATTCGCTGTTCGGTTACAACGTGTAAGGGTTGTGCTGCCGTAGTGGTCAAACCTGTCACCTGCAAATTCTGCAACATTGCATCTCATCCGGGTTGTATTCCTCGCACTGGACATTCGTATTTGAATAACAAATTTACGGACTGCAGAAGTCGGGCTTATCCATCTCGAACTACGGATACAAATTTCCTGGATACTATTAAAAATTTAATACACACGGAGTTTGCCGATTTCCGGAAGGAAATTTGTGAAATGTATCGTGCTGATATGGGGCAAATTAAAATGGACATAAACTCCTTGTCGACCAGAATGGACCATCTGGAGAACTTGCTGGCCAACACTCAACCTACGGTTCCTCCCCCATCAATTGAGATGGATATCATGGAGGAAATTGAAGACAGGGAAAGAAGATCGACAAATCTTATATTTTATAATTTGGAAGAATCGGATGATACAAATTGTTCGGATGTTGATCTTGTGAAAGACATCATTAAAATAATCCAACCCGAAATGAGTCCTAAGATAAAAACTATGAGACTGGGCAAAAAGCTTCAAGGACACTGCAGACCGTTAAGAGTCTCCCTACCTACGAAACAGGACACCCTATCGATTCTGAGAAATAAATCTAATTATTCTGGACCAGTACGGATATCTCAAGATCAGACTCTCAAACAAAGGCAGCACTTCAAGGATTTGCAGTCGAGGCTGAGGACGTTAAAGGATGCGGGCAAGACTAACAAGACAATACGCTACAAAAATGGAGTGTCCAAGATTGTCGACATTGGTCATACTGCTACAATAAAAAACTGAATCGGGTCCCTTTAGTTTATTATCAAAATGTGCGTGGTTTGAGATCAAAATTGTGCGATTTGCGTTGTGCTGTTTCCTCCGCCACCGAAATCTGTGATATTATCATTTTTGTTGAGACGTGGTTAAATGACAGTATTTCAGAGATGCAGAACTTGGCTTCGAAAAGTTTATTGTATTCCGTATAGATAGAAGCTATGAAAATACTGGTTGTTTGCGTGGTGGCGGTGTTCTTATTGCCGTCCGTGATAATTTGTTTTGTCGTACTTTAAAGGTGACAGCATCGCACGTCGAACAACTCTTTGTCGACATTCGGCTGAATCGTAAACATTTAGTCGTCGGCACGGTATATTTGCCCCCGGCCTCTGATCCTTCTGTTTATGAGTCGCACTGCCTTTCTATCGAGGAGGTGATGGCCGTGTCGCCTAACGCCGATATATTGATCGTAGGTGACTACAATTTGCCTCATACTGTTTGGCATAATAATGATGGATTTCTAAATGTGGATCACTGTGGTCATTTGTCGGAGCAGGCGAGCACGGTCATGCGCTTCTTTAATGAATTTAACTTCCACCAACATAATTGTGTTTTAAATGCAGCCCACGGCACATTGGATCTAGTCTTTTCCACTTTGTGTAATCTAACGGTGCGACCGGCCGATGAGCTTTTATGCACTCAGGATCGATACCACCCAGCTATTGTAATGTCGGTACCGAGGTTGGCGTGTCCGTCCCCCCCGCCAGCTCTTGAATGGAAATGGAATTTTAAGCAAGCAAATTATGTGGCTATAAATGATTATCTGGGAAATATCATGTGGGACGACGAACTGCGGCACCTCGGTATCGATGAAGCTGTCGAATTTTTATATTTCCATATAAATCATGCGCTTTTGACTTATGTTCCGACTTTTCCAGTTCGCAGGTCCTTTTATCCTATATGGTTTACAAGAGAACTGATATCTCTCACGAAAGCTAAAAGAACAGCTCATTATCAATTTAAATATACAAATCGTTTCTCCGATTACATGACATTTTCTCAACTAAGAGCTCAATGTAAATCTCTAGCTTCTAAATGCTTCAATAACTACGTACAGAGATCGGAACATGCAGTCGCAAACAATGTAAAAGTTTTCTGGAGCTTTATTAATTCGTTGACCACCTCAAACATGATGCCAACGTACATCCGCCATAATGATTCAAACATAGACAATGGCGTTGCCATTGCAAATTGTTTTGCAGATTTTTTTAAATCGGTCTACACTGCCTCAGATGGACAGGGCTTGGACGTAGTATATGAGCAAGATGTAAAATTATCAAATATTAACATCACAATTAGCGACATTTTTAATAGTATAGATGCCCTACAGATTAATTCTTGTCCGGGCACCGATAGCATCTCACCGGTTTTTCTCAAATCTTGCATATATACTATGTCTAGACTACTTTGGTTGATCTGTAATAAATCTTTATCTTGTGGTATCTTTCCAAAAGCATGGAAAGTATCTATTGTGTCCCCTATTCATAAAAACGGCGATAAGACCTTAGTATCAAACTATAGGCTTATAAGTAAACAGAACTTGATTCCGAAATTATTTGAAAACATTGTGGCTAGTAAACTTTCACTATTATTTAAAAATGTAATAATTGATGAACAACATGGTTTTGTAGCTGGCCGCTCTACATCAACAAACCTTCTTTTATATCATGATTTCTTAATCTCATCTATTGAAGGCGGCTTTCAGGTTGATGCTGTGTATACCGACTTCAGAAAAGCCTTCGATAGTGTCGATCACACTTTACTATTATGTAAATTACGAGCATATGGAGTAGATTGAACATTGCTAAGTTGGATATCAAGTTTTGTTACAGAAGGATCACAGGTCATTAAATGTAAAAATTTCTTGTCTAGAGTCATCAATGCTACATCCGGCGTGCCTCAAGGCTCTCACCTAGGTCCGCCATTATTTAATTTATTTATCAATGATATCAATAAGGTCTTTAAACATAGTAGATTTCTGTTATTCGCAGATGACTTAAAATTATTTCGTTGCATAGAAAATCTTTCTGATGCAATTCTCTTTCAACTAGACCTCTATCGCTTGGAGTCATGGTGTAACTTGAATAAATTGCATCTTAATTTATCTAAATGTCATGTAATCTGCTTTAGCAGAAAGAAAAATGTTCTTATTCATAACTATATCTTAAACAGAAATCCTCTTTCTGCGAGAGACATCGTACGAGATCTAGGTGTATTATTTTCTACTAATCTATTATTTGATAAATACATTCAATCTGTCACGAGCTGCGCGTATAAAAGACTTGGTTTTGTATTACGATCTTGTAAATACTTTAAAAATATTTATACACTAAGACTGTTTTACTGCACTCTAGTTAGACCACAATTGGAATATGCGGCCATAGTTTGGGCTCCGTATCATCTTAAATATTGTTCAGAAATTGAGAGGATTTAACATCGTTTTCTCCGAAGAATTAGTTACTGTACGGAGAACCCAATGCATTACTACGATCATAATTATGATTTTATGTTAGCTAAAATTAACTTATTACCACTAACTAAGTGATAGACGAACATATTTCGATTTATTATTTCTCTTCAAATTGATAAATGGACGTATCACTTGTTCCGACTTACTAGAATGCGTCAAACTACATATCCCGGCCAGATCTCTCAGAAACAACTCAGTCTTTCACGAAGTATCACATCGTACTTCTTACGGTAAATTTAAACCTTTAAACCGAATTTACCTTCTAGCGAATAAATTTTCCGATCACGTGGATTTTTTTCATGAGGCCATAGACTCATTTAAACGATCATTAATTAAATGTCTTTGGTAATTGTTTCTTTTGCGTTTTTTGCGTTTTCTTTATATAATATGTATCATATCTAATTGTACTAAAGGGACCAAATCCCGTTCTAAATAAATAAATAAATAAATAAATAATTATTAACCGCTGGAAAAAGCGACACTCACAGAACAGCGGGTAGGAAACCGAGTGGGCAACGCAAGATACAGGAAGAACGAGGCGTGCAAAGTTTCGAATGCAAGTGCTTTAAGTGTAGAAAAACTGGCCATCGCGCATCTGACTGTTGGAAGAAAAAAAGGTCTAACAATAAGACCGTGAGTCAAGCTGCGTGCGAAGATGCCATGGAAGCGTCGACAGTGATGCTCAGCCAGTTAAAAGACAATGAATGGTGCCTGGACAGTGGCGCGACGGCACACATGTGTGGAAAAAAGGATCGTTTTTCGTTCATCGACAGTGACTGTGATGGTGCCGTGCAGACAGCGGGAAAGAACGATCAGGACATGCAAACCGTTGGTGCCGGAAGTGTCGTAGTTGACGTGAGCGTAAAGGGTGTCGTAAAGCGCGTAGAACTTTGCGATGTGAAGTGCGTACCGGATGTGAGAAATAATCTGCTCTCGGTGGCCAAAATTACAGAAAATGGCTACAAGGTTGTGTTTGAAGGTGACAATGGTCAAGTGCTCAAGAAGGATGGTACGCTTGTCATGAACGCAGAGAAACGTGGACGGTTATACGAAATCTCAGAGGCAGCAGGCGAGAGGCGGCACAACGAGCAAGGGTCAGCAGAGCAAGATGGCGGCAAAACATCGGGCTTCAACGGACGCACCACAGGGGGAGCGACTATGTCAACGATGCGGATACAGTCATCAATACAAGAATTGTCCAGCGTACAATCAAGAGTGTATAAAATGCGGTAAAAAGGACACTTCATTAAAATGTGTAAAAGCAAAAAGTCAATCAAGATTGTAAACGCGGATAGTGATAATACAAACAATGATAATTACGACGAATTTTTAGTAGATGATAAGTGTAGATTCGATTGATGCGAGGAAAGAATGGGTATAGCATTTAAATCTTGAAGAGTATAAGGATAGGAAACTATCCTTTAAAATTGATACAGGAGCGCAGTGTAATATATTACCGTTAGAAATATGTAAAAGGATAGGAATAAAAAAGTATATGAAGTCAAACGTAGTATTGAGAAACTATAATGGAGAAAAAATTAAAACGGTAGGGAAAGTGCTATTAAGATGTAGGTTAGATAAGACCAGTAAAAAAGTAGAGTTTCAAGTTTTTGAAGGTAAAGGTGTGAAAATTTTAGGACTAGAAAGTTCGTGTGAATTTAATTTGATAAAAAGGGTTTACCCTAAAGATGAAGAGAAGTATGTAGACGTTCATGAAATGTTAACAACAAATAAAGATATAAAAAGTGAGATAATAAAGAAATATACAGAAGTGTTTCAAGGCTATGGTAAAATAAAAAACTATCAATACAAAATAGAACTAAAAGAAGGTAGTGTAGGTAAAGTAGAGCCATGCAGACATGTGCCATTTAGATTAACAAACAAGTTGAGAAATGAGTTGAAAAAGATGGAAGATGCAGGTATAATTTCGAAAGTAAAGAAACCAACAGATTTTGTGAATTCGCTTGTAATTGTGAATAAATTAGACGGAACGTTAAGAGTCTGTTTAGACCCACAGTATTTAAACACCTGTATTAAAAGAGAATATGTTCAATTACCGACAGTTGAGGAAATAGCGGCAAAGGTAAAGAAAGCAAAATATTTTACCAAGTTAGACGCGAATAAAGCTTTTTGGCAAATAGAATTAACAGAAGAATGTAGAGAGTTCACGACGTTTAATACTCCCTTTGGTAGATACTATTTTAATAGATTACCGTATGGAATTTGTTCGAGTCCAGAAGTATTTGTATAGAGTATTTAGTCAAATATTTGAAGGGATTGAAAATGTAGGCATTTATGCAGATGATATGGTAATATGGGCAGAAACTACAGAAGAACTAATGAGAATTATGGATAAAGTTTTTAAGAGAGCACAAGAATATGGAATAAAGTTCAACGCTGAAAAATGCATTTTTAATGTAAATAAAGTCAGATATTTAGGACATATATTAACGGGAGACGGTATAGAAATAGATAAAGAGAAAGTTCAGTCAATTGAAAAAATGAGCGTACCAAAGAATAAAAAAGATTTAATAACGTTTTTAGGTACAGTAAATTACGTACCAAAGTTTATACCAAATTGTGCCCAGTTAACTAGTAGTTTAAGACAGCTTATAAAAAAAGATGTGCCGTTTGTATAGGGTACAGCACAACAAGGATCTTTTGTGAAATTAAAAGAGGCGTTATGTAGTCCTCCGGTTCTTGCGTATTTTGATGTAAATAAGCCGATAACACTAAGCGTAGATGCGTCAAGTGAAGGATTAGGCTGTGCAATATTACAAGAGGAAAAACCAGTGGCTTCCGCTTATGGGTCAAGAACATTAACACTGACAGAAAAGATGTATAGTCAGATAGAAAAGGAGTGCTTGGCCATATTGTTTGGTTGCATTAAGTTTAGCCAATACTTATTTGGTCAAAAATTTGTAGTAGAAACAGACCATAACCCACTGATCTCGATTTTTAAAAAACCATTAAATAAATGTCCTCCTAGACTGCAAAGAATGCGTATAAGTTTGCAAAATTTTGATGTACAATTAAAATATGTACCGGGAAAAAAGTTGGTAGTAGCGGATCATCTAAGTAGATCGCATTTAAAAACGACCGACTCTTCGGAGGAAGAAAAAATTGAAGCATATATATTCTTTATGGAGCAAAGTTTCAATATAGCAGATGTAAGATTAAATGAACTAAAAATGGAAACGGAGAGAGATAAAGAACTACAGGAATTAGTAAAGTACATTAGAAATGGATGGCCGGAAAATAAACACGAGCTAACAGAATTAGTAAAGCCGTATTTCTCGTTCAAAGAAGAACTCACTGAAAGTAATGGTTTAGTGTTCAAAAATACTTGCATAATAGTGCCGAAAGCGTTGAGAAGACTTATGCTATCAAAGATACATTATGCTCACTTTGGTAAAGAGAAATGTAAAGCGATGGTCAGGAAGTCGTTATTTTGGCCAAGAATGTCCAAACAGATAGAAGATCTCGTAAGTAGTTGTGATTTATGTAAAAGCTATCAGAGAGATAATAGTAAAGAACCAATGGTAGAGAAAGAAATTCCGGAAGAACCGTGGGAGGTTCTAGCTACAGATATCTTCTACTTGTTAGGAAAGAATTTTATACTAGTAGTAGATACGTACAGTAAGTTTGTAGAGATAAATGATCTAGAGGATTTAACTACAGAAACGATGATAAAGTCCTTAAAAGAAATGTTTGCTAGGTTCGGAATACCGAAAATTTTGTACACGGATTCGGGACCTCAGTACACAAGTGGTAGATATGTAGATTTTGTAAAGGAGTGGGGCATTAAACATGTAATCACTACTCCTAAACATCATCAATCAAATGGTCTCGCAGAAAGACATATACAAACGTTAAAAAGAATTTTGAAAAAGACCATTCAGGAAGGGAAAGATAAGGAGATGGCATTATTACAGTATAAGAATATGCCAATCGATGAGAGTGGTTTTACTCCAGCAGAACTTATGTATGGGAGGAAAATAAAAAAATTCGATACCGAGCTGTAACTATAAGAATAGAGTAGAGTCAGAGCAGTTTGCGGATATATTAAAAAAGCGTCAGGCTCTGCAAAGGAGGTATTATGATAGAGGTGCAAAGTTACTTCCAGAGTTTAAGGTAGGGGATACAGTCAAGATTCACAGTGAAAACAAACTAGTACCACATAAAAGCGGAATTGTAATGGGACTGGATTCAAATCCAAGAACATACCAAATAAAAACAGAGCAGGGTCAGTAGATTAAACGTAATAGGAAAGATCTATCAAAAGGAATAACATTTAACGAACATAAGTACGATTTGGAGGAGACACCGTTGACAAGTCAGTCCATTGTTGAGCCTCTAAGGGATCAAACGGTTGTTCCAGAGAGCGTTAAGCTACCAAAGTACACCGTACGTGTCAACAAGATCAGGCAGAGTTGTAAAAAAGCCGGCATACTTAAACAATTATGTGTGCGTAGTCAATAAAAAACTGGTGACTTAAAAGGGAGAAAAAAGTAAAAAGGGGGAGATGTCATGGTTGTGCACAGTTTAAGGTTGGTGTAGGGACAGTGGAAACCCCCAGGCGGCGCAGACAGAGTTTTGGGAACACTCGGATAGTTGAGTCGTGTGGTCCTACGAGAGTCGCATTATAATATTATAGACTAAGGTTACTTAAATAAAAGTCTAATAACAATATTAAGTGTTTATTCAAAATCACACTTATAACACTTTAATAAATTCACTTGACTGTACAATGGTTTCACTTATTCAATACGCGAGATTGCCCGTCACTGACTCTGACTCTGAACTGCCCTCTCGATGCTTTCTCTCCTCCATATTTATCTCCATTCGGTCGTCAGATTGAATCGGTTCAGGGTCTTCCTTACTCAGCGTTCCTCGTATCCTCTTTAGGTCGCGTCGGTTCTCGGTACTGGCCGCGCAGTCAGCTGTTATGCTGATTCGCGGTTTTGTCACATCTTTTGCTTGCGATTTCTTATTATAATAATACTAAATATCGTAATAACTAATATTACTAAATATCATAACAAGTTCGGGTTGCAACATTCCTCCCCCTTTGGGAAGAGAGAAACTACGGTTCGGAGTTTCTCGTATTTTTTTACATATTTCTTATATCTTACCTTAAATCTATGGGGATATTATTCTACTTTTATTATTTTTCTTTTACAAATACAATAAACAAAAATATATAATAAGGCTCTGAACAGAAAAACAAGGTAAATAATGGGCTATGAGAGCCAACGCAGGATCTAATATGCGAAAATTATAATTAACAAATTCTTAGTCAGTACATTAAAAATATTAACAAATTAAAGATATCAAACGATATCAAATATTTCTGAGAAGTTTACCCATCTCGCTAGCATTGTAGACAGAAAACTGAGCTTATACGGTTTTAATCGACTTAATGGTCTCATCAAAGTACATAAGGACATTGTCGATAATACTTCTCAGAGCAATGTGGTGTATCGCATTAATTGCTCTGATTGCGATGCTTCCTATACTGGGCAGACTGGTAGACTTTTGGGAACTCGTATTGGAGAACATAAACGAGTAAATCCTGGGGGACATTCGGTGGTACAGATGCATTGCGTGGATCATAACCATAAGTTTGATTTCGAGAATGCTGCAATTCTTGACAAAGAACCGTTCTATGTCAGACGCTTGGTATCTGAAATGTTGCATATTGGCTTACAACATAATGGCATCAACTTACAGACAGATACTGCCTTTTTAGGCGAATCTTACATTCCGCTTATAAATAAAATAAAACATCGTTCTACTGTCTAAACAAATTCGTTATTTTCTCTTGTGCGGCTGTTTGTAATTTCGCCTATATGCTTGTTTGTTTTTAATCAATATATGCTTGCGTGTCTCTGAGCTCACGGCGTGCGTCCTTCGAACTCGCATTAGTAGTTTTGACTCCGACAACTACAGATCGCTCTCTCCAGATGGAGAATGGCTATGAATACCATCTGACACGTTTCGACCATTGTTCGTGTAGCATGCAGTAAGTCAATCACTTTTTCTATTTATTATATAGTGCTTAACAGTCACTGCATTCTGCAGTTCTGCCGGGCCACAGTTTGCCACCTTTCGTCTCCCTCTGCTATGGAAGACGAGACTGACTCTCGCTGTCGTTTGCTGCACGGATGCGGTCCGGACATACGCTTTATAACATCGCGGATTCGAGATGCGCGCCCGATATTCTCAAGAATGCGAACTTTTTCCTATATCTATGCTTAAGTTTTTGTGTCAGCTCGTTGCGATACCACCGTTTGCGTGCTTAATAACTTAATTTCTTATACATCGTATATGCGTTCTTTGACTACTATCACTGAAGAGGGCCCAATTCAGGGCAGAAACGTTTGATATCTTTAATTTGTTAATATTTTTAATGTATTGACTAAGAATTTGTTAATTATAATTTTCGCATATTAGATCCTGCGTTGGCTCTCATAGCCCATTATTTACCTTACAAATACAATATAATTGGCCATGAGAGTCAAACGCGGTACTTGGTGCGTATTTTTAATCATAACTGATTAAATTATATTCCGTAAGTTTCCAATATATTAACTGCGCGCCGATTATTTGTCGCACTTTAAACACAGCTATCATTGGAACATTAAAAATTCCCTGTCCTTTCCCTAATTAAATCGATATCAATTTAATATTAAAATCACTGTAAAAGAACTTATTGCGAAAAATATTACCCCAACCAGGGTTCGAACCTGGAATCTCCCGCATTCCGTTCGGGCGTCTTAACCATTTCGACTACCGGGGTATGTGGTAATATTTATCGCAATACCCGGATGCCCCGGTAGTCGAAATGGTTAAGACGCCCGAACGGAATGCGGGAGATTCCAGGTTCGAACCCTGGCTGGGGTAATATTTTTCGCAATAAGTTCTTTTACAGTGATTTTAATATTAAATCGATATCGATTTAATTAGGGAAGGGACAGGGAATTTTTAATGTTCCAATGATAGCTGTGTTTAAAGTCCGACAAATAATCGGCGCGCAGTTAATATGTTGGAAACTTACGGAATATAATTTAATCAGTTATGATTAAAAATACGCATCAAGTACCGCGTTTGACTCTCATGGCCAATTATATTGTATTTGAATTTTCGAGAGTCCTTAAGGTAGTTCGGTCGTGAACAATTTTTGCCAAAAGTGATAGGTTTTATTTTTTATATCGAAAGAAGGAACTCTCCTGAATCGATTCAGCCCAGAAAAAAGATAATTCACCGTCCCGTTCTCAAGATATTTAATTTCAAAGTTAGGTGATTTTAACATTGGTCTAATAGGAAAAGAGGTATTTTCCTATGAATAACACGAGTTTACGAAAAATCTTTTGCCAAAAATGTCCAAACAATATATATCGATGGAAAGAGGACACTGTGATGAAGTCTACAGTTAAAGGTGGACACGATCCACCGTACAGTTTTTTTTAAATTAATAATCAAAGTTTGTCTTCCGGTGCTCAAGCGCTGACTTTCACAACTCGAGCGTGGCGACGTGGCAACGCCGCACGCTGGGATCGTCGGCGTAAGGTTAGGTGTGAGTGCGCGCAAAGACAAATGTGTATATATACGACGGTTTTGACGAAATATAAAGTGCTGCTATAATTATGATTAACTGATAATTAAATTATCATTGAAACGGTATTGCCGAAATAGGTTATCCGGAAACAGTGATAATATTACTGTAGGAAAATCAAAAATAAAACTGAATGGGAAGAATCAGGTATAGTATATATATTAAATCAGTTAGAAGTAATGTAATTTTATCGTATTTTGTGATTTCTAACATGAATGTTCGAAGTACAAGTAGATTGTTATACTATTTTTGCGTTTAATTTATTCTAGCTACTCGAATTTCATTTGGTTAACACGAGATGAAGAATCTTACCCGATTAAAACCTTGTTATATGTCATTTTTGTATAAAAAATTAATTTTAAAACGTGCATAATGGAGAGAAAATGGAAACAAAGAACAGGATGCGGGGGCGGAATCAATATAGTCGGTAATGTAATGTCAAATTTGTCAAAATATTTTATTTGTTATTTTTTACTGTTTAAATGTAATTCAACAGTAATTTATATTTATATTTTTACACTCAATTTTTTCAATTTTATTGTCCTAAAAATCAAGATAGCTATAAGAATCGCATCTCTCATGGGAATGGACACGACACTGCGAAAGCCGGTGAAGAGGCGAGTATGATTAGCGTAAAGACGGCTGTCCAGCAGCAGGTAAGCAGTTGTCGAGCATCGAACGGTGTATATCTCTCGGCTGCACCTATAAAATAAAAAGTGAAAATAAATTGTATATAATGTCACTATAATTTCAATGTATAATATATTCAATTTTTGGTCATTAATTTTTGTCACTATGTATAAATTTTTTAATAAACGTTATTATCAGACAGCCAGCCAATTCATTTGCGTTTGCCACTAACTTATTATCGAATACAAAAGCAAAGTATTGCTAGAGTATTGCTGAACGTCCTATATTCTAAAGCGTGCAAGACCGTTCAAAAGCAATAAAAACAGAAATTTTTTGTTGTATGGAAACAAGCATTATGGGAACATGCCACAAGATTCCACGCAGAGCATACACCCCAGTCAATCCAATTATTTGACAAAGCTGACTGGCCATTTTTACAGATAATAGATATAGCATACACTACCAGTCGAGGCAGCACACCCAGTATGTGGCAAACGCGAATGATTGTTTAGACTCCGATGCAGAAGATGGTCTTACTTCCATCCCTCTCTCCTCGTTCGACGAAGCAAGGAAATCGATGACTTTATCGATAATCTTTTTGTTCGATGTTACTCGGGGTTTTCCATTGACACTTACGGCCAAACATAGTTTGACACCGTCAGCGCCAGATCGATTGAACGCATCACGAAGGCTGCTCATATTGATACCGGCAGCAGCGATTTTCGACATCATGTTCTTTGAAATATGATCTCTTAGGCACTGAAGAGTTTCTAGAAATTGCGCTTTCTTCTTTGCGATTGCTTGCCGTTGCAGTAAAGTCTGCAATCTCAAAGCCCCGGCCGTAATTGCTGTATCGCTTACTTTGAAATGAGCTAGTAAACCGTGCAGGATCTGGCAGTCAGTTAAGGCATTGTGAGAACCAGCTATAATTCTTTCCCATTCCTCGCCCTTCAAATATAACTTTGCGAGCTCTTCTTGTTTTTTAACTTTTCCTTGTCCGATGAGTGGAATTGTATCGCACACTCCATAAACACCTTTGACAAAACTTTCCAAGAAACCGAGTCCGTGTAGCCAACGCATGATCCGCGGTGCATCGAAGCGTACGATATTATGTCCGAGCAGCAGCGCCCGTGGACCACATTCTCCGAGGAAGCGTATAAATTCTTCTCCTACTTCTCGTGGTGGAATCGTCGTCACTACCTGACTGTAATGATGTAGCTCTCCTCCAACCACTGATAATCCAGTTTTTTCTGCTGCATGACAATTTATAGATTGGGAAGGTAGCATGTACCGTGCGAACTCCTGATCGCCACACTTCACTGCTATTTGAACAATGTCTGCAGTAGATGCCATACCAGTAGTTTCGATGTCAACGATGACTTGCGGACTGTCTTCACGGAGAGGCTCATCAATTTCACAAGTTGTTTCGATAGGAAGATCCAGTCCCATACCCGATTGATAAGTAATCCCTTCCCTGCTTTCTCATGCTATGGTGATACGTTGCCTTTTATTTTTCAAATAACATCGACGGCGTTTTGCTTCGAGTGTGATACGTTTTACAGCTATTGTTCGTTGCAAGACTTCTCTTCGTAGGCAGTATTCTTCAGCTATCATTCCTGGCGGTAATCCAGCTTCGACTCTTACATCGATAATGTGTCTAGCTCCAACATTTTTCTGACAGACTGCTGCTGCCACTCGCAGAAGGATAGAACGCGAAGATGCGTAATGTCTGGACTTTGGTGCTCTGGTGGCCACCATATGGTTAAATGATTCATTGAGGTGAGACGATCCCCCCGGCGCAACTTTCAACACCCGAGATGTGAACTCCATCAAGACCCCATGAAGTGCAGTTTGCAGAATTTTACTGGAAAGAGGTTTTCCCTTCGGTAAACTCTTAAACACGTACTCCGGATTGTCTTTGGCCTCGCACCAAGTGCCGCAGTTGCTATGGCTCCCAAATATGTGCTCGGCAATGCTTAATAGAGCTTTCGTCGTAGCTTCAGTATTTCCTTTATTTTGGTCCAAGGCATAATTGAAGCATCGCTTTAAATATGGGATGACAGATCCTCTGTCAAGCTCTCGATGGGTGCTGGCCAACTTATAAAGTTTTCCCGTGAACTTTTTACGCACATGATTGGAATCCGACCACTTGACGACTCGATGTGAAGTTTCTTGTTGGACTGCCGCGATTGTGGACGAATCTTCATCCCCGATAAGTGTTCCTATTCGGATTCCAGCTTTTTTAAAATCTGGATTTTTCACCATTAGTTGAACCGCTGTATCTGCCTCCATGGCTTTCGCACTCCCCGACCAATTTTTGGTACATTTGTGGCTGTCAGGTGAGTGGCCCTTTCGGCACATGGCACAGCATGTGCTCTTCACGCCATAAGCCAAGAGTTTCTTAGAGCGTAAGCCGCAAACAGAACCCTGACCGCTCTTACTATCGTATGTTCGACCGTTTCCTCGCTTCTGCCAGCCGAAGTCGTACGAGACTGTCACGTCGACTACGGACGCTGCAGAATCTTGTGAATAAGAGCCACCGCTGGAACCCTGTGATTGTGTAAATTGTTAATAACATATATACACAAGTAGTTGAAAACAAGCAAATAGAAAGCGTGCAGAACTTTTTTTTTAGTCTTCCAACAAATAGTGCTTAAGATAAATAGAAATAAAAACATTATAAACATATTAGAACATAGTAGAAAATAGTAGCATGTATAAGAAGATCTCGGCGACTTTTAGGGTCAGGGCTAGAAGTGTAAAATGAGTTAGAGTATGCAAGTAAACATCAGATGCAGGAAAAGTTAGACAACCGTTTGAAGACAACGGCTGTAATAAAAATTACAAAAAATTATAATTTATTAAAATCTGCCCCGTTTAGAAGAACCGTGCTAGTGATGAAAAATAGAGAAAAGCTGGCAATCAATCAAAAACAGGAAAAGTACCGAAGCCCATTCAAGAACAAATTAGGATGGGGAATATTTAAAGTACAGCGCGTACGAACCTGCTGGAACATTCTGGATGCGTACTAGACGAAATCTAAAAACCTAAATAATAAAAATGCAATTATATTAAGGCACATTATTCTATTATTATCATTATTTATTCCGGGATTTCTTGAGTATCAGAATAGTTTTTCGCTGTTAGAATCGAGGATTTCTCTTGCTGGTACTATTGATTCTGGAAAAACAACAAATTTAATTTGGCGAAGGTACGGTTTTTGAAATACAAAATATTGTTATATGATACAAACTGCGTCGAGGGACATTCATCAACAAGGGTGAGAGCCTTTTCTTCTATGATAGCATTCCAGCAGGATCTATCCGCAACTCTAATAAATGCTTCTCCAAATTGTTCTTCGCATTTCTTTAGCACGTGGTAGGTTACCGGTGGAACATCCATTGCTGTGAGTAGTGTTGTCAATTGCTCGTGTCCAACACCGGAATCTATGCAACCTTGGAAAATAAAAGAATGGTATTAAACGATGAACATTTAAATATTTAATGTCCACTAAGATTACGTATTATTATAAAACTTGTTCTGAAAACCAGCATGGCTTGTAACAAAGCAAAAAATATACTTTGAAAGCCAGCGTAGGTTCTGGCGAAGCATGAAATATTCTATGAAAGCTAACGTAGCTGGAGACACAGTATGAATCTGTTTTTGAAAGCCTGCTAAGCTTACGACAAGGTGAGAAACTTGCTCTGTAAGCAAGTTTAGCTTATAACAAGCTTTAAGGATAAAAAGTAATAAACAATACTATTATATTACAAATGTAATAGCTTACCAAAAGCAGCTGTAGCATTGATTTCGTACAATGATCTTTCTTTCTCTACTGCTGTCCTACTCGATGTGTGAACTTCCTTTATACACAAGCAGTTGTGGCACTTGATTGCGAACACTGAAGCCAAGCCGTATCTCTTCTCAGACTGTACGAAATCAAAGGAGAGTATTGTGGCACACGAATCGCACTTTATTAGCTTGGAAATTTCAGCAATTTTTATTAATCTGTATCCATGCACTTCACATTTAGGGCCTGTTGATTCCACAAATTCTTCTTGATGTATTTTGCGTACTTTTGCTTCTGTAGCTTTTTCCAGGTGTTCAATACTTCGCTTCCTTCGTTCCACGTCTTGCAATTTCGCAAATTTACCACCGATTCTGAGTTGGTTCATTTTGGAAATTTGAATGTTTGCGCCGAGCTCGTGATGTGCTCTGACACTTAGGTTAGGTTACATCACAAGTACCAAGTGTACCAATCGCAAGAACTGTGCGGAGTTGCCAAGTCGCTGCCCTCATCTCGTGCATGAGAAAAGTTGTTTATGTAAAAAATTACATGCAAATTGTGATATCATATCGACTTTTTCCATCGAAAATATTAATGCGAAATTACTGTACTTTAGTAAATCGACATAATAACGCAATAATTCAATCGAAATAATCTCCGAAGTAGAGCATTCAGGAGTTGGCACAAGTTGAAAACTAGTCAAGCAACGCGTTAACACACACTTTATTTTAATTTATTTCAGGCAAAGTATTATTCTACAACGTAAAAATTACTTACTAATGGTCTTTTTACGTCGTTACGAAGCTTTGCGACGCGTTATCCTATTTTTTTATAATCATATAAATGATTCGATAAAAAAATCATAAACATTGCTTTGACTTCGGCCCTTCACGACCGAACTACCTTAAGGATTTATTGTTTTCTTTTACATTTATCTTATGAGCTAATACAACATCGCCAGATCGCCTTGTGTGCGTGGTTCGGCGCTCGCTCGCTTCTTTCGTTTTATTATGTACACCATTATTCCTATCGCGCTTAATATTATTATAACGGTAATAGTGGATCCTACTAGATAAAAAAAATGTTTATTTTGGAATGTGTTATCTTAGGTTTCGTCTAATTCTTTATTTATTTCTTTTACATCTAGACTTAATTCTATTAGTTCGTTGGGGTTCCTTATTACCGGCTCTAATCTGATTTATTTATTCGCTTGTTTGCTGTTAAATAGTTTATTTTCGCGGGTTATTGTTAAATTAAAATCTGCTAAATGCATTTGTATAGTTCTTTCGTTTGTCTGTCGCTTTGTTTTTATTATGATATCGGGTGTCGTTAGTGTACAATTTCTATTGATAGTTAATTTTCCGGTTCTCTCTATTTCTATCTTTCTTTCCGCCTGATCATTATACTATATTGTTAATTTTTTTTTTTCGGTGTTGAATATAACCATGCTTGTGGTTCGGTTAGCGTTATCCATAAGGTTACATTTGATAGTATGTGACGTTTCTTGCAGGTATTTACATATCCTGGCGCTTTTACATATACTTGCACCTCGCATGGTGCGTCCGCTTTTACAAAATATACAGGATAATTTTGATTGCATATAAATTTTCTACCGTTTCGTTTACAATCGTTTAATTCGCGTTCGTTTAACGTGATGTAATTATAATTTTCTTTATTTGCTCGGGGGGGGGGGGGGGGGGTATGGGTGTGCCCGCAGATTTGCGAAAGTACTATCGAGATTACGAGGCCCGAAGGACTAGAGGAGGGTGTGATATCCCCTCGCGAAGGTAATGAAAACGAACGAGTTAATGAGTGCCCGATGCATTCGAACGAAAAGCGAAAAGCGACTCACCGTGTCGTTGCCCCAGCGCCTTCCAGGGGGGATGTTTCACCGGTCCCGTCCTTCCCTCTCGTTAGCAAGGCTCTCCGCGATATCGAGAGGAGCAAGCAGGCAGGCAAAGAGTTAGGCAAGCGGCAGAGACAGAAAGCGTGCTATCAGGCAGGCAATCAGGCAGGCAATCAGGCAGGAAATCACTAGCACTCTAAGAGACGTTATGTGCGCACTTGTCGAAGACTATGCACTTGATGGCGTCGAACGATGGGAGCGTGCGATCTTGTCGAGTACTAGACGATGAGAGTTGAAAGTGTCTCCGTTGTAAGCGGAGACGACTTCGTGTTCTCTCGACGACGACTACTTGGTGAGTGCGTAGCGGCACTTTCCGCTCGCGGTCCTACGAAGTGCGGCGCGAGCAAGTATCAATTGTCCTTGTAATTGGGGATGCCACCCGCGGGCGGGCAGCACCGATAGGTGAGTCGCGTGAAAATTGACAGTTCACCGATCGCGATCCACCAACGTTTTGCGCGAGTCACCAAGATAGAAACCGGAATTACCGACGGGTAACATGCTAATACTAATTACCCGAAAAAACAAATAATACGAGTAAAATGGTTGCAAACAAACTTATCAATTATCTTAATAACTAACTATGTACAACGGTGAGCGCCAAACGCTAAGAGAGCGTGTGTGGTTTTTAGAAATGTAAATATATTCGCGTTTTGATAAATGGGTAACGGTGTCGCCCATATGATCTCGTACACGGGATAAGCTACTAATGGAAATTTAATTATCGTGTACACGATTGATTTATTATAACAGGCGTTAATTTCCGAAATTCTGCATATTGTTCCAGTTTTCTAAGCTGATTTTAAATGGGAAATGTGATCCTCTCCTTAGTTGTGACGTTGCCTCTTCTAATTCTGTTATTATATTTTCTATCGGTAATAGACGTGTGAGAATTATTCCGTCTCTTGAGTATGTGAGGTAGTCTATCGTGTCCTTGATATCCTCGATTAGATCTGTCGTGATTGTGTGGTTATTATTAACCCTCAGTACACCTACTTCAAAACATACCCTATTTACACCTACTCGAGTATTCCTAACACAGCTTTTCTTTTGCTTGTATTTCGGGTTGTAATGCACCGATTTTCATCAATTTTTTTAAATCAATAGTTTAAAGACTGAGAAAAAAAAAATATCCCAGTAAAAAAATCGAAAAAGTTATATCATAAAAGATATTTTGCAATAAGTAAAGAGAGGTCGGAAAAAAGCGTGAAAAAAACGGTTTTTTCAGTCTCGTATTTTTATCAAAAATAAATGAAAAGGTTTTATTTATGATAAATCAAAAGGTAATAAGTTAAACTTTAAGAAGCAAAAGTCGGTTTTGCGATCCGTTCCAAAAGTAATTTTTTTTTGCGAGATAAAAATGAGTGATTTTTCAGTTTTACGGAAACTAATCATTTGATAAAAATAAATTAGAAAAAGTGTTGCTACCGTTATTCTATGGTAAATATTAACAATTAACAATAATTACAATAATCTCAGTATTAATTAAAAATGGCGGATTAAAAATGGCGGCTCACAAAAGGAAAGAGTATATTTTTAATTTTTTTTACTTTTTTGATAAAATATCGGTTATTAAAAATTAAAAAATACTCAAATTGTTTGTACAAGCTTTAACCAAGCCTGATCGTAAAGAGTGCTATAGAGAAAGACAACACACCACCGAATAAATTTCAACTCTCAGTTTCCAGGAAGAAGAATATAATTTCATATTAGACATAATAGATTTGTATATGAGAAAAACAGTTCCCAGTTTTAATATAACATAGAGTTTAAGAAGATCATTACCTTGATTATTGATATTAGTTTTAATAAGTTATATGCAGTTAAGCTTGAGATTAACAATTCAGAAATCTAAGAATAATCTAAGAATATTTTATTAGAGATTCATATGAAGGAAAAATCAGCTGATGCTTGACCTTGAGTTGTTTATCTTATGATAATTAATTAGATTCAATCTTTTCACTTTCTTAGAATCGAGAAAACTAGTATTTTTTAAATTAGATTTGAGTATTTATTTATCCATAAATATTAAGAGATTTCATATTAAGCATTAGATAATGATCTTCCTATCAGTAATAGTTCTTAGAACTACACATCAAAATATATTCATTAACAAATTCAAGACATTTAGGATATTATTTCAGAATATCTATGTTTTACATTCTTGTAAGAAAATAGTTATATAGGCAAATATCATAATTACTTAAATAATCTTTAAGTGTTTAGTTAAATCATTATTGAGATATATATTAATAAAACTGTATGAAAGATTCATTTAATATGACTGAAAGATATCAAGGTTTTCAAGCAAACTGTTGAGATTCGATAGAGAGAGTAATCTTTTTGGAAGTTATAGTAAGCATTTAATCGAACATTACTATTGAAATTATATTGACATTAATCGTATGGTTGAAGCATCTTAAATGTCAGATCTTACAGGATATTGATCGCAGATGACGAATTCATGTATTTCTTATAGACAGGTCCAGTTGTAAGTATCTGTTGTATATGATCCTGAGGAGATTGAAGTAACATACCTTTTATTCTTAACGCAGATTCCTGGAAATAAAGCGTGATCGATCTCTTTGATAGAGATGTTCTGAGACTTTCCGATTATTAAAGAGATATTGCCGAGTCTTTCCGAATAAATAGAGAACCTCTCTTATAGAAGTTTCTGAAATCTCTTCGTTAGAGCTTTCCACGCGGAGATCGTCATATACGATCCCGCTATCACATTCTATTGCGCAGCGGCAATGAATTGAGAGAATTATGTATTTCCGGTATGTCCTTATTTCCACATCTCTTACGAGATTCTAGATATATAAGCCAACAGTGATTATTGAGAGAATAATAAGGACGAGAATAATCCCACCGGAAATACCCCAAGAGATACATACCAAGGATTCTAAATAGAAATCAAGAGTATCGTCCGTTTGCCGTGAAGCAAAGAGTCAAGAGCTAGCCGAATCTACTGGTGGGGATGGCTCCACGTTATCAATCCTCTTCTTCTCGATGCAATCGTTTCTTGAATTATAGCTTGAGATATTCAGTGTTCCGTCACAAGAGGATATAACACGTCCGATCAATATTAGAGACTTTTTTAGAATGAAAATGCACCAGAAAAAAGAGCACTGATTAATCAATATTAACGTTGTCATAGTGAACGCTTCAAGGCAAGATGAAGATCGAGACTCGCGCGATCGTTTTCGGACCATGCCGGTTGAACAGAGCGATATGTACTTTGATTACTCGACTCTCTCTCTCTCTCTCTCTCTCTCTCTCTCTCTCTCTCTCTCTATCTCTCATTATTTAAACACAAACATAAATACAAAAGTTGTTTGTTAAGTAAAAAATATTATCATAATGTTTTACATCATTGTCCGCTGAGCTATGTGATGTTCGCTAAGCCACGCTGATTTCGTTTTTTTATGAAAAACCATAAAATCACATGAATATTTGTGAAATATAGTTTAAAAAGTATTTATTTATTGTTTTTTTATTTAAAAAATCCTTCCAGTTTATCCAAAAACTGTAGGTAAAAACTGCTTTGAAATTAGACGCCAAGCGACATCAGGCTGTGACCGGACAGCCTCTTAGATTCATAATCCGTCGAGAACAAATTAATTATTTTAAGTCCTGACCGGTCGGAGGGACATATTACGCACGACTCACTCATGCAAGAACAATCGATTTGATTGGTCGCCACTCGGTTTTACCAAATAACCCACCGAGAAGGATAACGAATGTGACAAACCTTTCGTAGGTCACCGCTAATTCCCCTTTCTTATGTTTCAGGTTCCCCGTTGGATGCTGGATGGATTTCGCTGCCCACTGGATCGTCGCCGCTTCTACCTCAGCCGTCCGCTGGATCGCCGGAACGTCGTTGGACAGGATTTACGAAGATCACCGTCTCAACCAATCGAATTCGAGGAAGGATAACACAGGGTAAGTTAACTTTAAAGAAACATTCACTGCTTTTAATATTCACTGCTTTTAATATTCACTGCTTTTAATATTCACTGATTTTATTTCAGATCAATTCAACACACGGAATGGCTACATCGTGGTTACAAGATGGCCGCTCGATATGCCTATACGTGGCTACGGCGTAATATATGTTCCACTCGCGGAACTCGGAATCACGGAATATAATATCAATTCGCGCGTTACTTATCGTAATCGCGTTTGAATAATGATCTCGATTAGCGCACTCGGTTCGCGGATGAGAGCCGGTTTTTAATACGAGCATCGATTCGCTTGTCTCACGTTTCAATGTTCCCGGTCGTATCACTGATCTCGCGTAATTGAACCGATTAATTTCGTTTTACTCGGATAATTTATTGTTTCGCGTTACTATTCCCCTTGGGATATATTTTTAATACGAATAACGCGTCATTCGCGGGTTTCGTTCCGTTACTATACAAGTATGAGAAGCTCTCGCGTTATCTACGTCCGCACTTTTGGAGCTCTCACGGAAGAAAGACCTCGATGGCGGTTCGGTACCGTTACTCATTTGTTTTCCGAGTCTGCGCATTTACTCACATTCCGATCTCGCTCTATTGTTCGCCTGACCCGATCACGCGTAAACAGGTCCTTCCACCGCTTGTCGGTAGCGTGTACCTTTTGTAAACACATTCCTTCGTTACGACCGTGGAAAATTCCATAAATTTCCATGGCACGCAAATAATATTTCTCTATCATGGAGACCTGTTCTCGCCCGAACGTTCAAAATTTTGGCGATGTTTGATGCGCTTTCTTGTTTAGCGCCTCCGCTTATGCGTCGCGTCGCCTCGCATCGAGTTCCGGCCAATCATCGCGTTGGTCGGCTAAATCATGCCCGCCTGCTGCTATCGCGACGTGGTCTTGCACGTATGCACGCCGGGTCGTCTGAGCGCCTACCTATCTGACCCGGGCTACTCCGGTCGCTTGGATCGCGATTTCGCGTTTCACGTTACGCACGTGCACGGAAATCCGTAGGGATGTCTCGAAGGACACTCTGAGCACATTCGATTTGAAATTCCTCGCAAACGAAGTCGCGTTCTCATTAATTGGAACCCAGTGAACGAGCGAATTTTTGACTTCATGGTCGCGTCATTGAGATGCCGGATGGTCGTTTGATAGCGATAATAATCATGCCTGGCCCGTCGTTGGCGATTTCGCGGTATGAACCCTATGGTCACTCCTCACGCGTCTCATTGACCATCCCGACAACGAGCTATCGTGAGAAAGCATCTTTGTTCGTTTTCGCGAACGAAAATCCGATCGTCGCCATTGATCCCGTCGGACATGTTATTTGATCTAAAATATCGATACCGTTGTCGTTAGTTAGATTAATTGATTTTCGAATTTCGCGAACGCGGTCATCCGTCGGTCGGCAACTGTCGTACGTTCTCCCTCACGATATCTTCGCGTTTTTCAAACTGCGTCGTTTGCCATTTGTACGTCGGTAAGCTATAATTACAATACGCTCGAGTCATTAGCGCCTCCCCCAACGCTAATTGCCTGTACGGGATATAGGGAAAGGGATATATCGGACGCATCGTATACTACGCGTATATTTTCTCGATATCTTGATTCTTTCTTTTAATATTCTTTATTTAATCGCTAGATATACATTCGCAAATGTTGATCGCTCTTCGAATACTCGCACGCGTATATGTAAAGCTGTGTGTGTGAATGTGTGTCAATACAATCAGTGTATGTGTGTTGAGATTAACCGATCATAATAATTATTTATTTGTCGCTTGTACGCGCGGAACGCAAATTTCGCGGTTACGCGCTACTATTACTATTTATTGCACGCTGTAGTGAAATTTTTTAATAAAAAACTTATATCCTAATGTCGCATAGTAGGTAGTATACGCCGATTCTGGATTACTTGTAGGCGAGGGGGGAGAGGGGCGAGGGGTTTCGGCAGCGCGGGGTACTTCATGCCCGGTGGGTGCGGGGTCCGCGGGGCAAGAGAGGGGTATTGTGCACTTATGGCGCGGGGGTCCGCGGGGCAAGGGAGGGGGAGTGTGCACTTAGGGCGAGGGGGTCCGCGGGGTAAGGGGAGGGTGGCGGCCTACAGCGTGGGTCCGGGAAGGAAGGGGGGGGCCTTAAGCGCGCGCTCGTCGGGGGGTATGTTTCTAAACACGGCGTCTTGCCCTGCATAAGCGATCGTTGATATAATTTATGGTCAATTATCGTGATGCCAAAGTCCTCTTCACTTTTCTAGGAAGAGATGTTTATCGTAGATTATGTTTTTTTTCAAGTATGCACGTGCGGTCTGCACGTGCAGTCTGTACGGCGGGAATTTTTGAGTGCCCCTCTCCTCTTCAACTCAAGGGTTTTGGTGCGACAGATACCAGTCGCATGATTTTTTCTCGAAAGAGCTCTTTATCGGGCCATGCCTTTGCGACTACAAACAAATAGCGCGAGCGCCGGTGACAGGCTGCTATAATTTACGATCAATTATCGCGGCGCCGATGTTCTCTTCATTTTTCTAGAAAAAGACGTTTTATCGGCGAGCGTGTCGGGACGTTTTGTGGCGCCATTTCGTTTAAATTTTTATAAACAAATATCGCGAGCGCATACTAGTTTTAACCGTCGCGGTGTTTTTCTTCATTTTTTCTAGAAAGGGTCGTTTTCTTTGGAGCCATGTGTTGTGCAGGATCCTTTGACCTATTATTGACTCACTGAAGTTACTACGTCTCTATTGGACGGAAATTGGCTCACTGACCTAAATATGATCCTTCTTTTAACTCCTATGATTGTCTTCCACACGCGAAAGCAACAAGATCTCAAATACTCTCCATATAATTATCATAAATAGTCAATGTCATAAATGTTAAAATGCATTGTGTTCCCTACTCCAAAAAATTTTTTTGACTGCCATGACTGCCTTCTTTATGATGTCCAAGCCAACGAATTTGCACAGTCTTCTTAGCTTTTACACGGTGAAGTTCAAATTAAAGGTAGTTCAGTAAAAATTAAAAAAGTGAAAGCTATAAAAGTTACAAAAGTTGCAAAATAATGGAAGGACAACATTACGTAGAAGAGTACATACAAATTCGATACCCAGCCAGAGGAGTAAGTATATTAAATACAACATTATTTAATATTAAATAATATTTCCTGAAAATGTAAATTAAAAAATATTTTTTTAAATTAACGATTGTTTTAATTTTTTACAGTGGATATAAGTGGGAAACGTGCCTCAACAGGTGTGGATAAGGAATATGGTGAGAGTGCGGATTCCTCGCGAGCAAGTGTGTATAAAAATAACATTTTTCATATATTTATATGAAAACAGCTTTTTAAATTTTGTATTTTTTTTGTTTTTAGCCCCAGGAAGTATGGATAAGGAATATGGCGAGAGTGCGGATTCCTCGCGAGCAAGTGTGTATAAAAATGAAATTTTCATATATTTATATGAAAACTTTTTAAATTTTGTATTTTTTTGTTTTCAGTCCTATATACGCCGCGAGGATATTAAAATCCCGGGGTTTATTAACCTTGAGCGGCAGCGGTGGGTCCGCTATTTTAGAAATATTGACCAAGTGAGCAACGAAGAGATGTGGGATTGCAGTGACAACGTAGACATTTTTGATTTGCGAAAATTATTTGGTGAAAAAGAGTTGATAGACGACGAGCAAGAAGTATGGGCATAAAAATTAAATATAATTCTCGACAAAAGTGTAATTTTTTGAATAAATGTTTCACATATGTAGGTATAAACTTGTGTTCTTTCGTCTATCTTCTATTTACCGCCCTCTCTTTCGCTCGCCTTCCTGCCTATGTCACCGTTCGCGTTCTCTTTCTCCCGTTTGTGTCGAGTACGTCTCCCTCTGGTTCAACAAAGGGTATACGGCCCGACCGTAACAGTAACCATCTCTCTTTCCCTCTCACTCCCTTTTAAAAAAAGAAAAGAAAGAGAACGCGTAGCTCCCAAGCTACAAGAAATCAGAGCACAAATATTAAATATATAAAGAACCATTAACAACAGAAAAAAGAAACAACATTAATAAAAAGAAATAATAAAAGAAAGAAAATATTAATAATAAAAATAAAAAAAAATTAATAAAAAAAGAACCTGCAGCAAGACTCGAACCAGCAATCTCGCACTTATGAAACTAACGCGCTGCCAAACGCGCCACGCTTTCAGTCGAATACTCGTACGTACAATTTCAACCAAATCGGGGAGAGGAACGTCTGGTCTTCCCCTTGTTAATGTTTTAATAAGTTTATTAAATTTTTTTAAATTTATAATAAATTGCATATAATCATAATTTAAATAAGGAATAGAGGAGAATGTGGAAGGAAAATAAATTTAAAAAATTTTTTTGTCATTTTATACATTTATTCATTAACCTATTACATCATATCCCTGTTTAAAGAAGGGATCATGTGACCCACATACATCAATAGATTTATCTCTCAAGGCATCACGCATAATTTCATCAATAGCATACACAATTAGTTCGCAATCTACAATTGACTTTTGATCATAAAAGCCGCGCAAGAAACTAACGGCACCACACTTTTTGGTAATACAATTTCTTTGTAAAATACGTGCAAAATCCATAAATCTCACATTTACCTCAAGCTTCTGCTCAGATAGCTTGGAATACACATGCTCGACACAGTGTTCGATTTCGAATAAAAATAGTACGGTTGACGGCTTCATATACAAACATGTATCATTTAACGTAAGTTTCACAATATTTTCACCGCGCATTTTAACGAGTTCCATTACTAGATCTCGTATAGGCAGCGATGAACCGGCAGTTGACAGCATGAGTTGCCGTGCGTTGACCACATGGTGGTTCGATAGTGGTTTGATAGTGGTTTGTCGGAAAAACCACTATCAACCACTATCAAACCACCATCAAACCACTATCAAACTACCATCGAACCACTATCAAACCACTATCGAACCAGTATCAAACCACTATCGAACCACTATCAAACCACTATCAAACCACCATCGAACCACCATCAAACCACCATTGAACCACTATCGAATTACTATAAGCCCACCATCGAACCACTATCGAACCACCATCGAACCACCATCGAACCACCATCGAACCAACATCGAACCACCATCGAACCACCATCGAACCACCATCGAACCACTGTCAAACCACTGTCGAACCACTATCGAACCACTATCGGACATATAACAAACATCTATTAAACATCTATCAAGGCAGTATCAACCTGTTTACATCATACGTACACGTGCACGTACGTATGTACGTACGTATGATGTACGTATGTACATCGGACATATAACATGTACCATCGGACATATAACAAACATCTATCAAGTCACTATCAACCTCTTTAAAACCACTATCAAACATCTATAAACTATTATTAACTATGCGGAAAAAAGGGGAAAAAGAAATAAAACTGTAACATTTATATTATTTTTTTATCGCAATTTTTTCTGGCTTTGCGATCACTAGAAATATTTTTTAAATGCATAATAAATATATATACAAACGAGTTTGGTTATTTACGAAATATGTACATTTTAAAGTATCTATAAAGGCATTTTGTAATGTTCCTTATGGCAGTGTCTAGGGTAGAATCAAATATAATGTCACGCCTATCGTCGTACGAATTTAGAGTGATTGTCTTCGTTTCGGTCATGGTGTACACCTTGTGCAGCTTTGATCTTATAAGAGACTGCTGTCGCGTCATTTCAATTTCATCGTGCAGACACCGCGTGTAATCATCGAACGTTATCGACCTGGCCACAACATTACTCTTGACGCCTTTGACCTTCTTCGTGTCTTTCTTACCGTCGACTCGCAGGGCGCACATCTTTGCTCTAAACCCTATAAATTCTGTCATTATTGCACGATTTTTGTTTTTTGTCCTTCAAGCCTGATACTTTTTTATTGGCGAGCGGGATACCATATGTATTATCGACCGTACATCATACGTACATCATACGCCTTCATATCGTATAATGTTGCAAGGAGTTTGTTCTGCCGCTTACCGGGTTATCGCGCGTCGGGCAGTACGGTAGGTTAAAAAAAAACGTTTTTTAAATCTATATATATAAAAACAAATGTCCTGACTGACTGACTGACTGACTCACTCATCAACGCCCAGCCCAAACCCCTGAACCTAGAAACATGAAATTCGAAGGGTGTCTTTCATGACGTAAGCACCCACTAAGAAGGGATTTTTAAAACTTCGGCCCTTAAGGGTGTGAAAAGGGTTAAAATGTATTTTTACGGATTCGTCAATATCTCTTAGGCCCGATGAGATATCGACTTGGTTCTTGTTTACGAAGATCACCCATACAAATGCTCAAAAACATATTTCAGGATTTTGCCCTAATCAACCTCTAAAGGCGCAAATCTAGATTCAGGGGTGAATTATAGAACCCTTCGTATCTCCTGTAAATTAATTCCTATGTATTTTTCTTTCGGTTCTTATACTCGGCCCAACAATTACTTTCAAAAAAATAACTTTTGCTTCCGTATTCCACAACAAATTCATTAACAAAAATAATTTTAAGGGTTGTAGGGGAGAGTGGAAGAATTGCGAACCTAATTGAAGAGTTAAACAAATTTATCAATTATAAACGTCTTTATTTAATTACGAACGGGTTTTGCTTATTTTCTGAAATTGCAATTAATGTTGATAAGCAAACACAATCAAATTTATTCATGTACTGTGTTCTTTGTGATAAAGACTAAAAACAACTTAGATGTCAACAAATGTCTTATACATAGCAAATGGAATACATATCTTTTTACATTAGACATTGTAGTGTTTGTTCTTTGTTCGGTTATTCGAAATAAATCAATTTATTTGTATTCTTAGTATTTTAAATCTTAGTATTATTTTTTTTAAATTACGTAAAAAACTAGATACAATGGCATTAAAATACATTGTAATAATAATGTGAATTAAATAAATTACCTTAAATACTTAGTAAATTCTTATTTGATATTCAATAATTTCTTTTGAGATTAAGATTACCTTGCAATGATGTAATACATATTTGGAATTTGTACCGGCTGCGATATGCAAATGAATATAGACTTGAATTAAATCTAATTAAGAGTAAGATATATTTAGTATCTATTATCTATCAGGGTGTACCTAAATTGGCGATAAATATTTTAATGACAAATACTTTGTAACATTTTAAGACGAAAATTCTAGTACGAAAATGCCGAGGCTATAATAGTTTTCAAATGAGAAAAGTTTAAAGATAACGAATGACAAGGTTAGATTTTCGCACGCTCAGGGATGGTAACATGGCCAATGATAAAGGTGCTTCCATGAATCGAATGCCTTTGAGTATTGTAAAATTGTTGCAAAAAAATTCAAAAGTTTTATTAAGAAACTATTTTTGTTTGTCCGTAATGAATTATTTATTCAATAATTTAATATATGCATGATATGTGTCATTATGTCATATTTATTTGGTTAATTTATATGATGGTAATAAATCTCCGCGATAAAAATTGATGAAATCATTTTTTGTTCCAACTTTTGATTGAATTGGTCGATAAAATTGCTAATACCAATTATTTATTCAAAATTAAATTTTTCGACAAAACTGGCAATCACTCCTGACGGTCACAAACGTCAGGACTCTTTAGACCGAGAATCCGGTCCTTCTATCAAAACGCTTAAAATTAAGCACCTTAAATTAAGATGGAAAAATTCCCTCTCCCTTCCCTAATTAAATCGATATCGATTTTAATATTAAAATCACTGTAAAAACTTATTGCGAAAAATATTACCCCAGCCAGGGTTCGAACCTGGAATCTCCCGCATTCCGTTCGGGTGTCTTAACCAATTCGACTACCAGGGCATGTGGTAATATTTATCGCAATAGTACATCTAAACAATCATAAGATGGAACACCGATATTTTACGTCGACGGTGTATATTCAACGATGAGATACATTTACTTCGCCAGTGTATAAATAACAAAATTAAATTTTTCGACAAAACTGGCAATCACTCCTGACGGTCACAAACGTCAGGACTCTTTAGACCGAGAATCCGGTCCTTCTATCAAAACGCTTAAAATTAAGCACCTTAAATTAAGATGGAAAAATTCCCTCTCCCTTCCCTAATTAAATCGATATCGATTTTAATATTAAAATCACTGTAAAAACTTATTGCGAAAAATATTACCCCAGCCAGGGTTCGAACCTGGAATCTCCCGCATTCCGTTCGGGTGTCTTAACCAATTCGACTACCAGGGCATGTGGTAATATTTATCGCAATAGTACATCTAAACAATCATAAGATGGAACACCGATATTTTACGTCGACGGTTTATATTCAACGATGAGATACATTTACTTCGCCAGTGTATAAATAACAAAATTAAATTTTTCGACAAAACTGGCAATCACTCCGTCAGGAGTGATTGCCAGTTTTGTCGAAAATTATTTATTCAATTCTGATATAAGTCTAGCCACTCTCTACTCTTTCTTAAAAATTGTGATAAAATCTTAGATGTTTAGGAAAGAAAGAAGTTAACATAATGAAATAAAATAGAAAGAATTAACGTAAAATAAATCAAAACGGGCGTACTTTATCAAAACCCACGAAATAATTTTTAAATAAATTTTTTCAAAATATTATTTTACGACGTACATTACTATAAGCTTTCTTTTTAATGTTAAAATTGATTTATTTACATCAATGGGAAGAAAAATTTTAAATTAAATCAAAATTACAAAATGTATGAATTAATAAAAATTAAAATACAAAACGTATAAACTAATAAAATTGAAAATACGAAACGTGTGAATTAATCGAAGCATTTGCAACTATTACGCCACAAATGATTTTAAATGCAACAACGAGTTTGTTACGACGTGCACGATTGTGTATCGAATGTGACTGTGGACACTTTAAACACCTTTTATAAATAGAGGTATCATTTTCATACTATTAATTTGCTACTGGTTTTGAGCGAGAAAATTATGAACGAAAATTATGACTAATGCTAACGTTTTTCTTAACAGATACTTTGTTGGATTTGAGCGGTGAGCGTTTGGACCGCAAAATGATGGACTGCATGTACAATGTACATATTAAGTTAATTTTATTAATTCACACGTTTTGTATTTTCGATTTTATTAGTTCATACGTTTTGTATTTTAGTTTTTATTAATTTATACATTTTGTAATTTTAATTTAATTTAAAATTTTCTTCTAATTGATATAAATAAATCGATTTTAACATTAAAAAGAAAACTTATAGCAATGTACGTATAGTAAAATAATATTTAAAAAAAATTTATTTAAAAATTATTTTGTGGGTTTTGATGAAATACGCCCGTTTTGATTTATTTTACGTTAATTCTTTCTATTTTATTTCATTATGTTAACTTCTTTCTTTCCTAAACGTCTAAGATTTTATCACAATTTTTAAGAAAGAGTAGGGAGTGGCTAGACTCATATCAGAATTGAATAAATAATTGGTATTAGCAATTTTATCAAAAGTTGGAACAAAAAATGATTTCATCCATTTCATCAATTTTTATCGCGGAGATTTATTACCATCATATGAATTAACCAAATAAATATGACATAATGACACATATCATGAATATATTGAATTATTGAATAAATAATTCATTACGGACAAACAAAAATAGTTTCTTAATAAAACTTTTGAATTTTTTTGCAACAATTTCACAATACTCAAAGGCATTCGATTCATGGAAGCACCTTTATCATTGGCCATGTTACCATACCTGAGCGCGCGAAAATCTAACCTTGTTATTAGTTATCTTTAAACCTTTCTCATTTGAAAACTATTATAGCCTCGGCATTTTGGTATTAGAATTTTCGTCTTAAAATGTTACAAAGTATTTGTCATTAAAATATTTATCGCCAGTTTAGGTACACCTTGTATATATAAAAACAAATGTCCTGACTGACTGACTGACTCGCTCACTCACTCATCAACGCCCAGCCCAAACCCCTGAACCTAGAAACCTGAAAATTGAGGGGTGTATTCCTCTCATGACGTAAGCACCCACTAAGAAGAGATTTTTAGAAATTCGACCCTTAAGGCGATGAAAAATGGGTAAAATGTGTTTTCCGAGATTCGTTAATCTATCTATCTATCTATATATATGAAGAAAAATGTCCTGACTAACTGACTCACTAACTCACTCACTCATCAACGTCCAGCCCAAACCCCTGAACCTAGAAACATGAAATTCGGGGAGCGTATTCCTCTTATGACGTAAGCACCCACTAAGAAGGGATTTTTAAAAATTTAATCCCTAAGGGGGTGAAAAAGGGTAAATTGTGTTTTCAGAGATTCGTTAATCTATACTAGATGGTCACCCGGGCTTCGCCCCGGAGGACTTCTCGCCCCTTTGTAGACATTTGTGCATAGAATTTGAAATTTATAAAGGTTTGTTACTTAAAACCAATGAAATTATAATACTTCTTTGTATATAGCATTTTTCGTTTTATAAATTGTTTCTGTTTTTTTCTTAAATACCGAAGGCCCCCTCCGCATCCCCCCTCCCAACCCTGTACAGAGTGGACCTCGCTTCAACTTACGAAGCATACTTTTCATATACCAACTATTCTCTGCTTTAACAAATTATTTCTGCTACAGATATTAAGCGTCGAAGTTAACAAAGTAGAAATAATTTGTTAAAGCAGAGAATAGTTGGTATATAAAAAGTACATATTCATATAACAACTATTCATCGTGCATATAAATATGTACTTTTTATATACCAACTATTCTCTGCTTTAACAAATTATTTGTTAAATAATTTGTTATAGCAGAGAATAGTTGGTATATGAGAAGTACATATTTATATAACAACCATTTTTCGTGCATATAAATATGTACTTTTTATATGTATACCAACTATTTTCTTCTTTAACAAATTATTTGTTAAATAATTTGTTAAAGCAGAGAATGGTTGGTATAACAGTTGGAGAATAGTTGGTATAACAAATTATTTAACAAATAATTTGTTACAGCTGAGAATAGTTGGTACATAAAAAGTACATATTTATATGTACCTACTCTTTACACACCAATTATTCTCTGCTTTAACAAATTATTTCTGTTTCGTTAACTTCGACGCTTAATATCTGTACAGCATATTCTCTGCTATAATAAAAAGACTGTTCAATATACCAACGATTCGCTGCTTTAAATAAATTTCCTTCGTTCATACATCGTCAAATATAACTTTGACACTCGGATTACCGCATTCTTTGATGCAACGGCTGAACTCTTTCAGATTCCTAATGATAGTGTTGAATAAATTATCATCAAACGTTTATCTAGCCAAGTACCCGTGCTTTGTTACAGTATTTAATTATTTTAAATCGATTTTGACTCCAATAAACTTTCGTTTGATTGTAATGAACAATATTATCTCATGACATAATAAAAATGAATTAAAATTATGTTAGTGTTTGTACGTACTTTTGCTCCAATTCTATTGCTTCATATTTAAATTTCTTTATCGTATTTTTTATTTCCTCTGTTGTGTATGTACTAACTGATGTCTACAATGGAGCGAGAAGTCCTCCGGGGCGAAGCCCGTGTAACCAGCTAGTTTAAATATATAGAAATGAAGCCAACAATAGCAGATGTGCAGATTACGTTGTTGGACGGGGTCCGGCCTCAGGACTACCCCAACCAATATTACAATTTGTTAAGATATTTATTTGTTAAAATATGCATTATCGGACTCGAGTCCAGCCATGTGATATGGCTATCCCCGCGCGTGCGACTATGTGAGGAGTGCTACGCGCTTCGAGGGCGGCCCATTGCATGGATTTGCGCGAAAACGGCGCAATAACTGTGAGAAGGTGCTAATGCGTGTAAGGCCTGCACATGAGTGTCGAGAATGTGTAGAACGATATTTAGATTATGAGGAATTGTTCGAAAAATTCGAGAGATTGTTAGAAAATTGTGGAAGGAAGAATTATATTTAATATAAATGTAGAAAACAGAAGAAATTAGAAATTAGAAATTAGTTAGTTAGTTAAGAGTAAAATAATTGTTATTTTGAAATTGTTTCTTAAGTTTTGTTATTTCATTTTTTTCTTGGAAATTTATGGATAATATTAGGAATAATATTTTTGGTAAATATGCATATTAGGTCAAACCTCACCGATGGCCTTGACCTTGACCTATATTGTCAAGGTCACCCTCCTGAGTGACCTTCAGAAAGTTTTAGCTGGCGGTCATTGTTTATTAAAAAGTTATAAACAAAAAAAGTTTGAAAAATATAGCAGTTATTTTGAGTATTGAAAGGCATAAACGACCTTGACCTTGACATATGTTGTCAAGGTCACCCTTCTGAGTGACCTTCAGAAAGTTTTAGCTGGCGGTCATTGCTCATTAAAAAGTTATAAACAAAAAAAATTTGGTGGGGAAAATTATTTAAAGCAGTAAATTCTTGGTATATTGAAAGGAAAGTTATTTAAAGCAGAGAATAGAGAGTATGTGCTTCAACTTACAAAGCACATTAAGGGAATCCTGCAGTCGTCTGTAGAACTCTGTTTTACCCATTTTTTTTGGGCGGATAAATCTTTGAATTGGCTTTACAGAATCAAAAACCCTTTTACACAATTAAAGTACGCATAAAAATAAAGTGCACTCTTGACGAGTATTTATCAAAATCGAAAAAAAATTAAAAATCTCACTTCTTTTTGGCACGTACAGCTGTCACCTAACGACAATAATCGATTATTACAAAAATTTCACAGTTAATTCATGCAAAAGGGTCCAAGCGCGCACTAGGGACAACATGTAGGAACAATATCATGCAAGTAGAATTAAGATTCAAAGCGTAGAAAAAAAGATTTTTGCGCCCAAATTTTACAAATGCAAATACACAAGCAGAATGACAAGAAGAGCAGTGTTGCATGCAACAGTAGTTGCCGGATCTTGTCAGAGATGGCGCTGCAATCGCAGCCAGGGCCGCGCGGAGTGCGGACTGGGTCGTCGAAAAAGACGCGGACCTTGGATGTTCAGAAAACGCAAAATATATTGAACTAAAAAAAATATTTTTTCAACTAAAACAAATTTACCTATTCTTTGTACATTTATATACACGCGTGACGAGTAGAAGGTAAACCCATATCAACTCTATTCAACGATAATCTCCAGCAATATCAGTTTTAGCAAAACAGTTATTTAAAAACCTGTCTGTATGACCACAAAAATTTATTTGCGTACACAATATTCATGTTATAATTCTAGATATTAAATATCGTCGAAATGTTTTTCTATTAGAGCGGACAGTGATTTATCCGGAACGTGGACTGAACCGGACGATGAGATGATACCCTACAGACGAGTTCTACTTTTTAAAGCTGCAAACTATATTTGATAAAATACAGAATCAGTTTTCTTAATTAGTTTCATAAATGGTGTTAATATTTTCAATAATACGGCTGAACACCGTATGAAACTTCCTATTTATGAACAGAATATGTGCTTCTCAAAGATAGTTTTTATATATTTTTATTTATAGTATACATTTTACACAATGCTTTTAGTATACACTAATTTAAGAATACACTATTTCTAAAAATCTCACCCATGCTTCTCTTTTGTTTTTATTTCTCTTATCATGTAAATTACAAAATATTGCAAAATGGCTGTCGATCTTGTATTAGACCTCGAATGGTTTCTTATATATAATAATACAAAAATTACTTTTATAATATACGACTTTTATAATATACGACAAAATATAGATTTCGCATAAATTTAGGTTGAGCAAGACAGATCTATAAGACAAAATCTACACATAAAATAACATATATGTTGTACTGTAAAATAATAGAGATAATATATGATTTATTTGATAGAGACTTGTCAGGCTTTTTTGTTGGAATTACAAATTGTATCCGTTTAAACAAATGTGATTACTATGACGCTGTATCTGTAAACTTAAACTTAAACGATTGCCTTATTGGCTTAGCTCTTCGTCTCATAATACATATTTTTGTATTATCATATTTATATATAATAATACAAAAATTACTTTTCTAATCGAATAAATATAGTCGCCCGTTCGACGAATCGTAAAAAAGAAGGAAAAACAAAATCTGACTGAACGCGTAACATTCGATAAGGCCACGTGTACCCTGACGCCGGCGGCGCGTATGCTGGCGGCAGCGGCGGGGGCGTGTACGCTGGGGGCGGCAGCGTGTACGTTGGCGGCAGCGGCTGGGACGTGTACGCTGACGATGGCGGGTACGCTGGGGGCGGCAGCGTGTACGTTGGCGGCAGCGGCTGACATGTGTACGCTGACGACGGCGGGTACGCTGGGGGCGGCAGCGTGTATGTTGGCGACAGCGGCTGGGACGAGTACGCTGACGACGGCAGTGGCGGCAGCGTGTACGATACCGGCAGCGGCTAGGAGTGGGGCGTATATACTGACGGCGGCGGCGGTGCGTACCCTGCAGGTGCGGGTGACACATACACCGACGGAGTATACGCTGCTTGCGCGTATACTCCGCCGGCGTATCTTGCCATGTTCCGCTCCCTCCGCTCCCTCCGCTCCCTCTTCTGCCGCTCCCGACGCAACGCTTGAGCCGCGTACTGAAATAAAAAGATACACATTATATATAAAAAAAATATACGCATGTGCTTGCGTATGTACATACATTCGCGTATACGTGAGCGAACGAACGAACGAACGAACGAACGAACGAACGAACGAACGAACGAACGAACGAACGAACGAACGAACGACGACGAACAAACGGACGGACGGACGGACGGACGAACTAACGGGCAAACAGGCGACCGGATGAACGGGAGAACGGACGATCGGGCAAACAGGCGACCGAACGAACAGACAATCGGGCCATCGAAAGGGCGGACGGACGAACGAATGAATGAATGAACGGGCGAATGGGCGGGCGAACGGACAACCGGGCGAGCGGAAGGGCGAACGGACAAACGGGCGAGCAGACAACCGAGCAAAAGCATACGCTTACCCTGCGGAATGCTTCCTTCTCCTTATTTCCCTGTTGCGGTCGCGGTGGCATTGGCAGTGGCGGTAGTGGTGGTGGTGGCGGCGGCGCCATCGCCATCGGCATCCCTGCCGATGTTGCCGACGGTACCATCGCCGTCGCATTCGGCATCATCGTCGTCGCATTCGGCATCATCGTCGTCGCACTCGGCATCATCGTCGTCGCACTCGGCACCCCTCCCGGTGTTGACACCGATGGCATCATAGCCGTCGCACTCGACATCCGTGCTGATGGTGACGGCGACGGCGATGATACCGTCGCCGTCGCATCAGCGCCTTCGCTTTTTACTGTAAATAAAGGAAATAATTAGTTACGATTTCTGTACATTATATTATATATATACACATGTATGTATATACATATACATACATGTTATAATGTGCGAATATGTACTTACATTTTCGATATGTTCTGCGCGACATATCTGTCGCGCACCGTCTCCGCAATTCCGTCCGTCCTTGGTGTCTCCGTCGCTGCTCGACTGAGACTTGAGAGTGAACAGTGAAACAAGTGCGGACGGCGGGCAGGGCGGGCTACCCGTCGGAAGAAATGAAATGAACATCTTGCACACGCAAATTTTCCATGATATGTTTCGTAGATGTGACACTCTTCTTGTATTAGTAAAGCATACATAGATACACAAGAAATACTTTTTATGTAGAGCTTTTTGTTTGTAAACAGATTGAATTTGCGTTTTTAGAGGCGAAGATATTCGATCGTAACTGTATTCGTTTTCGATACGGAAAGGCATTGCACCTTTTATTACTATGTTATTTCATTTTATTATGTAAGATACTACGGATATATTTGCTCTTTGCATCATTTTTGAAAATAAAATTTTAGATAATAATCTTTTATGAGAAATGTATATTTCAAAATGTTATCTTTTCACTTCCTTATATTCGTCACTTTTTATATCGTTTCATATATTCAAATACTCTCGTTTCAATACAACAGAAAAAAAATACATCTGAAATTTTTTTATTCACAAATTGTATATTGAAATACTTTACGAGTTGATGTAGTTACGAGAGAAAATATGTGACGGACTAATAATCGATTTTGATTGTCTTGCATTTGCATGAATCAACATCGAAAATAACTTTATCCGTGTTTATCGTATATCTCGTATCAGCTGACAATGAGTCAAAGCGAGAAGGAGGAAATGATATTCTCTCTCTCGCTCGCTCGCTCGCTTGCTCCGCGCGCCGAACTTGGCCAGGCCGCACACAATAGCAGGTATGTAAACTTGGAACCCCACTTTTAAAAAAATGACTTTTCAATACAGAAAATAATAGTATTTTATTTTCAATTAATTGTAGTGAATTTACTTTTTTTTGTAGTTGTACCGTTTGAGTAATAGTTGCGTTTGAACAATTCGCCAACTGTTAACTTTGTTAATTATCAAGATTTCTTAATTCCGTTTTTTTCTATATGATTCAGAATCGTTTGTAGTTATTTGTAGTGATTTTACTTTCGTTTGTAGTTGTATCGTTTAAAAGTTACGATTGTTTAAACAATTCGCCAAGAGTTCACTTTGTTAATTATCAAGATTTCCCAAATCTGTTTTTTTCTATGTGCTTTAGAATCGTTTGTAGTTGTTTGTAGTAATTTTACTTTTGTTTATAATTGTACCGTTTGAGCTATAGTTGTGTTTAAACAATTCGCCAAGAGTAAACTTTGTTAATTATCAATATTTCCCAAATCTGTTTTTTTTTCTATGTGCTTTAGAATCGTTTATAGTTGTTTGTAGTAATTTTACTTTTGTTTAAAATTCTAAATACCGTTTGAGTAATTGTTGCGTTTGAACAATTCGCCAACTGTTAACTTTGTTAATTATCAAGATTTCTTAATTCCGTTTTTTCTATATGATTCAGAATCGTTTGTAGTTATTTGTAGTGATTTTACTTTTGTTTGTAGTTTTATCGTTTAAAAGTTACGATTGTTTAAACAATTCGCCAAGAGTTTACTTTGTTAATTATCAAGATTTCCCAAATCTGTTTTTTTCTATGTGCTTTAGAATCGTTTTTAGTTGTTTGTAGTAATTTTACTTTTGTTTATAATTGTACCGTTTGAGCTATAGTTGTATTTAAACAATTCGCCAAGAGTAAACTTTATTAATTATCAAGATTTCCTAAATCTTTTTTTTTCTATGTGCTTTACAATCGTTTGTAGTTGTTTGTAGTAATTTTACTTTTGTTTAGAATTGTACCGTTTGAGTAATAATTGTGTTTAAACAATTTGCCAAGAGTAAACTTTGTTAATTATCAAAAAGGACTGATAAACAAGGTCAAATTTTGCATCGCAATGGAACCTAAATCTATAAAATCTATAAAATCTAATCTATAAAAATTCTTCTTTAAATCCTAAGAAATACGAAAATAATTATCATTTATCCGAAATGGTGGAAAATTACGAAAATGGTGCATTAAGATATTAGACTTTAATATTTGTTTACATAGAAACCAACTGTCCGCTTTAAAAGTATTGTTTATTTTTTTTTTATTTAAAAACATATTTTTTCAGTTCCTAATTTCTTTATTGATTTAAGATTTAATATTTATTTAATTCTTTTAAAACAATCAATAAATTAATAATCACAATAAAAAAATCGATAACAGTTAATTATTAGAAGCAAGTAACCAGTGTTCACACATGTTACCATGGAAGTAATACGTCATATATCGTGAGTTTCTTCTATGCGTGGCTAGACTAAGGGCCATTCCAGAATACGTTAGCTACTCATAAATGTCACAAATAAAACAGTATTGGTTCATATTCAACTTAAAAAAAAAATTAAATTCTTTATAATTCGTATAGAGTAGATTGTTGGTTTTTATGTATAAACCAATAATAAATTCTAATACCTTAATACGCTATTTTCACAACTTTCCCACCATTTCTCGGATAAATGACTGTTATTTTCCTATTTCTTAGGATCTAAAAAAGGATTTGTAAAGATTGGTTTAGGTTCCATCAGGATGTGTGTGCAAAGTTTGGCCTTATTTACCGGTCCTTCTTTCTCAAATCTGTTTTTTTTTTTCATATTATTTACAATGATTTGTAGTTATTTGTAGTAATTTTGCTTTCATTTATAATTGTATCATTTAAAAATTATGATTGCACAATTCATTAATAATAAACTTTAGTAATCATCAAATATTTTTTCAAATCCATTTTTTCTATGTGACTTAAAATCGTTTGTAGTTATTTGTAGTGATTTTACTTTCGTTTGTAGTTGTATCGTTTAAAAGTTACGATTGTTTAAACAATTCGCCAAGAGTTCACTTTGTTAATTATTAAGATTTCTTAATTCCGTTTTTTCTATATGATTCAGAATCGTTTGTAGTTATGTGTAGTGATTTTATTTTCGTTTTTAGTTGTGTCGTTTAAAAGTTACGATTTTTTAAGCAATTCGCCAAGAGTTCACTTTGTTAATTATCAAGATTTCCCAAATCTGTTTTTTTCTATGTGCTTTACAATCGTTTGTAGTTGTTTGTAGTAATTTTACTTTTGTTTATAATTGTACCGTTTGAGCTATAGTTGTGTTTAAACAATTCGCCAAGAGTGAACTTTGTTAATTATCAAGATTTCCCAAATCTGTTTTTTCTATGTGCTTTAGAATCGTTTGTAGTTGTTTGTAGTAATTTTGCTTTTGTTTATAATTGTACCGTTTGAGCTATAGTTGTGTTTAAACAATTCGCCAAGAGTAAACTTTGTTAATTATCAAGATTTCCCAAATCTGTTTTTTTCTATGTGCTTTACAATCGTGTGTAGTTGTTTGTAGTAATTTTACTTTTGTTTAAAATTGTACCGTTTGAGCTATAGTTGTGTTTAAACAATTCTCCAAGAGTTTACTTTGTTAATTATCAAGTTTTCCCAAATCTGTTTTTGTGCTTCGGAATCGTTTGTAGTTGTTTGTAGTAATTTTACTGTTGTTTAGAATTGTACTGTTTGAGTAATAGCCGTGAACTACAAATCGTTTTTCCCAAATTTTAGCCAAATTAATTAATAAATCTCATTAAAATCATGCTCGTTTTAATCAGTAAGATCAGCTGCATTCTTGTACATAGCCGGATTTTGGAAAAAGGATCAAAATAAATTTTCCGAAAATAAATATTACGAATATTGCAGTTAAAGTGCAGTTTAAAGTACACTTAGTGCATAAAGTGCACCCGTACTCCTGTCGACTCTTAAATTATATGTAGTTGTAGGGTGCAGTCCCATTAAGCACCGATCGGAATTACGGATCGGATTTCTCACTAGAATTGAGCAGTCCGTTCCAGTTCCGTTCCGTAACAGTTTTCTCTACCAGTCCCATGTAGCAAAAACGGATCGGAATGTCGCTTCGGTCACAGGTAAATGTGCTTGATTCGTCGATATTTCGTTATTTTGATGCTACTGAAGCAATAAACATGCATTATTTGTGCATTTATCTTGCCAATAACATTGTTGTGAGTACTCTGAAATACTGAATTGTAAGAATAAAATATATTTTGTAACTAGATTCCGTTCCGTTTTTGCTACATGGGACTGGTAGAGAAACTTTTTACGAAACGGAACAGACATGAGTGATTGAGTTGAGAGAAAATGTCAAAAACAATACTTCGTAATAATTAACAGTTTTAACCTAATTTTGGAGTGCGCACGTGCTCTCTGGACCCGTTGTTATTTTAAGTACGTATTTTTAGCGAAGTCGTATTGTTTGGACAATACACAATCTTTCCATTTCTACATCTATTATAGTATCTGGACATCGTCTCATATCTGGATTTTGGCTTGCTGGAGGCACTACTCATTGAAAAGGCCCACAGCTAGATTGAAAAAGAAGAAGAACTTTAACGTGGCTGTGTGTAAAAATAACATCTTGAAACACATAACGATGGATGAAAAAACAGTCTTATTAGTTATGTTAAAAATACTACGAACGGCGAACAATTTACCAACTTGGCATGCTGTACCGGTGTTCAAGAGAGTGCGAAAGCTATATTTAGCTTACATCGTTTTATTGCAAAAGCAGAAAAATATGAGGAAGAAACGGAAATTCTGGGTACGACCAATGTTTACGCACGAAATGAGGCATTTACAAGGTGCAAGTGACAATTTAGTCGTTGAGATGCAAATTAACGATTGTGAAAAGTTCTTCAATTACTTCAGAATGACTCCGGAAGTATTTGAAGAACTGCTAACGTTAGTTGGACCACGGATTCAGAAAGAAGAAGTTTGTCGAATCCCAATTTCAGCTCGTACAAGATTGCAGCTGACTTTACGCTGGTTAGCATCCGGTGACAGTTTAGCATTTCATTCGTATGCATTTCGTATTGCATGCAATACAGCATCTAAAATCGTAAGGGAGACTTGCTCTGCATTGTGGGAGGTCTTGAAGGATAAAGTTTTTCTGCAACCCACCGCTGACAATTGGCAACAGGTTGCTGACGAATTTCAGGAAATCTGTCAATTTCCAAACTGCATTAGATCTATAGATGGGAAGCACATTGTCATTCAGGTACGTATCTGATACAACCATTTTTCGTACATTTTTAAATAAATCTGACATTATTGTATTCTTGTTAATTGTAGGCACCACCGAATAGTGGCTCGTCCTGCTATAATTACAAAGGTAGCCACAGCATCAACTTACTTGCTGTGAGTGATGCAAATTGTTGCTTCAGCATCGTGGACATCGGAGCGGAAGGGAGGCGTAGCGATGCGGGTGTGTTTGCTAGCAGTGACCTTGCTCGCCTATTGGATACGAAATCACTTCAACTGCCTCCGGACAGGCATTTGGATAATAGCGGATTCAAATTTCCATACGTCCTAGTAGGAGACGAAGCATTTCCGCTAACATCTTATATGATGCGGCCATACTCTCGAAGTAGGAACTTAACTGTTACGAAGAAAATCTTTAATTATAGATTAAGTCGGGCGCGAAGAACTGTAGAATGTGCATTTGGGATATTTGCGGCAAGGTGGCGAATTTTTCGTCGGCCAATTATCGCTCATGTTTCAACGGCTAAATTAGCCGTTCAAGCTGCAACGGCTGTACATAATTTTGTAATGAAACACGAACTTCAATTGGAGCCAATGGAAAGAACTTATTCTGTTTTAAGTGGCAATGACCGAAATGTAACGTCGACTGGAATTGAAAATGTACGTAATTGCAATGCGCGAAGGAACGTTGAGGCTATACGAATTAGAGACTCTTTTGCTACGTATTTTGAAACTTCGAACCCACTTGATTGGCAATGGAGGAAAGCTTTAAACAATGAGTATTAAATTTCTGTCATGTATTATGTAAAAAGTGATCCCTCATGGAAAAACGCCCGTTGATCGTCGCGAAAATGCGCCGGATTAGTTACTGCGAAATTTTTCGATTAACTCTTAATTATTATAAAACAGAAACCCTACTTTTTTGTAAGAATTATAAATAAATATAAGATAGTACACCTCAATGTTTTGAACTTTACATACACATATATGTAATGTAACAACAAAACATTCATTTCTTTTAGACCCAAATATGAACTACTCATCAGGTTTTATTGAAATAGAAATAAATGTTTCATTTATTTATTATGTAATGTATAATGTATTGGTAGTAAGATGAAGGTAACGATAATAGTACAAAATATAATAGAATAATAATACAAAAAATTTATCGCCTTTGAAGTTCCGCCTCCGCTAATTCTTCGTCTTCTGCCCTGTGAACGAGATGCAGCAGCTCTACTTGCATTTGCCTTCGTCGAAGATAGCTCAACCTACGCAGGATATCTCCCAACTGCTCCAGGAAACTGTCCACTGCATCCTTCTTTGGCGCATTTTCGCGAAGTAACTGCTGCAATATGTTGTTATGCAGTGCCTGCACATCGGGGTCGTTCTGTCTTCCTGGAACACAAAACAAAATTCCATTTAATGCATTTAAAGTAATGAATTTTCCTACATTTTCATACATTGTTAAACAAAGCTGATTGTTCACGAAAAAAGTAACACAATTATAATAAAAACATAAATAAAATATTAAAAAGATAGTATAAAATATATAAGAAAATGCACAATCAAAAGATCAATTTCAGACTATTACAATACTACGACAAATTTCTATGAAAAATCAGCACAATATAACAATTTATTAAGAGTTATGAAAAGTATGAAGATATATCAATTAATTATGAAAATCTATGAGACGTGTGTCGATTATCAATTATTCAAAATTAGCTCACTTTTTTTTTCTCGTGGTCTACAATCAGCCGAACTTCCTGCTCTTTCAGAATTGTCTGACGTGCTACAAGTTCTTGGAGAAGACACATTACATTCCTCGATTTCCGAATCGTTCAGGATCGGTGCTCTATCTTCGTCACGACATATGTTCTGTGGTAGAGAGCTTGTTGTACTAAAATTGAACAGGAAAGATATGTAAAAAAATGTACTTTTTTTTATATATTAAAGTCTATATATGGAGGGGTAAAAGCCATAGTGCAAATGGTGTAAATCAATTTTTTAAAATATTGACTTGTGTACATAGATGCAATCTGTACAATATATAAATTGCATCTATGCACAAAAGTCAATATTTTAAAAATTTTAACTTACACCACTATAGCTTTTACCTCTCCATATAAGACAAGTTATTACGTACGGGGTTTCTTGTGCAGCCTCGTCTAGAAATTGCATCCTTGAATAGAAGCGGAATGTACTTTTCTGCGGATGTCCCGCTTCCGCACCCGATCCGCTGCGTACGTAACCTTTCATTTTCTTACGAGCTTTTGAATAGCAGTCCCTCAGGTACGTCCATCGAGATTTCATCCACGCTACATCCTTAAAACCTGAAAATCCCTAGTTCAAGTAACGAATTCAGAGGCAGGATTCTGTAACTTCTGAATGACAGTTTCGATATCATTGCGCAGCTTTTTACCATATATAATACCTGCGCAATGATATTGAAACTGTCGGAGTTATAGAATCCCGCTACAGCTTGCTTACACGAATACAAACGTACATTTGCCCATTTGCGAGTGCAGATTAAAATATACATTCATGAGTACATAAAACAAAGTAAAATGATTATATATTACCAAGATTATTAAAGACTTCATCCCACAATTCTCCTCGTACACAGGAGCTTCGCTTTTGAACTGGCAACTTTTGATTCCATAGACCTGGTCTCTGCTCTACGGCGTCGATGAGCATCTCGTCCATGAGGTCTGCCGAGTATTGAGTAGACTCATTGCTCTCTGATGGTGGTGTGTCTCTCTGTATACTTTCTCCTACTTCCTTCAATCCTATTTATACATAAATAATATACTTTGAATATATTTAATATTTGCAAACAAATGTTAAAAGATATTTGCTTGCAAATAAAATTACTCATTGTAGCACGCCCTTTCTCGTCGACAACGAGGACATGGATACTTTCATCATAGCTTTTGAAGCAGTTATGGGCTTCAATCTCCGCACAGGATCCGTACATTTTCCGCCCACAGTAACCGCATTTAACAGCCTGCAAATATGAACACATGTAACATGAATCGCATAATATTTGATATGTTGTTCGTATTGAAAAAATCTATGTGCTGAAAATCATGCGATGAAAACCATATAGAAAAACGATGTGGTGAAACCATATTGTGAAAAAAATCCACATATATGCGTTTAATTAATAATGTTCAATGATTTATAATATAAAAAAAGTATTGCTACCATGTGGTTTGTCGATCTATTGTTCCACATAGATTTTGTCAATAGAGGTGTCAATTTCAGGTTTTCTTTGGTGAACAAACAAAACTATAATCATATAACCTATATTTATAATTATTATTACCGGCCCTTTTCCATGATTGTTGGTACTCATCTTGTAGAATTTCAGCTTGTTGTTACGTACGAGATCCTTGTTAAGAGGCACAGCACACACACTACGTGGATTGGGACAATTCGGAATAAAAGCACACACTCTAATGATATTTTTCCAATACAATGGCGTTTTCAAACTTGTGCGGGCAAAAGCACCCGCCCGATCCGTCCAGAATTGAGGAAATATACGCGTTCCGATCGGAAGGAATAGCAGGATCAAGAATTCACTAGCATTCCCTAGCAGAATCCGATCCGCCATTCCGATCCGTGCTTAATGGGACTGCACCCGTAGTGATTGGGAATCCCCAGAAGACTGCTAGCTCCACCTTAACTCACCACTTTAACTTACCATTCTATTCCTTTGAGAGGTGGCACTTGCATCAATATCTGTGTAAGAAGGCTCTGATTTCTGTTATAGTATGTAGACAGTTTTGATTAGCGTATAGCTGTTTTCAGAAAAACACCTGACAGAATTTTCATTAAATAGGTAATTACTACTTTCTGAATATAAATATATAAGTATACATGTATATTTTCAGGTAAACAAATATTTTAACAGATTTTTTAGGTTAGGTTATTACTCTTTTGAGATTATCAATTATAGTCTTTAATTAAAATAAAATTTGAAATTTTTAGTGTTTTATTACACTTAAAGAAAAAGTATTTTTCAAGTGGCCTTATTCGATTTTAACTTACTATGTTTTTACATATTGGATATGGACAAATTATATCAATTTTTATGATTTCTTTCTGTATTTCAGAATCATCTTCAAGTGTACTTATTGTTAAATAGAAATATAATAATTGAAAATGCCTCGCAAGCCCAGAAAAATGCCTGACGAAATTTATCAAGCTATAGAAGGTCTAAATTTTCGTCAAAAAGATGGTGATATGGTTTCGTGGAATGATCCGATCTGGGATCTGGCCGTAAACATTTTAAATTTATCCATGAGCAAAGATTATTTATATCTATATCTTAAAGAAAATCGAAATGGCGTTTTCAGTCGGCTTCATAACTTAAGGGGTCATCTCACTTTGAACGCTCGAAAAATTCGCTATTTTTATGAATTTTTTTTGGCAATATTAATGCAGATAATTGAATGAATGTTTTTAGTTCTTATTACGCATGCTTTAAACAACAAAACATATATTTTGTAAAAGTTTTAGTCAAGTTTATTTCATGGAAAATACAACAATGCGAAGAAGTAAAAAAAAAAAGGTTAGTCCACTGCGGACATTGTAACTCCTTGTATAATCATCTGATACAAAAAAACCAAAAAGATTCTTGATTAGTATGAGTGTCGCTATAGCATAAACCTCCAGAAATAATTTATGTTTGAAAATAAAAAAATGGTAGAGGTTTAAAGAAAAAACATGAATAATAGCCATTTTTTCGTCATGTTTTCTGACTTTTAAAATATGATAATTTCAATATTTTGACTTGATCGTGGTTCATGCTAGAGGTATTAGTGTTTTCAATAAGCCATAAAAATTTCAGACCGATTTGTCGAGTAGTTTTTTTTTTATCGTGTCCGCAGATCACGAAAAACGTGTTTTGAGAAAAACGCGTTTAAAGTTTTTGTTACGGAAAAACAGTGAAAAAAATGTACTTACAATTAATCTGCAATCCCTGCTCCATACATCAATCCTTCAGCTTCTTCAAACAGTTCAGATTCTATCGATTTGGTCGGTTGAACCTCTTTGTCCAAAGCAGGGGGGGTGATGAAACGAATCTAGAGTTCCAGCTGCTTCGTTTTCTAGTCGATACGCCAAGTCGATTGAGCATTTTTATCCAGGTTGATGGCTAAAGTTAATGTTTTTTTATGTTTTTTGGGTCGTATAACAAGAATCTGTAAATAGTTTTTTCGTAAGTCGATGCAATAAAAAGTTATTAACAATTCATTTGTTTAAATTGCCCTAGCGATCAAACTATACATCCTGTAAAAAAATAAACAAGAGAAAATTTGTTCCTTTTTTCACGACAAACTAAATGGTGTTTGAATTTTTCCAAAATCTTGATTTTTGCCGGAAATGTCAATTTTTATTTTTTATTTTTTTTTAATTTTTAAATTTTTTATATTTTTTTTCGTTTTTGCAAGTTTGAACAAGTTCAGTTTCAACTGTTTTAACGATAAAATTGAGCGCAAGCGCGGACGCCATGTTAGCCTTGTTAGGCGTGCGCGCTTGCGCTCAATTTTATCGTTAAAACAGTTGAAATTGAACTTGCTCAAACTTGCAAAAACAAAAAAAATATAAAAAATTTAAAAATTTAAAAATTAAAAAAAAAAAAAATTGACATTTCCGTCAAAAATCAAGATTTTGGAAAATTTCAAACGCCATTTTGTTTGTCGTGAAAAAAGGAACAAATTTTCTCTTGTTCATTTTTTTATAGGATGTATAGTTTGATCGCTAGGGCAATTTAAACAAATAAATTTTTAATAACTTTTTATTGCATCAACTTACGAAAAAACTATTTACAGATTCTTGTTATACGACCCAAAAAACATAAAAAAACATTAACTTTAGCCATCAACCTGGATAAAAATGCTCAATCGACCTGGCGTATGGACTATTCGCTCCGAACTCAGGGATAAAAAGGCTCGTAGAATCTTAAATACTTCTAGGATCTTATGAAATTTTCACACAAGTTTCTCAAGGGTATATACTATCGAAATATGTAAAAAAAAAAAAAATCGATTTTTTCGACCGATCAAAGTGAGATGACCCCTTAACAGAAGCGGATTTATTAAAAAAAAAGAAAAGAAAAGTTTTAACGTCTAAAAATGATAATTGGTCGATGTCCAAGCCAAATCGATTTGAACTTCCATGCCCATTCACATTCAAGTCGAAAATTAATTGTGGAAATGGCGAAGTATATTTAACTATAAAATGATTTTGTCGTGAATGCAAGACCGAAATTCATTTATACAGTAAAACTCCACCAACAGACGACGGAATAAATATTATCGTATCGGCTTGGGATACAAGGGATATTGTCCACAAAAAAAGAAGACAATTACGAGGAACTAATAGACGGGTTATTGCGACGGAAGTAACAGCAAAGTCGACGTACATATGGCGCCGTGAAATTGCAGATCGCAAAATGAAATTTGGTGGCGTGGAACCAGCATTTTTATATTCCGAAGATATCTTACGAAAAGCTAAACAACAAGAAAAAGAAAAAGATTTAAATTTGAAGCCTGCTGTCAATGCGATACAAACATTTCGAGATTTAAAATATACAAGTACAGAATTTAGTGAAAGTATCCATGATTTTAGTGAGAACAATTTTTATATTATGTATTGGCTTCCCGAGCAAATTACATTAAATAATACATTTTTAAAAAAAGACTCGGTCGGTAGTGTAAGTTTCGATGCTACTGGATCTATTTGTAGACCTACAGAATATTCTGGACAAGTAATTTATCTATATCAAGCCATAGCTGACTTTTTGGGGAAAACACTTCCAGTATATCAAATGATTTCTTCTCGACATGACGCGAATTGGTTAGCACATTGGATGCGAGAATTTCTGAGAACTGGTGGTCATTCTCCAAAGCAATTTGTAAGCGATTTTTCACTGGCTTTATTAAATGCAGGAAGCCTTGCCTTTAATGAAAGAAGATTGACAAAGTTTATTGACAATTGTTTTCAACAACTTACAACTGCTTCAAAGATACCATCATCTGAAAAAATGTGTATGCTGCGAATTGATATAGCGCATTTAATAAAGCTCGTAACTCGCTGGCCTTGTTTTAAAACAAATATGAGCTTAAAACATTTTTTTGTACGATGCGTTGCCATACTCACCAATGAAACATCCGTTAAGGAGTTTAGACAATTGCTTATTGATATTTTGTGTGTGGCTTTTTCTGAACAAGATGGTGAAGAAGATAATCCTTACAGTTGCTATAGTTCTCGTCAACGATTATTAAATTTGATGCAGTCGAATGAAATTAAAACCAATGATGAAGATGGAAATCTGTATATTATTGGGTATGGGAATAAGTTTTAATCGTTTACAATAGACGGCATTAATAAGTATCACTTGCATATTTTCCAATCTTCCGATAGATGGTGTACAAGTTGTGTATGTGAGCTGTCAAACGCAGTATAAGACTTTTGTTCAGAGTGTAAACAACAAGTATTTATATCGCATCTAAAATGTCAGAATTTGTTCCAAAAAGCAGCATTTGCGGGAAGTTCTTCTCCACTACTATCTTTTGAAGAAAAGTGCTGCTGAAACGTGCGTTTACTTGTGGATGTTTACGGCGACCATGCTCCATCGGCCAACTTGCAGATATTGGTTTCAACGCTTCAAAAGTGGATATTTCGACGTCAACGACAAAGAACGCGATGGTGCCAAAAAAAAGTTCCGAGATGAGAAACTTGGGGAATTGCTTCATATTTGTTGCTTCAGATGGAAAATATTTCGAATAAAATCATTTAATATTTTCATATTCAAACTATGCTTCTTTTCTACATGAAAAACGATTAAAACTTATTCCCATACCCAATAAATATGATGATTTCGAGCAAAGCTTTAAAGAAGAAAAGAAATCTAGCCGCCCAATTATAAAATTTTTTGATGAAATTAAAGACGTTGCTAAAGGATTTGTACGCAAGAGTGGAATGTTAAATCCCTATTTTAGCGAGGATTTTGGAAAAAAGTTATTAACTTTATGTAAATATTTTGTACTGTGGACAGCAGTAATTCCGTGGTTATATGATGATAACCACAATAAACATATACAGCAATATCAAAGAATATTATATACGGCTACCTCAGCAAAAAGCGAAAGTTACTTTAAAACTTTGAAGCATAACATTTTTAATGCAAAGAATAAAAGAGTTGACAAAGTAGTGATTAAGCATCTCAGAGCATTGTCGGGTACTGTAAAACTGCAAGCAGTGGAGCAAGAATCCATACGATTTAATAAAAAAAAACAGAACATCTTGTTTAATGAAGAAATAAATACGATAGAAGACTCATTTTTCGGTTTGTCGGAATCAAATGAGTTCTCAGTTCAAGCAGAAGATGATTCGTCAACAAGTCGGATAAAATACGTCACTCACACAGAATCTTCATCTAAAAATTTATTACGTAACTGTCAAAAGTACACACAAAATGATCAGCTCTGTGATATTAATGAAAATTTACTCACGCATATACAGCATACTGAACCAATAGTTATCGAAGATGATACAGGTAAAATACTACTCAATCGTCATCTGTTATGGAAATTTTAATAAATAGTAATATAAATAGTTCTAGTATATATATAATATAATATAATAAATAGAATAAATATAATAAATAGAATAAATATAATAAATAGATAGTTGCGTTTTGTATTTTTTGTAAACTAAAAATATCAATTTTGTTTTGTAGGATTAAGTTCTCGAAATGCATCGGATCCTATAATCGAAGAACAAACGGAAAATTCATCTATACTAAGCACAACTCCTCAATTTTGTTCAACAAGAATAAAAGGGACTGATGAAACTGACGACGAAAATTAAAAAAAGACTGATTTTAGGGAAACTTTAAAAGACATCACATTAAATGTGAACGCGCATTTAAATAAAATAGAAAATTGGAAGGGTTTAAATAAGAAAAAACATAGAGGTACCTATCTTCGACCATGTTCAGACATTAAAAACAAATTAGCTAATCCAAACATTTGCCACAAATTGCCATTATTAATTAATGGTAATAGTCTTTGTCCAATTAAAACACATCTCGGTAAAGTCAAAGTTATAAATACTTGTGGATTTGATGCTCTAACGCATGCTGTTCTTTGTGGTATCGTAGATTGGGTTAACTATCAATTGACGGTGGAAGAATTAAAGACTCCTTTCATGATATTCGTAAAAAAATTAACAAAATGTGGAGGAAATCAAGAAATATATCGTTCTAGAGCTGAAATAATAATTTCTATAGAATCACCTTCTAAAGAGAATGTTGTTGACTGTAATCTCAATATTGGTAGCTTAGCTAACTCACTTTTTGGAAAAAAAGAAAGTATCCAATCTCAATTAGAATGTCCAAAATGTAAATCTACAAAGATAATGTTCTATAAAACTATTATGGTAAATTTGATTCCCCTTTGTAATAATGGGTTAAATGGATTGCAGGAGTCTCTTAATTTATTCGCGTCTAATTCAAATTATAAATGTCGTCGATGTAAAGTTGAAAAAAATATTCACATTTCTGGCAGTTTACATATTGTCATTGATATTGAAGCGCTGCAATGGCCACTTGCTGCGCTCCGTGAAGGTATTACTAAGGAATATACGCAAGAATTTTGTCTGGCCGACATACCAGTAAACTTAAATTTAGCGAATTCTGCATACCGTTTTGTAGCCGTAATAGAATATATTAAATCGTTTGACGCAATCGGTCATTACCGATGTTATGTTAGAAGATCTACAGGAAAATGGGAAATGCAGGACGGAATAACCGGCAAAGCAAGAGCACAAAATGTTCCACAAAAAATGATGACGGAAAAAAAAGTTTTTCATCTACTATTTTATGTTAAAATTTAACCACTTCAGATGTTTTTATTTAAAGATATTTTTATTTAATTGTTGAAAAATAATGGCGGAAAACAAAGTTTTTCATATATTTTATTTTATGTTGAAGTTTAACCATTTCAAATTTTTCTATTTAGAGATTTTTATTTAATTTTTGAAAAATAATGACGGAAAGATTTCCATATACTATTTTATGTTGAAGTGATGTGATAACGATTTTCTGATGCAATTTTGATAATATATTATGATAATGTTATAATAATATATATAGATATGTATTGTGATAATATATAAACATAATGTATTTTTACATATCGATTATAAAAATAAATTATATATATATACATATTAAAGATTAAGGGGATCCTAAATCCGTCTGTATTACCGACCAAATTCTATATCTGTCCTTGTATAGACAATGATAATAGACAAGGATAGACAAGGTTATAGGTTATATTGCATTCATTACAATTAATCTTTTTTTGTAGGCTTTTATTCTTAGTTCCAATTGCACGATATTGTTCTTACATGTTGTCCTTAGGTCATGCCGGTCTAATTTTGTGGATATTTATTGTGGAATTTTTGTACATAGCAAATATTGTCGTCATGTATACCAAAAAATATTAATTTTTTTTTGTTTTTGATATAAATTCGACCACCATGACCTAGATTTTGATGCGTACTTTAATTCTACACAAGAATTTTGCATTTCTATAAAGCCAATTAAAAGATTTTCTCTAAGAAAAAAACCGGTATTACAGACGGCTTTAGGATCCCCTTAAGATATATTGGTACACTTATTGTTAGATATATTATGCATGTATGTATATGTTGAGACCGGCGTTATGATCTTTGACGAAGGTTTATTTGATTTTGCGTGTAACGCCGACACCTGGCGCGGCCTGGGTCAAGGGCTGCCAGGGCTCTAAGAATTGACTATTACTTTCAGACAATTGGGCGCCAGTTAGTTTTGTGAGAACTAACAAACTCACGTTTTACTACTACTGTTTATGAGGCACTCAGGGGGAGTTCCGTCAAGGACCCGAGGATATTGCGAAAGTCAAGAGAAGAGAGATAAACAAGCTATACAAGCGTATTAATTTAATCAAACTTACGTACAGTTTATATGACTGCTACCGTGCACGACGCACGACCCGCTCACAATCTCTGTATCACGCTGACAATGCTCGGAATACTCGTACGGCACAACGCTCAATGTCGAATGGCAGGTTATGTGGCTGCTACCGTGTACGTGTTGACAAAGGTTCGGAACACTCGTACAATATGACGCTCTGGCAGACAATTTACTCGACGCTCTAAGACTCTACACGCCGAAGACCGGCGAACAAGTTCTCTAACGCTCTAATACAGTTCGGACTATTCACGCCGAAGACCAACTTTTTCTTCTTCTTAAAACCCCGAATGGATATCCGGCTCAGATAGAGCCACAGTACCATGCTTTCTATCCAAGATAACGGGTCCCGTGTTGGGGTACACTGGAGCCCTCTTGTTTAAATCTCAGAAGGCTTCAAGCCAACAAGTATTTATCCGAGATAAGCAGAAATATCGATGACTGATTGATATAACTCAAGTAGATACATATAAGCGGCAAACTCAAACTAAGCGGCATACACACAAATGACATTAAGTACAATAAGCAAATTTAAGCACGACCGTATATAAGATAATAATCAATAATTAAATAATTTGTGACATTAAGTAAATAGACAAATATTCATAAGCGGCGAATAAAACTAAGCGACACACATATAATTAAATATGAACTTCGAAAAATCCTTCCCAAAAGGGGTGTCCAAAAAGAGAGCTTCCTCGAAGACAATATAAGATAGAATCCCGAAATCAATTCAGAACACAAGGCCCAAACGCCTATCGCGTTTCAATTACAGTAGGCTCCAAGCCTTTGATACTTTATCCACGATTGAGAAATCCATAACTATTTGGGAAGGAATATAATATATAACCTAAGTAGATGCTCACATAATCGGCAATTCAGCGGCCAAATACAATTCAATTCAATATAATTGCGCAAGTCAATCGCATGATCCTAATTAGTATAATTTGAGTATAATACTCAAAAGCGGCGAATTCAAAATGAACAGAATATATAGAATATAATAAACGATAAATAAAATTAGCATGGTCGACATCCCAAGCGTCGCCCCCGGGCAGGGACGCCCAGGAGATCGACCAGCGCTAATTATACAAAATATGTATAGCATATGATCTCTAAGCTTGCTCAAGATCACGTACAGTTAATCTTTGAAGATAATATAAGATAGAATCCCGAAATCAATTAAGAACACAAGGCCCATACGCCCATCGCGCTTCAATTACAGTAGGCTCCAAGCCTTTGATACATTATCCACGATAAAGAAGTCGATAACTATTTGGAATATAACAATTCGGCGACCTAAATACAATTCAATTCAATGTAATTGAGCAGATCAATCGCATAATCCACATTTAATATAATTAGAATATCAAGAGACACGGTGTAGTGTCTCGCGCCAAGTACGCGCGGAGCGAGACAGCCGTGGCTCTATATACGCGACGCGACGAGTTGCGAGTACCCGAGATTTTTAGATCTCAATAACCAGTGAACGGATCGAGTTCTAACTAGGCTTATCGTAAAGCTTGGACTAAATTTATATAAGAAAAGTGTTTTTATTTTTCCGCTACGTGGCCTACAAAAAAATATATTGCGATGCAAAAGTCCAGACCTGAAAATTTTACATTAAGATACGTCGTCGTCACTTTCACATCCTCGCCACGGCGCGCGGCGCGCCGTGGTGGTGGGGGTAGCGTCACTTTCATACTCTCGCCACGGTGCGCCGCGGCGCCACTGTTTCGTGTCACTTTTATTTTCCTTAGTTCGATCGATCGATCATCACATGTGAGGTGATTACTATCCATCTGATAATACTGTCGAATTGGTACGTACAAATTAATATTGCATGTTTATATACACGACGCGACGAGTTGCGAGTACCCGAGATTTTTAGATCTCGATAACCAGCGAACGGGTCGAGTTCTAACTAGGCTTAATGGATAGCTGGGACCAAATTTATATAAGAAAAGTGTTTTTATTTTTTCGCTACGTGCCCTACGAGCGGAGATATTACGATGCAAATTCCGATCCTGAAAATTTTCATTTAAGAAACGTCCACGTCGTCGTCGGACATATCGTAATATCTCCGCTCGTAGGGCACGTAGCGGAAAAATAAAAACACTTTTCTTATATAAATTTGGTCCAAGCTTTACGATAAGCCTAGTTAGAACTTGATCCGTTCACTGGTTATCGAGATCTAAAAATCTCGGGTACTCGCATCATCTTCTATCGGCCCGAACGTTGTTTACGACGACGGATCGGCCCGGCTCGGCCTCGCTCGTCACGCATAGCGGGGCGCGAGCGCGAGCTCGGGTAGATACGCGATCTTTTAAATTGTTGAACAATTTCGAGAGCAGAATTTCATCTAATCGAAATATCTTGTTTAAAATACAGTATACCTTCACTCTTCCCATGCTTTCGCTGCTCTAATCTACCAAAGTGTATCTGATACAATGGTATTTTGCTTAAAATATGTAACAATATGTTTGATTTGTGCAATTTTTTTTTCAAGACCCGTTGTGTCTTTTTTACTTCCTCCGTTCTGTTATATATTTATACTTATTTAAAATATTAGTAGGGGAAGGTGCTGTACCTTGGAATACTTTTATGTTATTTATTTTTCTGAGCCACAGTTTTAATTTAAAAATTTTGAAAAAATATATTATTACAGTACATTGTATATATCTTCCAATAAAAAAGGATTCAAATTTTTATTACCATCTGGTAAGAAAGTATTGTACTACAGAAGTTTTTTACAATTGGGAATTTTGTTTCAAGGTACAGGAGCCTTGCTTAATTTAATTTTCATTTTTGCAGCTGATACATCAAACGCCATAATATACCAATTAAGACGACTACGATCCGCCGTGCTGTTTTTCTCTTCGCTCTTATCGCGTTACATTTGCGTACGCGATCGCGTCTAAGCGTCTAAGAAATCATCGAATATTGTAAAGTGAAATATCTCAAGTAATTAATAGTATCGACTCAGAATACTTTTATAAATTTAGAAAAAGTCTGTTGTTTATTAAAAAAAAAATAAATTTATGAAAATTGTGCGATAATTTTAGAAAAAATTTTATTAGTCTATTAAAATTTATTATTTATTATTTATGTAATTATATAAATTTTTTCAAGATGATATTAGATAAGAAGAATTTAAACTTTTATTTTACAAAGTTTATTGTATCACGATTAGAAAATTAAAGATAGAAGAATTAATATGATAAGTATCGATTTTATAATGTTTTGCTGATCACATATACACACAAATTTTCCACATTCCGCACGAATGTCACTGTGTGATAAATTGGGCGGCAAGACAATATCGTAGACCCCTTAATTCCAAAATAAAAGAGCGGGAAAATTGTGGTTGTAGTGGCATTATCGTATTTAGGACGTATAACGTTGAAGTTTTTTGTCTCCCCCCTCTCTCTCTTTCTCTCCCTTTTTACCTCTCTCCCCGCGATCGTTGAGCTGTAAACGGATTGCGCTAGCTGTTTATTAAATTAAGTAATTAATATCGGAAATAATCATGCGATATATAGTGCAAGCGGCATACTAATGGTGAAGCTGCGTGTGTTGCACAAAATTTAAATAGATTTCGCGAATCTTATATTGCCGCAATAATAGTACATAATGTTGCTGCGGATAAGTGCGGCTCAGTACTTTTTCCACATGTCAGCGTTGATTAAAATGGGCATATGTGCACGGATATATGTTACGGATTTTTAGTTTATATTATATTTTTGGCTTTAAAGAGACCGAAGAAGATATTTTGCATTTTCGCAATATACGAGTTGCTTTTATCAAATACTTTATGCTTACATTTAACATTAAGAAATTTGTAACGCATTGTTTATTGAAAACTTTATCTACGAATATTAAAAGCAGGATAAAAAATGATATTTATGAAAGTGCTATAAGGAAGCAAATATCTTAAAGAAAATAGCTTATAAGAAATATTTGTCACGTACACACAATTTCTTTTTCTAAATAATTAAATATTAAAGTACTTTTGAAACTGTAATCTTTTGAAATCTTTTTTCTTTCAGCATTTAAAATTTCTTTCTCTGTCAATTCCTTTATTATGTACAATATATTAATTTAATACTGCTACTTTTAATAAAGTTAGATCATGGATGAATTAGTGTTCTTATGCAATATTAATTTACACTCTAGTAAATACCAATTTAACTTTAATATTGGTAACTTCAGCAGACCTAAAACCTTACATAACACCATTTATACGCCGTCATTTCCTATAAAACACTATGAAATATAGTAGACAGATTTACTTGAATAATTTGCGAATTAGAATATCGTTTATAGCATCGTTTAAGATGTAACTTTAAGCCGTACGCAAAGTGAAAAGAGCTGACAAAACGGGTTATTTTTGCCGCTCAGAAACTGTGCGTCAAAATAGCGTAAAGATACGATTATGTTAGCCGGGATAATTAAACACGTTGGCAATTATTTAAGAGTAATGATGCGCAGGTGCATTTATCAACGCACAAGACTGCTTCGCCAATGTTCAGAAACACTTAGTATTACCATTAGTAATCTAATAACACGATGTTAATATTTTTCTTGAAAAATCACGCACAGAACTTCCGAAATTTACCTTTTATTCTATAACTCGATATTTCCATTGAACTAATGAAACAATTGCTTTCATTAGCCTCTATTACCTATGGTTATTTACATATTCTTAACATTGCATAATACGTTTTTTATCATTCTGAACATTCTTGCTGTTTTTATTTCGTTATGCTGAATGCTTATTTAACAAATCGAAAAGTTAAAAATGTGTAGGCGATTCGAGCCGCAATTTTCGTGAATGTATCTATAAACACTTCACTTTTCTTCGCACGTCGAGAAGGCTGACAGATTAGGTTACTGTTGCAACGCTAGAACAAGTGTCGTTATCGTCAGAGTTCAAGTTGCAACTCATCGATGAGGTTACGATAACTGTCACGACAATCACAATCAATTATTATCGATCATTGGATAGTCGGTGAAAATTACATGGTAATTAGTTTTTAATAAATTACTTAAAAAGTTAGAATACTTTAGTATTGTATTTTCGTGCTGTTAAAAAAATTGATGTCGATAGACATTATGGCGTTTGATGTATCTATAACAAAAAGGGGTGATATCCGTACAAAATTACCTTTTACAAAAAGGTAAAAAAAAGACGCCATGCACGCGTGGTGTACCTTGAAAAAATCGAAGTAGTTATCTTTGTACCTAAAAAAAATCCAAGTAATATCTTTACTGTACAAAATTACCTTTTACAAAAAGGTAAAAAAAAGACGCCAAGCACGCGTGGTGTACCTTGAAAAAATCGAAGTAGTTATCTTTGTACCTAAAAAAAATCCAAGTAATATCTTTACCTTGAAAAAATCGAAGTAATATATTTATTACAAAAAAAAAGATATAATATTTTTAAATTATGCGCCAATTAAATATATATTATATCAAAAAATAACTATTGTTCTTTTAAAAAATGTATTCCCATTGAAGTAAAAAAATTAATATAAAATGTGAAAAATTTTAGTGAAAAAAACTTGGCGCTGCTAAACATAATAATATATATTAATAAAACAATTTCTATAAATGGAAAAAGTACTTTAAATTAATGTGTGAAAGTCTCTACATTCACATTGTAATTATCAATTTAATATTTTAAATTAGTTATTTATTGATTTCAAATATTTTAAAATTTAGCAGCGCCAAGTTTTTTTCACTAAAATTTTTCACATTTTATATTAATTTTTTTACTTCAATGGGAATACATTTTTTAAAAGAACAATAGTTATTTTTTGATATAATATATATTTAATTGGCGCATAATTTAAAAATATTATTTCTTTTTTTTGTAATAAATATATTACTTCGATTTTTTCAAGGTAAAGATATTACTTGGATTTTTTTTAGGTACAAAGATAACTACTTCGATTTTTTCAAGGTACACCACGCGTGCTTGGCGTCTTTTTTTTACCTTTTTGTAAAAGGTAATTTTGTACGGTATAATATACACGTAAACGGCGAATTCACAATGAGCGGAATATATAGAATTCAATAAACGTCAAATAAAACTAGCATGGTCGACGTCCCAAACGTCACCCCCGGGCTACAGGGACGCCCAAGAGATCGACCAGCGCTAATCGTACAAAATATGTATAGCACATAAACTCTTAGCTTAAACCACAAAACGCAATGCAAAAGTAATAATAAACATAATGTTATTGAAATAGTTCTATCCATTCAAATCGCAAATAAGCGACATTACACAATATCATGAAAAGTTTAAGAGGCTCAGAACCGCAATACTAAGATTATATAAATAAATTTAGAACTGTAAGCAGGAAACGCAGAAATCAGAAGTTGAATAATAAGGTCGCAAAGAGCAAAAACTCAAAATACTACAAAAAGTTCTTAAGAATCTAAAGGAACAAAGGCGCAAATCCACTTCATATGGATCTAATAAACACACGAAAATAAGAACACGAAAACATAAAAACGAACTCCGATGTCAATGTAAACATGGCCACAACACGCGGCATGTTCCATTGAATGGAATCCTTACAAGCTCCAGACAAACAAGAGCTGAACAATAAGCATAAATCGAAAACATGACACATAAGTACGGATCAATGACGAGTTATAACCGTGTGATGTTTCAAACGGAAAAATTTGAATAAATGTAGTAAAAGCTCTCAAAATGAAAATAAAAATAAAAGAATCAGCTACAGAAAATAATATTTAAACAAATACATATAACTCGATAAACAAACTAATATTCCTCTCTACAAATATTCAATTTTAAAAGACTTAAAACTATCCTACATTAAACAAAAATAACGCATATAGATTTTAAACTTCTATTTGTATCCAAAAAAAATAGAGTACGTTTTGTCGATACTTAAACAAAATTGGCGAAGATCAAATAAGCCCGACTCTTGAGTCAATTCTTCATTCACATAACACAGTTCAATCTTCAACCACATGTACTCAGCCACATAATTGTATCTTCACCAAGTCAATACGGAATAAACCACAAAAAATCTCACAAAACAAAATTTCATAACTAGACTAAACTAAAAGAGGGAGACCGTCACACAGTGATATTGTTCTTCATTGATCGGAGATCTCCGCAGAGCCAGTGAGCAAGCCGACGTCCGATCCGGACGCCGGCCCGCGACGGTCTCTGCCGAAGACCGACGAGAGAGTCTTATTCTTTTATCTCTCCGTCGTCCTGCTACTACGCGACCGCACCTTCGATCCTGATCGTCGTCGGTCGATATATTCCGTCGCGTGCGGCCACGCTATTGGCCCTTTGTCTCGGCGGTTTTCGGGGCTCGGCGTTCGCATAGCGCGGGCAGTACGACAATCAGTAGCCCTACCGGATCGGTCATTACATCGAGTGCCGATGTCGAGGGGAAGGATTACATTCTCCTGTCACAATGTATACACACACACACATAGTTTCTCAATCATATAGAAAAAAATCGTTTGTAGTTGTACCGTTTGAGTAATAGTTATGTTTGAACTATTCGCCAAGAGTGAACTTTGTTAATTATGGTAAAGTTTTACAATTAGGGCCCCAACGAGAAATCAATCGCCACTTAAATATGTTGTAGGGGAGGTCTTTCTGAGTAATTCTACGTAAGAAAGAAGTGGGGGACGGCATTGGTTTAGAAGATATAGCAAATTGAAATTTCAGAATTTTAATGCTTTTTATTAGATATTATAAAGTAACACCACGCCGATGACTTTGATCTTAACATATATTACAGAGCTCATTTTCCTGAGTAACCTTTGAAAGGTTCTAGCAAGGAATCGTTGTTTATTAAAAAGTTATTAACAAAAAAATTTGAAAATTATAACAGTTATTTTGAGTATTATGAGATACATATATGAGAGACTAATATACCAAAGTACATGCGTGGACAGAGGAGCGCGTTCCACACAAGTCGGGGGTTGCGGGGGGGTCGCCCCCCCCCCACCTGCACCCTCCCACTCAACCCTGTATAGGGTGGACCTCGCTTCAACTTACAAAGCGCATACTTATAAAGCGCGTCACTAACCTATAGGTTATTGGCGCGCTTTACAAGTATGTGCTTTGTATGTGCTTCAACTTACAAAGCGCATACTTATAAAGCGCGTCACTAACCTATAGGTTTATAATATCTAATAAAAAGCATTAAAATTCTGAAATTTCAATTTGCTATATTTTCTAAACCAATGCCATCCCCAATTATTTGTTAAATAATTTGTTAAAGCAGAGAATAGTTGATATATGAAAAGTACATATTTATATATTAACTATTTATCGTACATATAAATATGTACGATGAATAAGTACATATAAACATGTACTTTTCATATACCAACTATTCTCTGCTTTAACAAATTATTTGTTAAATATTATTAACAAGACTTCTATAATATATGTTAAGATCAAGGTCAGCGGCGTGGTGTTACTTTATAATATCTAATAAAAAGCATTAAAATTGTGAAATTTCAATTTGCTATATCTTCTAAACCAATGCCGTCCCCCACTTTTTTCTTGCGTAGAATTACTCAGAAAGACCTCCCCTACAACATATTTAAGTGGCGATTGATTTCTCGTTGGGGCCCTAATTGTAAAACTTTACCTTAATTATCGTAATATTTTGTTTTATTTTTTCCATATGATTCAAAATCGTTTGTAGTTCATTGTAGAGATTTTGCTTTTGTTTGTAGTTGTATCGTTTAGAAATTGTGATTGTCTAAACAATTCGACAAAAGTTTATTTTGTTAATTATTAAGATTTCCTAAATTCGTTTTCTTCCATGTGATTCAAAATCGTTTGTAGTTGTTTGTAGTGATCTTGCTTTTGTTTTTAGTTGTACCGTTTGAGTAATAGCTGCGTTTGTACAATTCATCAAGAGTAAACTTTTTTAATAATCAAGATTATTGTGATTATTAATTTATTGATTGGTTTAAAAGAATTAAATAAATATTAAATCTTAAATCAATAAAGAAATTAGGAACTGAAAAAATATGTTTTTAAATACAAAAAAAATAAACAATACTTTTAAAGCGGACAGTTGGTTTCTATGTAAACCAATATTAAAGTCTAATATCTTAATGCACCATTTTCGCAATTTTTCCACCATTTCGGATAAACGATAATTATTTTCGTATTTCTTAGGATTTAAAGAAGAATTTTTATAGATTAGATTTTATAGATTTAGGTTCCATTGCGATGCAAAATTTGACCTTGTTTATCAGTCCTTTTTGATAATTAACAAAGTTTACTCTTGGCAAATTGTTTAAACACAATTATTACTCATACGGTACAATTCTAAACAAAAGTAAAATTACTACAAACAACTACAAACGATTGTAAAGCACATAGAAAAAAACAGATTTGGGAAATATTGATAATTAACAAAGTTTACTCTTGGCGAATTATTTAAACACAACTATTACTCAAACGGTACAATTTTAAACAAAAGTAAAATTACTACAAACAACTACAAACGATTCTAAAGCACATAGAAAAAAACAGATTTAGGAAATATTAATAATTAACAAAGTTTACTCTTGGCGAATTATTTAAACACAACTATAGCTCAAACGGTACAGTTTTAAACAAAAGTAAAATTACTACAAACAACTACAAACGATTCTAAAGCACATAGAAAAAACCAGATTTGGGAAATCTTGATAATTAACAAAGTGAACTCTTGGCTAATTGTTTAAACAATCGTAACTTTTAAACGATACAACTACAAACGAAAGTAAAATCACTACAAATAACTACAAACGATTCTGAATCATATAGAAAAAACGGAATTAAGAAATCTTGATAATTAACAAAGTTAACAGTTGGCGAATTGTTCAAACGCAACTATTACTCAAACGGTACAATTTTAAACAAAAGTAAAATTACTACAAACAACTACAAACAATTCTAAAGCACATAGAAAAAAACAGATTTGGGAAATCTTGATAATTAACAAAGTTTACTCTTGGCGAATTGTTTAAACACAACTATAGCTCAAACGGTACAATTATAAACAAAAGTAAAATTACTACAAACAACTACAAACGATTCTAAAGCACATAGAAAAAAACAGATTTGGAAAATATTGATAATTAACAAAGTTTACTCTTGGCGAATTGTTTAAACACAACTATAGCTCAAACGGTACAATTATAAACAAAAGTAAAATTACTACAAACAACTACAAACGATTGTAAAGCACATAGAAAAAAACAGATTTGGGAAATCTTGATAATTAACAAAGTGAACTCTTGGCGAATTGTTTAAACAATCGTAACTTTTAAACGATACAACTACAAACGAAAGTAAAATCACTACAAATAACTACAAACGATTCTGAATCATATAGAAAAAACGGAATTAAGAAATCTTGATAATTAACAAAGTTATCAGTTGGCGAATTGTTCAAACGCAACTATTACTCAAACGGTACAACTACAAACAAAAGTAAATTCACTACAATTAACTACAAACAAAATACTATTATTTTCTGTATTGAAAAATAATTTTTTTAAAAGTGGGGTTCCAAGTTCACATACTTCACAATAGCCCAGAAGGAAATGTCGTGACCTCCAATTTTGAAGCATCGTGACCAATTTCGATGCATTTTTTTAAAATAAAAGGTAATAAAACAATGATACAACTTTGTCAAGCTACATTTTTGTTTCTATTCTTCCCTTTTTTATATTAAATTACACATAAAGAAGTTGGATTGAGAAAATTTTTAAAAAAACAGTACATATCTCATGTAATTTCACATCAAGGGCACTTTTATTAGGCTTGCTTATACGCTGAGTCTTACTACATCTTACCTCATCAAACGAGATTATTAGCACCTGATTTTAGTTAATAAAAACTACTGAATGAAGTAAGTACTGAATAAACTAAAGTAGTTCTATTATGTAATAAACTTTTTATTTGAACTCGCGGTTATCAAGTTTTGAGCCTCCATACCTGTCGGAGTTGGAGAGTGCTTCCACTCCGTACGAAGACAACTTAGGGTGCGTTTATGTTGGAGCAGTGATAAACGATAAGAGCGACGATACTAGCAAAGCAGCGAGAATAAATGCTTTATATGTAAGTGCTTATATGGAGCATATAAAATATTTTAAGTATACGATACGTACCTAAGTGGTTATATAAAGCATATAAACAATTACATATGTATAAATTGCATTTATTCTTGCTACTTTATTAGTATCGCAGCTCTTATCGTTCATCACTGTTCCAACACACACATAAACGGACCCTTATATGAGGATGTGAGGAGATCCTTATAGTTCATTTATAATGCCAATTGGTTTGTTACTAATCTATTATATTTTCATATATGCAATTCTCTAAAATGTTTACAAATGGTGGTTTTACATGCTAGCATCATACAATTTGAATTCCTGGAGAAAAAATTGTAGAATTATTTATAATTCCAATAGGACATTTATCTGAGGATGCTCAACAGGCAGGGCAGGCAATAAAGATTTTAAACATTTTAAAGAATTTATTACACGAAAACATAATACATTACGACGGTAACATACAAAAAGACATTATAAATACTCTATTGATCTCTTGAGATCCTTATATAAGTAGTCTTCCTACTGAGTGGAAGCATTCTCCAACTCCGAAAGATGCGGAGGCTCAAATTTTTTCCTTCAGATAAAAGTTGTACGTTTTGTCGAGACGTTATCAAAACATTATAGTACAGCTCTCTTTCGTTAACATTTTCCTGAGATATTTTAAATTTTTTTATGATATTTTAAATATAAAATATGAAATACTTATTTATTATTCAAAATATGCTACACAATATTCTGCATTCACAGATTATTATATAACATTATGAATAAATAATATATGCGTGTTTTATATAGTTTCCGAATATGGCAGGAAACCGAAGGAATAAAAAGTAATAAGAAAGACTTCATAAAACAAGTGCACATTACTTCTCATATTTGTCACAATATATTTCACAACATATATTTTATTACTCAGCCTCGGACTCCTCGGAATTGTTAGACGAGCTACATGTTTGTGGCTAATATTTATCATACAAATATGTAAAACATAGAATTTCTGCACAATGTCAACATTTCATAAATCCGACATTCTTTTAATTACATAATTTTTTCAATATTGAAACTGGAGGAGCAAGAGGAGGGATGAGTAATGAAATATTAGTTGTTATATGTCGAAATGTATTGTGACAAATATGAGAAGAATGTGCACTTGTTTTATCAATTCTTTCTTATTCCTTTTTATTCCTTCGGTTTCCTCTTACATTCGGAAAAATAGAAATATACATGTATATACAACACGAATATATATAAATGATCAATTATTTATTCATAATATGTTTTATAATAATCTGTGCATGCAGAATATTATGTAGCATATTTTGAATAATAAATTATTATTTACAAAAATGTTACAAAAATCAAGATTTGATTTGAACCGCAGCATACAGCATTCTCGGACGTAGCAGCCACGCGTCTTTACGCTCTCAGCTACCCCCTTAGCTTCGATAGAGATCGAAACCTCATGGTACACATAAAAAACTTAGAACTCTATTTTCTCGCAAATGCTTGAGAGTTGCATCAAACGGTTTTACCATAAATTATTGAGACTACTGGGAGTATAACATTATAATATATTTCCCTCTTAAAATTTGTTAACATCATTATCTGCGCTTATCAACGCGTAAAATCTCATTCAGATCCTATTAGAGTTATGTAATCAACATAAATTGATTAGTTTATTTTTCTAGTTCATGTATATTGACGCGACATGGCGCTATCAGCCAGTTCACTCTAGTAACCTTTTCTTTTAACACTTTTGGCAACACTGTTCTTTTAAGTTTCCTTTCTATAATAACTCTTGCCACTTACTACTTCCTTCTCGTTACCTTTGTACGAAGTATCGAATAAAAGAGTTGTTCGCAATTTAACTATCCTGTTCGTTATTCAGTAATATACGCTCACGCTATAAGGTCCGCTAACAGGTTATGGGCCCAGTTATTGACTGAATAAGAACGTGTTTTCGTGGATTCTATCTGAAACGGTATATAAATTGATAAAAGGATAAAGGATGGCCACGTCGTCGAACGCCATAACCAAGTATGTTAACCCGCGACTCAACGCCACTAATTACTTTAATTGGCGGTTTCGTACGGAGATGCTGTTAAAAGAAAAAGGTATTTGGCATACAATTTCTGAGGCAAGACCGGCACCAGTCACCGCTGATTGGACGAAAGCAGATGAAAAAGCATTAGCCACAATATCTTTGATGATCGACGATGATCAGATTCAGCATATTAGAACCTGCAAATATGCTAAGGACGCGTGGACCGCGTTGAAAGAATTCCACGAACGTGATACGCCCGGTACTAAGGTTAGAGTTCTTCACACCATCATGCGACAACGTGCTGATGAGAACAGCGATATGGAAGCCCATGTGAATCGCATGAATGAGTTGTTTCAGCAGTTGTTGGCCCTTGGAGAAGAGCTTAATCCAGAATTTATTATGAGCGCAACGCTTCTCGGTTCATTACCAAGCAGTTATGATGGTTTGATCACAGCATTAGAGGCACGATCGGAAACCGAATTGTCATCATCTTTTGTGCGTTCTAAAATTATCGAAGAGTACCGGCGGCGTAAGGATAGGGATAATGGAGGTCAAGGCGATTCACATGTACTGAAATTCTCAAACGATGGCGCTACTAAGAAATCTACTGCATGTTATTTCTGCAAACGTAAAGGACATCATCGTAACAAATGCGACGAGTATGCAAAATGGAAGGTGAAGAAAGGATTAACAGGTAATCAAAATAAATCAAAAGCTAATGTAGTTAAGAACGATGATGCCTCTGATGAGTTGTTATTCTTGGTTGGCAGGGCCAATGGTTGGATCCTTGATTCTGGTGCAACGTGTCATATCAGCTGCAGACGTGAAAATTTCATTGAGTTTGACGGCGCACATAGCGAAAAGGTGTCGGTGGCAAACGGACAAGAGGTTAAAGCATCCGGCAAGGGCAAAGTGGCCGTAGTATTCATAAACAGCAGCGGTGACACGTCAAGAGTAACAATCGAAAATGTACTGTACGTCCCATCAATCGGAGGAAATCTAATTTCTGTAAAGCGACTGACAGAGAAAGGATTCAAAGTGAGATCCGTACCAGCGATGGCAAACGTCAAGTTGCTGTGGGCGACATCGTCGGAAATTTGTACCAGATGCGAATAGCGAACGAAGTAAATGCAGTTGCCAATTGTCAGAAGTTATGCATTCATCAATGGCACCGTGTTCTGGGTCATCGTGATATCGACATTGTCAAGAAGATTCCGTCAAATGGCTTTGTAACTGGAATGGCACTGGCAGGCTGTGATTCTGGATGTAATGAGGGAAGTTGCAAAGTATGTATCCAAGGCAAGGTAACACGTGCGCCTTTCGCATAGGAATCACAGAATCGTTCGTCTGCGATATTGGATTTAATCCATAGTGACGTATGCGGCCCCATGCAGACAAAAACTGCTTCAGGTTATCGTTATTTATTAACGTTTATTGATGATTTCTCGCGGTATACTACAATCTACTTAATTAAAGAGAAGTCAGAGGTGTTCCAGAAGTTTAAGTAATTCCATCAGTTGGTACAAAACCAATTCGGTAGAAAAATCAAATGTCTTCGCACAGATAGAGGAGGAGAATATCTCAGCAATTCGTTCGTAAATTATTTGAACGAAAATGGTATCAAGTCTCAGCGCACAGCACCTCACTCACCTCAGCAGAACGGAGTCGCTGAGAGGAAAAATAGGACCCTGATCGAAATGGCTCGATGCATGTTACTTGACGCAAATATGGAATATAGATTCTGGGGCGAAGCAGTTATGACAGCAAATTTTCTGCAGAATAGACTTCCTTGGAAAAATGTGGATAAAACGCCGTTCGAGTATTGGCACGGTAGAAAGCCAATTTATACAAACTTAAAGCGTTTTGGCGCAGACTGTTATGTCAAAATTTCTGATGAGAATCGAAGAAAGTTAGATCTAAAGGCACTTAAAGGAATATTACTCGGTGTTGACATGGAGTCAAAAGCGTACAGAGTCTACGTACCAAGTTCCAGGAAGGTTTTAATATCAAGAGATGTTAAATTTATTGAGGCGAAGAAGACTGTCAATCATGACAACGCTATTGAGATACCTTCTGACGACGGATTTCAGGTTCAAAATACTTTGAAGGATGAAGATAACACCGAGGATAAATACAATATAACCAAAGATTCAAGCTTGACTGAGGAATCCAACGATGTCATTTATCAGCCTATTCCAGTGAGACGTTCTAGCAGACCAAATAAGGGTATTCAACCTCAACGACTGATCGAACAAATAAGAGTCGTAACGAATGGTGAACCATCAAATTTGAACGAAGCGCTTTCATGTCACCAAAGGAATGATTGGATTCGTGCCATGCAGGAGGAGCTAAGTTCATTAGAAGCTAATAAAACATGGGAGTTGGTCACCTTACCCAAAGGCAAAAATTTAGTCGGCTGTAAGTGGGTGTACAAGCTGAAGTCAGATGCAACCGGAAATACAAGAAGATTTAAGGCAAGACTCGTAGCTCAGGGTTTTAGTCAAAAGTATGGCGTTGATTACGATCAGGTGTTCGCACCTGTAGCCCGACAGACAACGTTCAGGATACTACTTTCCGTCGCTGCGAGCCGTGGAATGCTAGTTTATCACTTTGACGTGAAGACTGCTTTTTTGAACGGTGTCCTGGAGGAGGAGATTTATATGCGTCAGCCACCCGGTTTCGAAAAAAAAGAAGCTGAAGACAAGGTATGCTTATTAAGGAGGAGCATCTACGGGCTAAAACAGTCCGCACGCAATTGGAATGAAACGCTACACGAGACTTTAATTAAAGCAGGGTTTGTAGAAAGCAAGACCGATAATTGTTTGTACATATATTATGGAAGCGGAGGAATAGTATATGCTCTTATATATGTGGACGACGTATTAGCAGCTGGAACCTCGATTGAAGAGATCAACAAATTCGAGAAAATGCTTAAGGCAAATTTTGATATTGAAAATCTCGGTGAAGTAACAAGTTATTTAGGAATCAGAGTTACGAAGCAAGATGATTGTTTTCTACTCGACCAATAAAAGTACATCTTAAATGTAGCTGCAAGATTTCAATTGAGCGATGCTAAAGATTCAGATATACCGTTGAGCCCATCATATCAAAAGAAGCCAAACGAAGATATTATGCCAAACAACGACAAGTATCGCAGTGCAATTGGTCATTTGCTATATATTTCAACAAATACACGTCCCGATATTGCGGCAGCGACTTGTATCTTATCGCAAAAAGTATCTAAACCAACAACGTCTGATTGGAATCAAGTCAAGAAATTAATTAGATATCTCAAGGGTACCTCATCATTACGTTTAAAACTGGGCGATGTTAAGGACAACGAGAATCTAATTGGTTTTGCCGATGCAAGTTGGGCTGAAGATCGAAAAACAAGAAAATCTAATTCCGGTTTCATATTCATGCTCGGAGGGGCGATTAGTTGGAGTTGTAAACAACAGGACTGCATCGCTTTATCGTCAACAGAAGCGGAATTTATTGCACTTTCTGAAGCATGCAAAGAATCGATCTGGATACAAAGACTTTTGAATGATCTTAGATGGAAAGGACAAGCTTATACCAAGATCTATGAGGACAATCAAAGCGTCTTGAAGATAATTATCAACGAAAAGTTAAGTAACAGAACAAAACATATTGACACAAAAGTTCATTTTGTAAAAGACCACATCGACAAAAAGCATATTGTATGTGAATATTGTCCATCTGAAACTATGTTAGCCGATTTATTTTCCAAAGGTTTAGCTAAAAGTAAGTTCAACATATTGAGAGATCGCTGTAATTTAATTTATATTGATTAAGGAGAAGTATTAGAGTTATGTAATCAACATAAATTGATTAGTTTATTTTTCTAGTTCATGTATATTGACGCGACATGGCGCTATCAGCCAGTTTACTCTAGTAACCTTTTCTTTTAACACTTTTGGCAACACTGTTCTTTTAAGTTTCCTTTCTATAATAACTCTTGCCACTTACTACTTCCTTCTCGTTACCTTTGTACGAAGTATCGAATAAAAGAGTTGTTCGCAATTTAACTATCCTGTTCGTTATTCAGTAATATACGCTCACGCTATAAGGTCCGCTAACAGATCCGCGCCGAGAAAGCAATAGCAGAGTCGCTGGGCTAGCGGCGTCGAGCGTATCAGCTGAGTGAGTGCGAGAAGGAGGGAATGATATTCTCTTTCTCGCTCGCTCGCTCGACGCGGGCGCGGGCGCGCCGAAATTGCGTGAACAAAACAATCGCAGTAGACGGGACGATTCCGTTACAGTAAACGCGAATCAACGTGCTTCACTGCGATCAGTGGTTTTCTGTGATATTAAATTCAGTGATTTACTTAGATTTATTGTGTGAAAATAGTTATTTGTAATGGGTTTACGTGCTGCAAAACACTTACGTCGGCTTAGCCACAGGCTCTCTGTGAGAAAAGCTTCGAGGCAAAGGTAAGCATTTTTTTTCGTGAAACATTCAATTTTACAGTGACAAATAGACAAACGGGTAGACAGACAGACAGACGGACAGATAGACAGACAGACTGACAGACTAACAGACTGACAGACAGGCAGACAGGTACACTGACAATGAGTGGCAGATAGACAGTCTTTGACAGTACAGTCTTTGACAGTATTTATATAAAATAGAAGATTTGTTTAAAAGTGATGAAGAAATTATTATATTTATATTTTTTGTAAATAGGTGTATATTTTCATGAATGAAATGAGCACTAAGAAGTAAATAATCAATAAAGTCGCGTATATATATACATATATAGCATTTTTCCTATTTCACATTACAAGTCGTACTTTCATACGTATACAGATGATTGGCAATTCACATTTCTTGGCTATCTGGCTTTGTGAATTATCTGTCGATGAAAGAAAAAGATTAACATTTTAATATAATAATGCCAGGTATACGAATAGATTACAAGTATTTACATATCTGATTGATACATTCATATTGTCGTTTTGACACAAATTAGAATATTTCTCTGTGTAACTTCTGACATTTATTAATTTGTGTGTGTAAAATGTACTAGTGATACAATGCAAATGAATAATAAATGTACTTTTTCCTTTTTCTTATTGATAGCGTCAATAAATGCATGTGCGAATTTTGATTACACGCAATATGTTGTATTATATGGACAAGAAGCATTACATTTCTTTTAACGTGCGCGTGTAGGGCATAAGAACTGACACTGATGACGAACGATTTACGGGCAAGCAACGATTTATAATATGTGGTTGGCCAATGTATACCTGTAATAATATTGCTTGAAATAAAAAATAACGCGTGTTTATTAATTAATTTGTAAACAACTTTTGTACTGCACAGCACTTTGAATTGCATATTTTGGAACATTGTACTTTATATATCTGACAACACATTTCAACAAAGCTTCTATTTCAATACAAGGAAGTGTGAATTGAAAATATCATAATTGAGAATGATAGAAGCATTTGTCTGCCACGATAAGTAATATGAAATTACATGATATACTAAAAAGTGTACGAAATAACATAATTTTGAATATCGAAATACATGAGTTATTCTGTCAAATAACCCCTTTTTACAATTTAAGAACTTCTCGTCGCCAGCCAATAATTAAAAACGTATAATTTTTAAAATCGACCCAACTGGCCATGTTAATTAATAAGATGTTGTCTAGAATATAAAATTTATTGCGAAAAATATTACCTCAGCCAGGGTTTGAACCTGGAACCTCCCGCTTTCCGTGCAGGCGTCGTCCCAATTCGACCACTGAGGCATGTGGTAATATTTGTCTGACAAACCAAGTCGGCGCGCAGTTAATGTTGGATTGACAGGGGAGGGGATTCTTAATATTACAGTAGGAGCTGCGTTGAAAGTCTGACAAACCAAGTTGGCGCGCAGATAATGTGTACATTAGTTTGTTATTGCGATAAATATTACCACATGCCTCAGTGGTCGAATTGGGACGACGCCTGCACGGAAAGCGGGAGGTTCCAGGTTCAAACCCTGGCTGAGGTAATATTTTTCGCAATAAATTTTATATTCTAGGTAACATCTTATTAATTAACATGGTCAGTTGGGTCGATTTTTAAAATTATACGTTTTTAATTATTGGCTGGCGACGAGAAGTTCTTAAATTGTTTTATTTCACACCTGACCTGAAGAATGGTGTTAATATAGGGAGGGAGGGTATCCAACAGGAGCTGTGTTGAAAGTCTGACAAACCAAATCGGCGCGCAGTTAATGTTGGATCGACAGGGGAGGGGATTCTTAATATTACAGTAGGAGCTGCGTTGAAAGTCTGACAAACCAAGTTGGCGCGCAGATAATGTGTACATTAGTTTGTTATTGCGATAAATATTACCACATGCCTCAGTGGTCGAATTGGGACGCCTGCACGGAAAGCGGGATGTTCCAGGTTCAAACCCTGGCTGAGGTAATATTTTTCGCAATAAATGTTATATTCTAGATAACATCTTATTAATTAACATGGCCAGTTGGGCCGATTTTAAAAATTATACGTTTATAACCCCTTTTTACTTCGTGGTTTCCAATATTTTCCAATATATATGTATACATGTATATTAGAGTGGTCCTTATAAAGGGTAATTTCGAAGTTTGATTGCTCGAATGGTTCGGAAGGCTCGAAATACATTTAAAAAATCTGTGCAAAAGCGCAGCCTCCTATCTCAATTTTAACACGTGCCGCAGAGCACTCGAATTTTCTTATTAAAATAAAATAGCAAATGATTTTAGTATGAATGCAATAGCGATCGGAAAAATTTGAAACTTGGCAATTCTCTTACTTATAGTTGTGCCTATCTTCTGACATTTTTATAGATTTGTATGTATATATTTCAGGTTGCTAGAGGTCGATGAGAATGCATTTTTGTAACTGTGAAAAATTAAATAAATTATGTTTCTAGCCATTTCTTTTATATTTTAGCAGGATTATATCCTGTATAATTTTGACATTGATGAAATTGTGATGCAAACATGCTATTATATAAAAAAAATAACCCGATGCGAAAAAGGAGACACTTATGAAACATTTTTGAGACAAATAATTTTGTAAAAGTAATGAATTCTTATTTAAGAGTGCGAATAAATAAATAAATATATAAACAAAATTATAGAAATAAATAAATAAACAAGATTTCTTTAATTTTTCAAACATTAAAAAAAATAATTTTTATTGTGCGAGTCACTCGCACTACCACTAGCAACCTGAAATATGTAGATAAAAATCTATAAAAATATCAGAAGATAGGTACAACCTTAGAACATATAGAAATGGAAGCGGAATGCCTATTGTTTTTGGAAGAAAAACATGTCCGGAGGAAGTGAGAAAGAAAATCATAGTTGCCTCTCTCTTGTGAGTGACTGCTCAAAAGTGCGCATGCGCGGTCTACATTTGTTTGGCCGGTTTGGCTCACTGAAAAATAAGGTTATGTTAGTGACATATGTTGAAACACGGTTATTTCTTAGATATTTTCTAAAACGTGTTGATCCGCGGACGTACGCCAAAATTCAAGCAAGATGATATATTGTATTTTATGCGGTAGAAAGGACAAATCGGTTTCCTATATACGGTAAGTAAAAATGTATTTAATTTATTGTCAGTTTGCGTGATTTCAGTAATCTCAGCAATAAATTTAATTACTGAACTATTTAAAGTAATTAACATTGAAACTATTTTTTTTTACATTTTAACTATTTAAATCTATTTTATTATATCTGTCAACAGATTTCCATCAAATAAGCAGATCAGAAAGCAGTGGTTAAAATTCTGTAACAAGACCGAGAAAAATTTGTATGACTCACACAGATTGTGTACAGATCACTTCAAACCCGAGGATCTGAGGAAGCGTTCAAGGTGTATCGTTGTGCAACCAGAAGCTGTGCCTTGTATATATATAGTTGGTGGAGGCACCCCACCTTCCACCTTCATTGGAAATGCCAAGACTGATGATGGCAATATCTGTTCCACTGGAATCACGAACAGTGATTCTTCGAATGACAACATTAACGTCGTGAATTATTCACAGTCCACAACAGCAGTAACAAAGAGTGAGTCTTATTTTTGTTTGTATATCTATTTAAATATGTTTTGGCGTACACCAGCAGCGAATGAAAACATATACTAAGACGTTAACTTTTTAATAATTAAATAAGATATTTGACCAAAGTGTAAACTTGAAAGATGCCAAAATATTAATCTTTCAATATATGTTAAGACCGTTAAGATATAAATCAATACAAAGGAAATAGCCATACGGTCCAAGCTTGGATCTTAGGCAGCTCAATATAATTATTTTCAATATGTATTTAATATGCGTATTTTCCAACATATTAAACTGCGCGCCGATTATTTGTCGGACTTAAAACACAGCTATTGTTGGAACATTAGAAATTCCCTTTCCCTTCCCTAATTAATCTTTCATATATACAACTTGATATCTAAAGAACCAGAAGTTATATTTTCGGTAAAGAAAAATTTGTACGACTTCTATTTGTGTGATACATGCAATATTACGTTGATCTTTGTGCTTGAGGCTTTTAATAACCTATTACATACTGTTTCTGTGACAAATATTACACACACTCCTTCCAATCGAATCACAAGCTCTTGTGGTACACGCAAGAAATCTCAGGATTTTGCTAAAGAGGATATGAGTAGTATGAATGTCAATGTGGATGTCGATCCTGCTTGTGGCAACCTCCGTCAGCCACTAGCCTCCAGGGTAACCTCCGCTCCGGCGGCACGTGGTTCTCGCAACAGAAAGCGCGGTTAGAAATTACGATGCGCGCGGGGCAGTTTCATGTCGTTAAATGCGGAGAGTTTCAAGTTGCCGAAAAAGCGAGAGTTCAAGTCGCAAGCCGACAGATTGCAAGATTCAGGAAACGCAGGTTTCCTAGCAACCCCGTTGTCAATACTCGCCGCCGATTTTCACGGGTATATAAGGAGAGCCCGTCGCGAGGAAAACTCGGAGTATTTCGAGCAGCCGGCCAGGGCGGACATCCCAGCCTCAACACGCCGCTCTCGAAACACACCCGGAGCCCTTCCCGGCTCGCCGGAGAAGAGGTCGTGGCTCGTTCGACGGCTCGCCAGAGAACAAAGCCGCTGCCCTTGCAGCATTACGTTGCAAGAAGGAAAGTCGTGCTAAGCGATTGCCTAGCGAACGGCGCTCAGCCGCCTTCTGGTGCAAAACGCCCGGCACCTGACTTATTCCCGGATCCGCTGAGGAAAGTCATCCTTATAGATCCGCTCCCCGGCGCCAGCCGCCAGGAAACCAGCGCTCGTCGCTTTAAAAACAGGTCGCTCCCTTCGCTGGAGAGTCCTCCTATCACCGGCGCTCAGTCGCCAGTTAAAGAAGGTAACCTAGCAACTAACGAAGAGTCATTAATAGACGCCAGACGTCTAGGTGCACTCTCACCAATTCTCGGCGCCAGTCGCCCTCCTTTACCGACATCGTTCATATCCCCGAACCTAACCAAACCGTTCCTTCCAGCAACTTCAACACCGATCCCGAAGGTCACAGAGCTCTTGAAGGAGTTCGAGATACCCCGTCCTGTCTCTCCGCTTCCTCCCTCTCCCAAGCCAGGCAACAGGGAATACCGGGCGGTAGAGCTCCGGGACGCAGCCACGCAGACCTCAGAGTCATTTCAAACGAAGGCAACGGTGAGGAGCGTCGGTACTCAAGCCAAGCCTCGAGGTAGAGGAAACAAGAGGAGAAACGCATATAAAAATAACAAGGAGAATATTATCTGTCATAATTGCCACAAATGTTCGAAATGTGGAAGGTGTTAAAATGTTGATTTATTAAAATTAAAAAAGGTTTAATGTAAACTGAGTCAAAAACTTCTTTAGCGAATCCCACACATTAAAATAGGAAAGTGTCATAATCAGCGAGCGTAGATAAACAGCGAGCGACAAAAATAAGAGAAATTCCCTAAACTGCTCATTGTACTGAAATAGGCAATTGTGAAATTCTTCTGAGCAACTGCCTAACTCCCTTGAAACGGCGGAAAGATGCTCATTGCAGCAGCAAGAGAAAACGCTTAGATTTTAATGATAGTATTGATTTAACGATTCCCATTCATGAATTACCAGTAAGTATTACTTCGTTACATATATTTAATCCTAATATATCCATTAATTTATTTTATTTTTTATGACCTAAAAATAATAAATCCCCTGTTTTATATTGAATATAGTAAATATATATAATAATATAAGTTTTACACAATCTATCAGGTCCCTGCCATTTGTGATTCTGCTCCACCGATGATACCAGATCCACGTTATGTTGGTGATATCCGGTCACCTCATCTGGCAACACCAAGACGAGCTATGAGAGCCATGAATTTAGCGCGACGTACCATTATGCAGCAACGAAAGAAAATTGAAATATTGCAGAAAAAATTTGGTAGATGCAAGCAACGTATTTCTTCGCTAAAGGATCTGGTCTCTGATTTGAAGAAAAGAAACAACATTTCTGAAATTGCTGCTGACAATTTAATGGTATGTTTCAATAACATTTATCGATCGATGAAAGCTCCGAATAAAGCCAATGCATTCATCAAAGGCTTCGAATAAAAGTGTTAGACATAATTCCATATTTTACATATTACACAATAACTTCAATGACGAGTTCTGATGAAGATATAGCGCCGTTTGTCAGAATGTCAACTTGTCTTTTTTTCTTTTCCTTGACTCGGATCATGACGATAACTTCAGTAATTTGTATTTTATTAAAAACTATAATCGGTTATATATCTACAATCGGATGGAGTTCAAATTTACCTCGGTTACAATTGTACATAAATATATTATCTGGAATTATGCTCTCTGGAGAATATAAAAATTGAATTAAACATGTAAATAAGTTTCATATAGGAAGGATTGATTATTGTATTTAGGGTGAAATCCCAGAAATCATGCATGAAGTTCTGAAGCGGAAAGGAAAAATGAAGAGTAAGTACTCCGCTGAATTACGAGCCTTTGCTTTGACTTTGAATTTTTATTCAAACAAAGCCTACGAATACGTACGAAAAACGTTCAAAAACCTTCTACCGGAATCTTCAACAATTCGCAAATGGTATAGGTCAATCAATGGACGACCTGGATTTACTGACGAAGTTTTGCAAGCTCTACGATGTAAAGTTCAGAATACCGATAAACCAATAATTTGCAACTTAGTTATAGATGAAATTAGCATCCGTCAGCAGGTCGAATACGATGGAAATCGGTATTATGGTTATGAAGATTTAGGTTTCAATAACTGTACAAATTCAGATCAGCCATTGCAAGCTAGAAGTGCCTTAGTTTTCATGCTTGTAGCTTTAAACGCGCATTGGAAGGTCCCGATAGGTTACTTTTTAATCAATTCACTAAGTGAAAAAGAAAGAGCGAGCGTTCTTACAAACTGTTTAGAATTACTTGCGAAAATTGATGTACACGTACATTCGTTGACTTTCGATGGTGCCAGCGTTAATGTGTCTATGTGTAAGGAGTTAGGTTGTAACCGGGCACGTTAGGTCACGCGTGATACGACTCATTCATCAATATCTCCGAAAGTGTTGAAAATTCGTGAAACACGGTCGCCACTCGATTTTACCCGTTAAATCGAGAAAGGTAAGTATACAACTAACCGTATCTGTCGACTAATTCCCCTTTTTCTCTGTTTCAGGTACTCCGGACTGCTGCTGCTGGCCGCTCTCACTCGTCGTCGCTGGATCTTCACACGTGGAAGCCGCTTCTACCAACGATGGATGGACCTCGCTCGCATCGGATGGACCCTCAGGATCGTCGCAGAATCTCAGGTAAGTATCGTATATCGTAAGCTTGTATCGCAAGCTAAGTGCATTTACTCGCACTGGAATTTCTTTATTTCGCAGGAATATCGCGTCTACGAAGTATCTCCCGCTTGGAAGGTGACTCAGGATCGGCCACAGGATATCGTCGAATGAATTTGTACACTCAGGATATCACTTTAATAACATTGCATTTATTCATGTATATTTGAATAAACAGTCATTACATTTCGATTCACAGTGATTTTCCTATCACCCGCGGTGTCGCGTCGTGATCGTTAGTTACAGTTCGCTCGTGGTGCATAAATCGCGTTAACTCGGAATAAATCGTCCAACTATCCGCAACACGGGTATCATCGGTTGTCACGAGAATACGCAGTATCCTCCCGTATGACTGTCCTTGGTTTCGTACACGGATGTCGAAATCGGAAAATTTCACAAGTGTCGCTCACACACACGATTCGCGAATAATTGTCGGATATCGCACGGTATGTCGGATCCGCGGTTGTATCGAGAGTCGTGTCATATACGATGAACGCTCTCCCGTCAGTCACTTATACTCGCTTCGCGTATATCTCGCACAATTTCGTAACGTCGCGAAATCCTATGATATTCGCGGTCTGCCGGATATCGCTCCGTACGCGGGATCACCGGTTGTCATGAGAGCTATAACGGATACGTGTTGTCGGTACCAGCTCTCCCGATAGACTCCTCGAGTCTTCGCTGGTCGATGGGCACGACCCCCACCTAGTGGGTATCCCCACTCTTGTTATTGCATCAGCCGTGACGTAGACATCGCCTGATCGTAACTACGCATCAAATAAACATGTTCGACAAACACTCAGGAATTTTGTTTGTCCGCTCGTCATGTTTCTCGCTCGCCGGAAACTATCTCTTATACCGCTCGAACGTGTAATATAACTCGATTTTACGCGTTATACCCGAATATCGGATTATGTATGAATTTACTAATCTAGGCTACGCAGATCGCTCAGGCTTTGCATCCGCACTGATGACTGTTCGCTGATTACGCATATATGATTAATTTTCAGCTCGTACATGTGTGCCAGGTTTTCGCGGCAACTTCGTCGGATTTTCACGGGACTGCGATATTAGCGTTACTTGGCATCTAATTATGCCCCTCGATATAACTTTTATTACCATCAGTAACGATTTTACATGACTTTTCGGGCACAATCGACTGGATCGATACGGGACAACGATATTGGGACTCGCAATGGGCTCGTAAAGGCATCCCTGGTGGTCCGTTCCCCGTAGATGGTCCTGGAGTCGAACTTCCGGCACATTCGTCGGAGGTCGACGGGAGTCGGTGCGCTGCACTCCTGGTGGCCCGTTGAGATGTGCGCACACGGTTGTTCCAGGGGAAGGTGTCCGTAGTGGGTGTTTCCGGCACCCAGGTCGGATCAGGGCGAAAGTCGCTAGTTATGCTATTTAGGACCTCCGCAGACCATTCCCGATGGCCATTTGGTCGTACAAGGTGTGTGCCAAGATTTTCCGGCACATGACGCAAAATTCTAACTGACCATCAAATATCCCTTAATTAGCATCCGATTGACACGTTAACGACGTTAGTTTGCTCGGACTATGCATGTGCCATGATATCCCGGCACAAGCCTTCGACTTGGTCGTAATCGCTATCGCGGTGTTTGATGACGTCATAATAACGCTCACGAGTCGCCTCGTCGCGATATGTTTCACGTGACTCGATTTCTCGGCACGATGCATCTACTCGGCTGCAACACGCTCGGACGCGTGTAAGAGTACGCGCTGACGCGCAATAACGCTGAATCATGGGGCTATCCCCTTATATCATATATAACATTGAGTCGTCTGAGCGACTCCGATCAACTCTCGGATCGTATCGATTCGCATGATCGATGGAAAATCAAAGAAACGGAAAAGGAAACATAAATAACTATTTATCGCCATGAGTGGCTTTTAATAATCATGGAATAACGAAAATATATCCTTAATCTAACGGCAGTCGGCCGTACAGTCTTGAATCGCGTACTCGTATCGTACGCCGGTACAAAATAATCTTAATATTTAGACTCTCATCACATAAACGCGAATCAAGGATTAAATCAAATAACCGACAAAGAAGAAAAGACAATCAAAGTAACGCATCTCGACGTGATCGTATATAAATGGAAAACTGAACGAAATGGAACGATTTATCGTCGGCAAGCGATTGTAAATAACTCCCGACATAGAGAAAAGCACGAATCGAAACTCTGGCGCCTCTCGACTTACTCGGACGGGCGGATGACCACCCTCTTGGCGCATGTCTCCACGCCGACAACCCTCGGCAGGACTCTGGTCGGCCCAGCGCTGGTCCGGTCTGCTTCATCTCCCCGTTCCGCCGTGCGCTGTCCAGACAGCGACGTCGCCAATGCAGCTTCCGGCTGCATCCTCCCCGTCTGGTCTCGCGCAACACTGGCTGTTGGACGAGAGCAGGTAGCCAATGGCGACGGCCTGTCGGTTGCCCGACGCTTCGCGCGGTGTTGTCGCCTCGCACATCCGTCAGCCTCCTCCCGCTCGAGAATCCGCCGGGTCTCCCGTCTGGACTCCAACGCGGCCCTCCGTTCTCCCAGGACGGTGGTTGTACGCGTCCAGGTCGAAGTGGTGGACATGGCGAGCCTCTCCGTGTCGGCCCGCTGCTCGGTCACCTCCTCGGATATCGGATAGCGTCGTCGCTCAAACGCGATGACCTCCTCTATGAGGCTGTAGTACGGTGCTCTATCCTCCGGATCGTTAGGCGTGTGCCACTCCCCGGATGTGTCAGCGGCAGATATTGGTGTTGCGCCGGCCGGATCTCGTCCTCCGTCTCGGATGGGCGTCGAGGATGGCAAGTCATATCTCGGCGTGCGCGGCTTACCGTCCTCACGCAGAGCCAGCCCGTACAGCGCGGAAAGTCCGTCGTCGTCTCCGAGCTCGTTCCCCATCTGGAAACGTGCTTGGGCCTGCATCGTGGCTTGTTGTCCCGCCACGTCAATCGTCACCCGGAGTGGTTCCAGCTCCTCCAGCGATGTTCCCGGGTTGACTCCCAGTTTCACCGCTATGTCCGCTGTACCTCGGTTTTCGCCGGTCACGGCATCGACAATCGGCTCGTGTGCCCGCGGAGTTGCGACACGACCCACCACCTCATCGTATTCCTCGATGATTTTCTGAATCGCGTCGTTCCGTTCACGCAGTCTCTGTACCGCCTCAGGGCTGTAATCCTCGTCCTTCGGAATCTCTCTGACCCGTTGTTCTACCATTTTCTCGTAGATCCGACTTCGCTCCCTCTCCATGAGCAATTGCCAATGTCGCATTAGCTCATTGATCGGTATCTGCATTCTTTTCCTTCTCCTATGCAATTTGCTCTGCCTTGGTACTCTAATCGTTCGATGTTGCTCGTGCGACCTCTCGACCAAGACTGATGCTCTCTCCAGGGCTCCCCTCCTTATATAGCCCCAGTGCCAGGGACGTATACTCGTACCCGGGGCCCTTCTCGTCCATGAAATTTCTTCTTCGTGGCTCCTCGTCGTTGGGATGTCATCCGCGATGATCCTCGTTGCGTGTGTCGTGGGAATTGTTCCCTCAGTGCTGTGCCCAGGGTGCATGGTGCTCCTTGACTGAAAATTTTTCTGATTCATGTCTCTTCTCGCCCGAGTCGTCGGGATGGCGATTTTTACATTTAGTTCGATCGCTCCTTCCCTTTCAGGCTGGTTGACATGTGGATTTCTGAGATTTTCGCCGGTGTCGCGAAACTTGATCTCTCGTGGGGTTCGATTGTCTCTGCCGTCCACCGTAGCTCCTTCGTCGCTCACTTTGGCTGATCGGTCGTCTCGACTGCGTTGTTTTTCCTCGGTGGACCTTGCCGCCTCACAGACTTGTCCGTCATTGTTTTTGCTTCTGTTCGCGTCCTCCGGGCATCCTTCGGTAGTCCTCTCGGTCTCGACATCTTCCCTCGTTATCACGTGTACGTATCTCACGTCACGATTCTCGTTGTTCTCGTCGTCGGAATCGACAAGTCGGATTGAATTGTCATCTCCATCGTCGGTGATGGTGATCGTTTGGCTCGACTCATCCTCGTTGTCCGAGATCGATATCGGTTGGCTCCTCATCCCATCATCGTCATCGTCGTCGTAGTCGTCGAACGGCTCCCCGTCGAACTCGACTTCTCGGCGATTCTTATCCTCGTCGTCGGCCGTACTCTCCCCGTCGATCTCGACTTCTCCGCGGTTCTCGTCATCGTCGTAGTCGTCTGGCTCCCCGTCATTTCTCATTGGCGGGTTATCGTCCTCCTCATCGTATCGCGGTTCGCGGTGTGGCTTCAACTGGCGCGCATTGTACACGCCTATAGCCTGACCGTTGAGCTCCTCCACGAGATACGAGTTCGGTCGAATTATCCGCTGTATCCTGTACGGACCCTCGTACATCAGATGGATCTTCCGTGTCAAACGCCGACTCGCGTCTGATCTACGATGGAGCTTTATCCATACCATCTGTCCTTCTTCGTACAGCGCCGTACCATGCTTATCGGCCTGTTTCTTCCGCTTACGCGCCGCTTCCTCGAGACGTCGCCTCGCCTCGACGATCTTCTGACGCCACGGTATCTCGTCGACGTCCAGGGGAATTAGCCTAGGATCTAACGTCAACCGTCCTACCTCGCCGCTGTTTAGCTCGCGCGGCGTAAAACCGGTTGATGAATGAGTCGTATCGTTCAATACCTCCTCGGCGCGACTTACAATACGGTGCCACGCGTGTTGGCGGTCGCTCGCGTACGCTCGCATTATACGGCCTAGCTCACGCATGACCCGCTCAACGGGATTGGACTGCGGATTGTACGGTGACGTTTTGCGGGGATCGAAACCCTTTTCTCGCGCAAAGTTACGCCATCGTTCCGTTACAAATTGTCCACCGTTGTCGGTCAATATCGCCCTAGGTATACCGATCTCTGCGAAGAATTTAGTCTGCAGTATGTCCATTATCGTATCGAGCTTCTGATCCTTCATCGGATAGAGCTTGACGAATTTGGAGAATTGATCCATGATCACTAGTAAGTAGCGATATCCCTGGCCCGTTCGCGGTAACGGCCCAAAGATATCGAGCGACAGAGTGTCACCCGGTGTGTCCGGTAATTCGTAATACTCGGTACCCACCGTCGGTCTCGTATAATATTTGGTAGCCTGACAAATCTCGCATGACGCTACCACGTCTCGCGCTATCCTATCGAAATTCGCGCCTCTGAAGTAACTTTTCAGAAAATCGAGAACTTTGTCGGTACCAAAGTGTATGATAAGTTTGTGAATCTCGCTGGCTATCTTCCACGCGGCTTTACGTGGCAGCGCGATTCTATCGCTGTCGTTAAACTTTACGCGCAACAAAGTGTCTCTCGTATAGACGTTATTCGGATCATCGCGCGCTCGTCGCTGCAACGCTTCGTCGTTCAGCTGCGCGTCTCTGATCACGTCTACCCACGTTGACGTGTCGACACCCTCGCGAACATTGTGTATGACCGCGATGCGCTTCATCTCGCTAGTCGGATCGTCGCTCGCGTTTCGCCTCGAGAGCGTGTCCGCTATCGCGTTTTCCCTACCGGGCAAATGTGTTATGTCTAAATCGAACTCTTGCATAAATCTGAACCAACGCGCAATTCTACTATTATTGTGCACGCACGTGCTCAGAAATTCCAAGGCCTGATGATCGGTGTGCACCTTTACGTGTCTACCCATCAGTAACGTGTGCCACTTTCGCAGGGCAAATATCAGTGCTAAGCACTCCAATTCCGTAGTGGTGTAATTTAATTCGGCGCCTTTAAGACTACGACTCGCGTATGCCACGGTCTGTTTAACATCCTCGTTACCCGCTCTATATTGGTATAATCTAGCGCCTAATCCTGTTCTAGCCGCATCGACATATATACCGAACGAATAACCTGACTGGATGAGATATAATTCAGGCGCTTCCTGAAACGCTCGCTTGATCTCGGTAAATGCGGTCTGATGATCGCGCGTCCAGACGAATTTCTGGCCCTTCTTCAAAAGACCCTCCAACGGTTTCGTCAATCTGGCGAGGTTTTTTATGAACCGTCTGTCCCAGTTCACCAGGCCCAAAAACGATTGAACTTGCTTCTTGTTGGTAGGTTTTTCAAAGGACGCAATCGCTACGCGCGTCTCATCGTTGATCTCGGCCTTGATCTCGCTAAACGTATGACCTAGGAACTTTACCTCACTACGTAAGAATTCGCATTTCGCGCGATTCAATTTGAATCCGGCTCTTTCGAGCTTCGTTAGGACAAAATCGATATGACACAGATGCTCCTCCAGCGTCTCGGACGCTATGAGAACATCGTCGAGACATATGGTCGTGAATTCGTTCACTCCCAGTGTCTTGTTCATGGCTCGCGTAAACGACGCTCCAGCCGTTTTCAGTCCGAAGGGCATACGCATAAAGACGTATGTCTGCCCGTCGAAGAAAAAACCGGTGTACTGTCTCGAGTCCCTGTGCAACGGTATCTGCCAGAAAGCGTTCGAGATGTCCAGGGTAGTGAAGTAACGTTTTCGGCCTACGCGTCTAAATACCTCCTCTATGGTCGGTGGCTGCGCATGGTCATTACGCATGTGTTTGTTAATCTCGCGCGCGTCGAGACACAGACGTATATCGCCATTTTTTTTGACAACCACAACCAACGGGTTGATATATTGCGTCGCCTGTTTACGCACGATTCCCTGTTTCTCTAGCTCTCCTACGTATTCGCGGACTCGTTCGAGATGCTTCTCCGGTATCGGGTAGGTCTTACGTTTGTACGGCTTCGTCGTCGACATCTCGATCGTGTGCTCGTAATCTAACGCTCTACCTAATCTACCGTCAAACATCTTCTCGTGTCGATCGAGAATCTCATCTAGCTTCGCGCTCGCGTCTTCGCTCCTAATCAGGTTAACGCTCGCGTGTGACTGCAGGGATTTGCGAAATTTCACGTCGATACTGTCGTCGCAGGACAATATCATGCTGTAGCGCATCTGAAAATCTATCCCCAATACAATCTCGAATGCCAGTCTCTCGACCACGTAGAACTCGTGTATGTATTTCTTGTCGCGATAACTAAACATTATTCGCGCCTTTGACGCTACGGTCGTACCTCGTTCCGAGAACGCACCTTTCAAAGCGAATTTTTTGATCGGTTGAACGTCTATGAAAACCCCCGTTTCCCGTAGACTATCGAAACAGGCTTTGGTTATGGCCGTAATCTGCGATCCCGTGTCGATGAGAGCTTTTACCCGAATCTGTTCGAATCGCATCTCTATCATCGGTAATTCGTCTAATACGGCTCTTTGCCTCTGTTCCGCTATCAAATCCGCGTCTAACTCGGAAATTATCTCTCGGGTTCTAATTATGTTCAACGGATTGTATTCCGCGCTCGCGCTCGCATTCGCGTCGCTGTCGCGCGTTATCGCGTTGCACTCTTTGTCACTGGCTAGTGACTCGGCACTCTCGCGATCACTATCTATTTTCTTATTATCTTTCCCGTTATCGTCGCCCGCTGTAATCGCCGCGACCTTTCGTCCACGGTCCCTATCGGCGAAGCGTTCGCGATTGGACGAGAAATTTCTACGACTTCCATCGTTACCTTTTTTATTGCCGGATCGCCACTTTCGGTCGTCCGGTCTCTCGCGCGAATATCGCGTCTCTTTCGGCTTCGCGTCCTCGTCGCTCGTGTTCGGCAATTCGACAATGCCAACGCCCTCCTTGTCTTTACGCGCCGCGTCGGGTGATTCCGATCTCTTCCAACTTGCAGATTTTTTGAACGGCGAGTATCTCGTCGAATCGCGTCTTGGAAGTTTGTCATCACGGAAATCTTTTCGCGCGCTCGCGTTCGTTCGACTCGGCGTCGCGTCTTTGCTGCCCGTCGATTGACGAGTATCGCGCCTATCGCTCGATCTGCGCGCGTCCGCGCGCAATCTACGCGTCTCTCTCTCGTTCTCGAGAGTATCCAACATCTGGATAAATTCGCTCACGTTACGCACCACCGACGGTCTGAGCTCCCGCGTGATGTCCGCATCGAAATGCTCACGAACGGTTTGTATGATCTCGTCGTCGGACATAGGTGGTACAAGCGTTTTCGCTTGACGAGCTAAATTTAATGCGTATTCAGTCATGGACATGCCTCCTGACTTGAATTTCCCGAAATAAATCATCTGACGGAAACGCATCTGGGCTTGAGTACCCCAAAAATGTAGTCTAAAGAGACTCTTTATCTGCTCTATATCTTCCGCGTACTGAAGTTCGAACCATTGAGCCGCTGCGCCTTTCATGCATCTACCGAAATAGCACAGTTGTTCGTCCTCCGGGACTGACTCGTATCTGGCAAGTTTCTCGAACTTTTCCAAAAATCTAATCGGATTCTGTACGTCAGTTTTACCGCGAAAATTGAGCTCGTCGAAGGGATTTTTCAACCAACCCCCTCGTGGTAATCGCACGCGCATCGGGACTAAATCTAGTACGGATCATCCGCGCATTCTGTCTATCACACGCATTCGGATCGATTGTTTTCCTATCGTTTAAATTCGACGGTCATTCCGATTCTGTGTTCTGTGTCACGATAGATTCGCGTCTCTGGTGTCGTATCTCTGCCCTAAGCGCTTCCAACTGTTCGGTCAAATCGCGGACCTGTTGGTGCAGTTGCGCCTCGTTTTCCGTCGCTGCGTCGACGATCAATTCGCGTTCGCGACTAAGATTCACCGGTGCGGGTGTATCGCCCGTCACTCGCAACAACATATCATTTTCGTTGCCGTCGGTTATCGTCGCGTTTTCGTGTTCCGTCTCCCTGCTCCCAGAAACGTTTCGCGCTCTGGTTCTCTGAGCAATCGGAAGTACGGGTGTATGTTGCACACTGGCCATTCTGTCGGCTCGCGGTGTGCAGTGTTTTCTTACGCGTGAACCTCGTTTCGGCCCTATCTTGCCTAATCGCGCTTAACTCGCTTCTCAACAGACAACGTTACAGACGTCCGCGCGTTGTCTTGACGCGATTGTTACGAATCACTATGGACCTCGCGTCACTTATACGCACGTTCTCGCGACGTTTGTACGTTACTCTATTATGTATCTACACACAAGTCACTTCGTGAACCTATAACTGTTTTACGGTCGCAAGAATGTATAAACACTGTTATTCTACCCTATAGAGACGTGCTGGCAGGTTTCTCGCCCTGTCAGGTATCTCTATGCTTTATACCGCTTTACGCGAACGGACTCTACCGTAACGTCACGATCGACAATAATTCTCCGAATCAATGTACGAATCGTGACAGGCAATTACCGTCCTGTCACGGTCGCCAGTAATTACACGTATTACTTGCGTGACGGGTAAAACTGGCTAGTAACAAGTATAATTCTACCGCCTCGCGGACCGGACGCGTTGTTTAGACGGGTTGCAGGCTCTTTGCGGTACGTTGTGAACTTGAGAGCAAGTTATCTCGCTTGCGCAGGCTAAGTCACTGTAACCGGGCACGTTAGGTCACGCGTGATACGACTCATTCATCAATATCTCCGAAAGTGTTGAAAATTCGTGAAACACGGTCGCCACTCGATTTTACCCGTTAAATCGAGAAAGGTAAGTATACAACTAACCGTATCTGTCGACTAATTCCCCTTTTTCTCTGTTTCAGGTACTCCGGACTGCTGCTGCTGCTGCTGGCCGCTCTCACTCGTCGTCGCTGGATCTTCACACGTGGAAGCCGCTTCTACCAACGATGGATGGACCTCGCTCGCATCGGATGGACCCTCAGGATCGTCGCAGAATCTCAGGTAAGTATCGTATATCGCAAGCTTGTATCGCAAGCTAAGTGCATTTACTCGCACTGGAATTTCTTTATTTCGCAGGAATATCGCGTCTACGAAGTATCTCCCGCTTGGAAGGTGACTCAGGATCGGCCACAGGATATCGTCGAATGAATTTGTACACTCAGGATATCACTTTAATAACATTGCATTTATTCATGTATATTTGAATAAACAGTCATTACATTTCGATTCACAGTGATTTTCCTATCACCCGCGGTGTCGCGTCGTGATCGTTAGTTACAGTTCGCTCGTGGTGCATAAATCGCGTTAACTCGGAATAAATCGTCCAACTATCCGCAACACGGGTATCATCGGTTGTCACGAGAATACGCAGTATCCTCCCGTATGACTGTCCTTGGTTTCGTACACGGATGTCGAAATCGGAAAATTTCACAAGTGTCGCTCACACACACGATTCGCGAATAATTGTCGGATATCGCACGGTATGTCGGATCCGCGGTTGTATCGAGAGTCGTGTCATATACGATGAACGCTCTCCCGTCAGTCACTTATACTCGCTTCGCGTATATCTCGCACAATTTCGTAACGTCGCGAAATCCTATGATATTCGCGGTCTGCCGGATATCGCTCCGTACGCGGGATCACCGGTTGTCATGAGAGCTATAACGGATACGTGTTGTCGGTACCAGCTCTCCCGATAGACTCCTCGAGTCTTCGCTGGTCGATGGGCACGACCCCCACCTAGTGGGTATCCCCACTCTTGTTATTGCATCAGCCGTGACGTAGACATCGCCTGATCGTAACTACGCATCAAATAAACATGTTCGACAAACACTCAGGAATTTTGTTTGTCCGCTCGTCATGTTTCTCGCTCGCCGGAAACTATCTCTTATACCGCTCGAACGTGTAATATAACTCGATTTTACGCGTTATACCCGAATATCGGATTATGTATGAATTTACTAATCTAGGCTACGCAGATCGCTCAGGCTTTGCATCCACACTGATGACTGTTCGCTGATTACGCATATATGATTAATTTTCAGCTCGTACATGTGTGCCAGGTTTTCGCGGCAACTTCGTCGGATTTTCACGGGACTGCGATATTAGCGTTACTTGGCATCTAATTATGCCCCTCGATATAACTTTTATTAACATCGTAACAGTTTTACATGATTTTCGGGCACAATCGATGGATCGATGCGGGACAACAATATTGGGACTCGCAATGGGCTCGAAAAGGCATCCCTGGTGGTCCGTTCCCCGTAGATGGTCCTGGAGTCGAACTTCCGGCACATTCGTCGGAGGTCGACGGGAGTCGGTGCGCTGCACTCCTGGTGGCCCGTTGAGATGTGCGCACACGGTTGTTCCAGGGGAAGGTGTCCGTAGTGGGTGTTTCCGGCACCCAGGTCGGATCAGGGCGAAAGTCGCTAGTTATGCTATTTAGGACCTCCGCAGACCATTCCCGATGGCCATTTGGTCGTACAAGGTGTGTGCCAAGATTTTCCGGCACATGACGCAAAATTCTAATTGACCATCAAATATCCCTTAATTAGCATCCGATTGACACGCTTAACGACGTTAGTTTACTCGGACTATGCATGTGCCATGATATCCCGGCACAAGCCTTCGACTTGGTCGTAATCGCTATCGCGGTGTTTGATGACGTCATAATAACGCTCACGAGTCGCCTCGTCGCGATATGTTTCACGTGACTCGATTTCTCGGCACGATGCATCTACTTCGGCTGCAACACGCTCGGACGCGTGTAAGAGTACGCGCTGACGCGCAATAACGCTGAATCATGGGGCTATCCCTTTATATCATATATAACATTGAGTCGTCTGAGCGACTCCGATCAACTCTCGGATCGTATCGATTCGCATGATCGATGGAAAATCAAAGAAACGGAAAAGGAAACATAAATAACTATTTATCGCCATGAGTGGCTTTTAATAATCATGGAATAACGAAAATATATCCTTAATCTAACGGCAAGTCGGCCGTACAGTCTTGAATCGCGTACTCGTATCGTACGCCGGTACAAAATAACCTTAATATTTAGACTCTTCGTCACATAAACGCGAATCAAGGATTAAATCAAATAACCAACAAAGAAGAAAAGACAATCAAAGTAACGCATCTCGACGTGATCGTATATAAATGGAAAACTGAACGAAATGGAACGATTTATCGTCGGCAAGCGATTGTAAATAACTCCCGACATAAAGAAAAGCACGAATCGAACCTCTGGCGCCTCTCGACTTACTCGGACGGGCGGATGACCACCCTCTTGGCGCATGTCTCCACGCCGACAACCCTCGGCAGGACTCTGGTCGGCCCAGCGCTGGTCCGGTCTGCTTCATCTCCCCGGTCCGCCGTGCGCTGTCCAGACAGCGACGTCGCCAATGCAGCTTCCGGCTGCAAGGTGCAAACTTTGAATTGGGAAAGAACTTTAAACTTTTTTTTATTAATTTTATTAATCCTGCGACAAAAGAAAAAGTGTTTTTTGTTACCCTTGTCATATGTTGAAATTAGTTAGAAATACGTTAGGACACTATTTAAAATTGTGGAATAACGGAAAAGAAATATTGTTTGACGACATTAAGCGTTTGCAGAAATTGCAGGATGAAGAAGGATTGAAGGCTGGCACAAAACTAACTAAAAAACATTTATTTTCATAATAATAAATGAATGTAAAGTTAGCGGCTCAAACACTCAGCGAAAGCGTTAGCATTGCTCTAAAATTTGTTGAAAAGTGTTTTCCTGGATATTTACGGTCACCTCAAGAAACTGCTAAGTTCTGCTCTATCTTTAACGATGCCTTTGACATTCTTAATGTTAGATCAAAATTTCCAAAACCGAAAAAATGTAATATGCCTCTTTCTGACAGTACCTTTATTGAATTAAAACAATACGCTGAGAATATAATTGAATATATTAAAAGCATTGAAGATTGTGAACACCGATCCATTTTAAAAAGCAATAGAAAAACTGGTTTCTTAGGTTTTATCATATGCTTACAAAATATTTTTGAATTGTTTCCAATTCTAAAAAAAAAGGGATTGGGAATATTTACTAACTTATAAACTTAATCAGGATCACTTGGAAACATTTTTTAGTGCAATAAGAAGTCGAGGTGGATTCAACAATAATCCATCGGCCAAACACTTTGAATCCAGTTACAAAAGATTATTAGTTCGACATGAGGTGAAAGCTGCTGAAACGGGAAACTGTATGATTAATGATATTCAGATTTTGTTTGTGTCGTCTGCAAACAGAGAAGACACACTTTTCACAGAGGAAAAGAATATGCAAATGACGTCATCCATTGATGTGTGATTTGATCACGACTACGTATCGACATTGCGAAATCTTAGTCCATATATTGATGAAGTAGTAACGTACATCAGCGGATTTATAGTTAGGAAGCTATTAAAAATAAAAGTATGTGCGACACATGTGCACCATTTCTGACAGCCAGTAGCCAAGATATGTCGAAACGTACATTAATTGAAATGAAAACACGGGGAAGGTTAATGTACCCTTCACGTGACGTTATTGCAATAGCTAGAACAACTGAGAGAATTATACGCGCAAATGATTCCATTCTTTTTACACAAAAAAATATTAAAGAATTTTTAATAACGAAAACGATTCAGGCAGTTAGTATCAACCATGTAGTATTTAACGACAATATTATGACAGAACATGTTAAGAATCAAGGAATTCTTGATAACCATAAAACTCAATTGATCAAAGCTATTATTAAAAAATATGTAATTCTACGTTTATTTCATGAAGGAAAACGCGCAACAGATATTGGAAAAAACGAATATATTCGACAAAAATATTCAAAACTAATTTTATTTAAAAACCAATAAAATTGTAATACAGTGTAATAAAATAATTTCACCATATTATATAAACTGTACTTATTGATCTCCTCATGCTGATTGATTCCTTATTATTTATTTTATGATCATTTATTATAATATATTTATTTATGCATTAATTATTTAACCCCATTATATTGATTAATTTATCTTTTATTTATTCACTTATTTATTTATTTCATTTATTTATGGATTTCTTATGATACTTGATTCATTAATTGATTCATTCACCGATTATTCATTCCGATTCGTTCATTTATTCGTTTATTAATTTATTCGTTTATTTATTTTTATTCATTTTTTGACTTATGCATTTCATCATTTATTTATTTATTTATTCTCTGATTTTTTCAATAAATTATTTATTTATTTATTCATTTAAAAAAACCCTTAACATGATTGATTGTGAGGTATATATATGTACACACACACACACAATGTGCTTGTATGCGTCAGCAAATGGCGCGCATGCGCACTTTCGAGCAGTCACTCACAAGAGAGAGGCAACTACGATTTTCTTTCTCACTTTCTCCGGACACATTTCAGTCTGCTATTCCGCTTCCATTTCTATATGTTCTAAGGGTACAACTATAAGTAAGAAAATTGTCAAGTTTCGAATTTTTCCGATCGTTATTGCATTCATACTAAAATCATTTGCTATTTGATTTCAATAGGAAAGTTTAAGTGCTCTGCGGCACGTGTTAAAATTGAGATAGGAGGCTGCGCTTTTGCACAGATTTTTTTTATGTACTTCGAGTCTTCCGAACCGTTCGAGCAGCCAAAATTCGAAATTACCCTTTGGACCACTGTAATATATATATACATATATATATGTATAATATTTTTTTTCTTTATTATATACCAGTTTCTGTCCAACATGTTATCAATAAATAAAATAACATGAATAAAATATTTTGCTTTTTGTATGCAGTCTCGAAATGTTTGTTACGGGTTTGTGATTGATTTTTTTTTCTGTATTGTGGGTGAAAGAAACACTGAAACTTGTACGTATTACTTTTTCTCTGTAACTCAATAAATTGACAAATTTTTTAAAAATATTTGTTACCTCAATGTCCATGTCTGCAGACAGAAATTGTTACAGCAGCTATTACCAGCCAAGATTATAAAATTTTCTTTTGGAAATTGTTAATTTTGTAATATACCACATTTTTGGGGAGTAACGCTTGTATTGACAACAAATTCTTCTTGCTTTTCGATATACAAACTTAATTTTACGCAATACAAACATTCATATCTTGGCTGTCAACCGTTTGATGACAATTTTCAATTGTTTACTCATGAATTGTAATTCATCAAAGAGGAAAAATGCGAATATGTTATTTTGCAATGGTCAAAGAAATATTTTAGACCCCGAGGTAAAAAAAAGTGGCTTATTTGACACAAGAACTCATATCTTTCATGAAATGTAACATTTATGTTATGTCTTGTTATTTTTAGTAATTTCAAGCATATGTTGTATAGCAGACAAATGGTTCAATCATTGTCACTGTATAACAAAATAATGGTTTTCTAAAATTGTATAAGCGTTTATAAATTTTTTTAAATATTGTACAGCGTCAAAATACACTGGTGTACAACATTATTGCAACACTAAATTCATATGCCATTTTCTCATAACTTTAAATAAGCATAACTCCTGAAACATTGTTGTCTTTTAAATTAATTTTATTGAGGGAGTACAGTCTGTACTTGGAACATTCGCTACAGTTTGAATTTATCTTCCCCTCCTTCCGCTGTCTTTTTTAAAGTAAGGACGTGTTTTGTCTTAAAAAAATAGTGTAATTTCAATGTACGAGGCGGAATAAATTTTTTCGCATTGTTATGATAACTATTTTGAAATATGGACGTTTCCTTGCAAATTACAAAAATTGAGATTTATTTACGAGTTTTTTTTCGCATACTAATGGCGCAGTTACTTGTGCATTTTTTTCCGGTTATTGCCAGCATTAGCATTAGCATCACGCGAAGCTTGCTGGTCGGATTTTGCACGTCATGTGTATGGTGTATGTGTTATAATGTGAAATACGTGTGTGCGACTGCACGTGTATGTGTGTAGCGGAAAGTGGCATGTGGGTATATTTGCACTAAAAAATGCGTATTCCTACCTTGTCTTTGGATGATATGTTGTAGACAATCACAACCTGCATCAATATGCGTGAGCGTCTGCAAGAAATCATCTAAAGATGATTATAGATTATGCACTTTTAAATGCGACTGTACCACCGTCCTTCCTCCACACGCACGCACGCACACACTCGCACGCATCACATTTTACATTGATACACAGACTCCCCGTGTTGCTGGTGGCAACTGTACAAAAGTGCATAGGTAACCCGTAATTCGGCAAAACATAATCGTACAAACCGAAAGTATGTTTTTTGCAAGGAAACGTATTTTCGATGGTTATCATGACATTTGGAAGAAAAATTTATTTCAGCCTGAAAAGTGCGTCAAATTATTTATTTAATTTTTTGGAGACAAAATACGTAATACTTTTAAAACGGCGGGAAGGGGGAGTGAGCGGGGGGTATCAACTATCCCCGGAGGCGAGATTTCCTAATGATTGCTTGAAGGACCAGAGGGGGGTAATTAATCCCCTCACGACTAAGTTGCGATAAGCGAGAAAACGAGTAGCAAAATGCGCATGCAAAAGCTAAGCGACTCACCGTTTGGGCGCCCGTCGTCTCCCGGTAGGCTCCGCCGATTCTCGTTCTGTCCCCCGCTCCGTCCCCTGGTGGTCAGATTTTGCCGATCCAGCGTGCAAGCAAATGCAGCAGGATCCGCGGGACGGCAAGCAGGCACAAAGGCAGGCACAAAGCAGGCACAAAAGCAGGCACAAAGCAGGCAAAAGCGCAAGCAGGCGAGGCAGGCGAAAGATCGGTCCCCAAGAGAGGGGGGAGATCGCGATCGGACGTTCCGAAACTTCGTGCGCGTTCGAGAGCTTCTTAACGTTGAGTGCCGGCTCGCGGTTCTGTAACGTGAGCCGCGAGCGAGCATTTGCTCCCTTTTTGGGGGTAATCGCTGCCGTCGGTGGATAAACGATGGCAGCACCAATTGATGAGTCGCATAAATTCACAAATTACCGATCGCGATCCACCGACGTTTCGCGTTAATTTATAAACAATAAACTAAATGTGGCTATTTTAACTAATGAAACTAATTAATACTACGCGAGCCTAATCAAGCAGTTGCAACAATCAAGAGGAACTGAACAAAGGCAAAAAGAAAAGTAAATTAATTATTGACAACTACCAAAAAAAAGAAATATCTTTACATATACAGGGTGTTCTAAAAAAGGGGGGCCAAAATTTAGGGAGATATTCCTCAGACCTAAAGGATGAAAAAATGTTATATGAACATGGGTGCGGAAACGCTTTTTTCAGGAGTTAGAGCTTCTTTTCTGAGTACGGCTAAATGAGGTTGTGACCTTTTCTGCCAGGCAGAACTCATAAAAATTTGACCTTCAATGTTATAGTTACTTGTTTACATAATGATTAATCCTAAATTGCTTCTTGTGTAAGTAATACAGTCAACAATATTTTCAACATAACTCCTGAAAAAATCGTTTTCGCACCCATGTTCATATAACATTTTTTCATCCTTGAGGTGTGAGGAATATCTCCCTAAATTTTGGCCCCACTTTTTTAGAACACCCTGTATATACAGGGCGATACGCCAAACATACCGCCCACCAAAATACGACGTATTTTCATGCTTGACTAAACTCCTCTGGCGAATTGTCCATCGGCAAGGGACACAATTTCACCAGAGGACGAGTGAGAGAGCCATCCGCTGTCCTCACTGTGGCGACCCGAGAGACGCCGTCGCGACCCGGGTGTAGCTCTGTTATTCGCCCTCGCTTCCACTGAAGGGGAGGAGCGTTTTCATTCTTTAATAGGACCAGCGTGTCCTTTTGTACCGGATTAGGTAATGACTTCAACCATTTCGGTCGTTGCTGCAGAGTGTGCAGATACTCCTCATGCCAACGTCTCCAAAATTGTTGGTGCAAATGTTGCACCAGTTGCCATCGATCAAGTCTACCTATCGGCACTGGCTCCAGGTCCGGATACGGAACCCCTCAGGGGTCGGGGGCGCTCCCCCGGGTGTCCCTAGGGACTCCCGGGACCGCCCCCGATACGGGTTTTGCGAATCCGAGGTACCCAAGCACAGCAGCACCGTAATCTCCGTCAGCCGCGAGGCTGGCGGAGACCGGGGGGCTCTTTTCAGGGCCCGCGAAGTGGGCGGCCTCTATAAAAGTCGCCCGGCCGGTCGGAGCTGTGTGGGATCAAGCCCTTGCTCTCCCACCGACCTATGGGAAGGAAAACCAAGACAGAAAACCGGGGGCCCGGCTACCCTCTTAGGAGTCTGCGGCTAGCTTCGGCTACCCAACTCCAATAGCCGGTAGGAGATGGCGACCCTGACTGCAAACGCCGGCCCGGTCGGCCGGGACCGTTAGGGGGATGTTTACACCTCCCGCCGGCCTAGAGGAAGGTCACCTCAATAAAAAACCACGGGTTGGGTTGGGGAGGGTGGTCTCCGTTCCCGAGGCGGGCAGGGATGCCGTCTCGCCGAGGGAATGGGAAGGCCCCTTCCTTCTTTCCTCCATTGCACGCCGGTGCTCCGGCAGGAGGGGAAGGGGGGTATCCCTCTTTCAACCCGGCCCAGGACGTGGTCCTGGGCTGGTTGGAGGAGAGGCCCACACTCAGTGGTTGCACACCAGGGACGCGGTCCCACGGTCTGCCGAGTGTGGAGGGTCGTCTGGGCCGCTCGGACGTATTCCGAGGTCGGGGCCAGCGACCTGGGAGGGTGACCGCCCGGGCCACTCGGACGTATTCCGAGGTTGGGGCCAGGCGATTTTTCTGGAAGGAGACCCGCCGGGCCGCTCGGACATATTCCGAGGTCGGGGCCGGCGGGGCCACCGGATGCAAAAAACCGGCGGCGCGCGGGTGACTCTGGTGGTCGGGGATCGCATCCCTCCCGAACCTGGTCACCGGAGTCGGAGAACAGCCGTCGGTGCGGAGGTTACCTCGGCCGGCGGCTGGGGACTTCACGCTGGTCGCCACGGCGGGTAAGGCGTTGGAGGGGGTGCGACCTCATTCGCCCCAACCGTCCGTGGGGCCCCCCGCGTGGCAGCGCCCGCTGCGGTGCCCCCGAGGTCGGAGGCGGGGGAGACCTGAAAGCCCATGGGGGGCTGGGCCTTGATGCCCTCTCCTCATGGGTGAGTAAGGGACTGAAGCGCGTGGCCCCGATGATACATTCCGGGGTCCACCGCATATGCCGGCATAAGCCGGAGTAGCCGCAGCGGGTAGTGGGATAAAAACAAAATGACGGATCTTAAAACAAACAAAGAAGAGGCGGATAGTGGCAAATGGAGCTCGGGCGCTCAGGATGTTCACCCGGAAGTGTTCGCTTTCACTGGGTGCGACACTCCGGTACCTGACAAGGGCTCCAAAACGAGCGGTAATAGGAAAAGGAGTGATTTCAACGCTCCTGCTCCTAAAAGTATAAAAAAGGAGCGGCAATGCCAAAACCGCAGGAAACAGGAAGAACGGGAACGTGATTCCACTCTCCAGCGGGATAGATCGAGATCTAAGCCCAAACAGGGCATAAGAGACCGATGGACGGAGGTTCTCCGAGGCAAGCACCAGGCTGATCCCTACGACTCATCCGTACAGGAGGACAACAAGTCGGATCAGGAAGGCCAGGATAGAGGCGATCAGGAGGAGGAACAGGTAGAGGATGGGGTTGAATTTGTTTCGCCCACGGAAATTCCTCTCGAGACGCGTGATGCCATTCTAGGAGGAAAAGGATCGAGAAAGCAGGGGAGACCTGTAACGACGGGGGATCACGCCGTCAAACAGCTCCTCCAGGCTAGGAAGGAAAAGGAGCAGATGGAGCAGGATGAATCAGGGAACTTCAAAACCCTGCTATTCCTGCAGATCTATCAAAAAATAGGAGGATGAAAGAAATTGAAGAGTTGGAGAGCCTTAGCACTGCCCCGACTCTGGAGATGCCAGGCATCATCGTGGAGGAATTACGGAGCATAGATAAGACTATCGGGAAATGTAGTAACCTTAATTGCACTACGAGAAGGGTGCTAAATGGTGCGATAGCTAGGATCGCAGCTGCGGCAAATCATCTGTCCATGCGTCTGAACGACCCCATGATCGGGACCGCGAGGGACGTGGAGCTGGAAGATCTTCGCAAGAAGATCACAGCCCAGCAGGCAGAGATTGACAGTCTCCGCTTGCTGAAGCAAGAGAATGTGCAGCTGCAGCTACAAATCGTGCAGCTGCAGCAGCAAACGTCGCTGTTGCAGGGACAGCTGCAACAACAGTTGCCGCAACCGCAGTTGAATAAATGGGCGCCTTTGCCGCCGGTAAGTGGTGAAAAAAGAAGGCGCGTGGCCAAAATCCCTAGCTCCAACTCGGACGAGTCCGAGAAGGAGCAGGATGATGAGGTCTGTAGGAGGAACGAGATACTCGAGGAAATTGAGAGAGAGGGGATGCCAGCCGCTTAAAGGCCGCCCCTACTCGGAATTTCTAAAGTCATCGACGAGGCGATGCCACCAGCAATCGCAACAACAACAGTAGATGCGAGGATGGAGATCAATGAGACCAGCGTCGACGCTGGCAACAGGTGGGGTATGGAGGACAGAATCCTTAGTACCCTCTCACAGAGGGTCGACGACTAGCTCCGAGAGAAGAGGGGGATTATCCCCTCAAAAACCGATACCTCGATCGCGATGACCACGCAACGCAGGCTGGATGCGAAGGGAGGATCCGTCGCCCCCTCGTTGAAGGGGAGGAAAAGCGACAAGGAGGGAAGTGTTGCCGTTTCAGCAAACAAAGAAGGCGCCAAAAATCAAGATCAGCGCCCAAACGAATAAGGCGCAAGGTGCCGCTATTGAGCCCGCGAAGCCCATAGTTGCCGCTCCTCACCCTGCCCCGAACACCACAGACCAAGCGTGGTTCACGGTGGTGAAGAAGGGAAGGAAGGCTGGGGGCAAAAACCCTGTTGCCACACCGTCCATGACGACAGGAAACGTGCCCCAAAAGGGGGCTGCTAAGGTGGGCGGGGGCCAACAATAAGGCTCCTCCTGCCAAAGCGACACCCCCTAGGAAGGATAAACGCAAGGTTCCGCGCTCTACGCCGACATCGGCTCCTACGCCTATGGAGGTGTGCGAGGACGAGGAGAAGACGAGTGTGCCGGCGAAGGACTCCACGAAGTCAACCGGGAAAGGAAAGTGGGCTGAGGGAAAGGGCTCTGTGGGGTGGACAGAGTCCGACAAAGTAGCCCAAAACGTGCCAGTGTCGGAGCTAAACAACCCTGACGCGACTGGAGGAATGGAGTTGGGGGACTCTGGGGGCGAGAGCGTGTAATGGCCGTCAGAGTCCAACAAATAAATCTGAACCACGCCCGCGCGGCCCAAGACCTGTTCTTGCAGACTATGGCCGAGCGCGGGTGTGGTCTAGGAATTGTGTCGGAGCCGTACAGGGTCCCGGCCAACCACCCCTGTTGGGCCGCGGACCTGGGCGGCTCCGCTGCTATATATTGGAGAACACTGCCGCGATCCCCGCCATGCTCCCGTGTTAAGGCTGGCGAGGGGTTCGTGGCGGTGAAATGGGGACCCATCGTTGTGATCAGCGTATATGCCCCTCCGAGGTGGAACCTGGAAAAATTCGAGGAGGTGCTGGACGCGATTGACGCGTGCGTCCGACGGCACCTCCCCGGCCAGGTCATCGTCGCGGGGGATTTCAATGCGAAGTCCACCGCGTGGAATTCCCCGCGTACGAGCCCGAGGGGCCACACCCTGGAGGGGTGGGCGGCGGGTCTAGGCCTGTGTTTAATTAACACGGGCCGAAGCAACACATGCGTGCGCCGGCGGGGGGCCTCGATAGTGGACCTTACCTGGGCCACCCCCTCTGTCGCGCGCCGCGTGAGCGAATGTGGGGTGGCAGCAAACGGTGAGACGCTGTCGGACCATCAGCTCATTGAGATGGTGGTCCGGGTCGCCTCCCCTGACGTGTTGGCCCGCCGCAGAGCGATAGAGGGATCGCGGAAACGATGGGCCCATAAAAAGTTAGACCCGGATCGCTTGATCGCGGCGCTCATCGGGCTAACCTGGGACGACGACGACGAGGACGAGGTGCGCGGTGACGCTGCGGGGAATCTGGACGTTGAATCTGAGGTGGAGAGGCAGCGGGAAGTTATTGAGCGCGCTTGCGACGTCGCTATGGCCCGCAGCCGAAGGGCTCTCCCGCGGCGTGCCGCGTACTGGTGGAACGACGAGTTCGCCGGTCTTAAACGCTCGTCGATCCGTGCGAAGAGGATCTGGTTGAGGGCTCGCGCAGGTCGCGGACCCCTCAGTGAACCAGAGGCGGGGGAGGCCTGGCGTGCTGCCCGCCAGGACCTCTCCCGGGCGATCAGGGCGGCCAAGGAGGCCTCCTGGAAGGAGCTCCTCGCCACGCTCGACGAAGATCCGTGGGGGCGCCCCTACAAGTTAGTCCTCGGAAAACTGAGACCATGGGCGCCCCCAACCACGGAATCCCTGGACCAATTTGTTGGAAGGGTAGTGGATGTTCTGTTCCCTTCCGACCGGGGTGGAGAGGTCGTGTTCCCCGATCCACCAGCGACCGAGTGGAGCGACGACCTGGGGATCACAGAGGAGGAGCTGGCGGGGGCCCTCCGCAGGGTCAAAAAGAGCGAAGCCCCTGGCCCTGACGGGGTTCCAGGAAGGGTCTGAACCTTGGCCGCCGGGGGGCTGGCCGGTCGAATGCGCCGGATCTTCACCGAATACTTCAGGACCGGCCGGTTCCCCCAAAAGGTGGAAGTTGGCCAACCTAGTGCTATTGCCTAAGGCCGGGAAGGCGCCGGATGATCCGTCCGCGTACAGACATATCTGTTTGCTGGACGAGGCGGGCAAGATCCTAGAGAGAATCATCGCCGAACGCCTCGTCCGGCACCTGTCTCGGGAGGGAGGTAGGAACCACAGCAAGGACCAATGGGGCTTCCGTGCGGGAAGGTCAACGATTGACGCTATACTTAGCGTCATATCCCGCACGGGGGCCATGACGGGGGAGGGATGGGCCGCACTCGGAGTTAGCTCCGATGTGCGGAACGCATTCAACTCCCTCCCATGGCCGGTGATTGGGAGGGGGGGGGGGGCGCTGGAGTTCTTCAATGTCCCTCCCTATCTCATACGGCTTATTGAGGATTACTTCCGAGACAGGGGTCTAATGTACGTGGACAAGGACGGGATCCTCAGGACCAAGCTAGTCGAGTGCGGTGTTCCGCAGGGGTCCGTGTTGGGACCCCTACTGTGGATCATCGCGTACGACATGATCCTGAGGATCGCCATCCCGACCAACTGCCATCTCACCGGATATGCCGATGATTTATATCTGGTGGTTGGCGGGAGGAATTGGCGGGAAGCACTGGGATTGGCCAACGTCGCTTCGGCGAGCGTGGTGCGCTCCATAAAGAGGCTGGGCCTCAGGGTGGCCCCCGCAAAAGACGCAAGCGTCTTGGTTCTTCAACAAGAAGTTGCGGGGTCCGCCGCCTCGAGAGCTCGGCCTAAACATTGAGGGAATCCGCGTCCCGATAAAGCTCAGCCTCAAGTATTTGGGGCTGTGGCTCAGGGAGGATGGCAGCCTCTGCGAGCACATTGCCTGCATTGCCTCTAGGGCCATGGCGGTGGCGAATAACCTTGCTAGGTTACTGCCAAACATAGGAGGGGCGGGCGGGCATGTGCGCCGCCTATACGTGGCGACGGTCCACTCCGTAATCCTGTACGGAGCACCGGTGTGGGCGGGGGAGGTGTCACGCGACGACCGCCTCAGGCGCCAGCTTGTGGCGGTCCAACGAATAATCGCTGGAAAGGCCGCACGCACCTACCGGACCGTCTCCCACGTGGCGGCAACGGCCCTCGCGGGGATCCCCCCCATCGATCTGGTCGCCCTGTCCCAGGCGAAAACGTACCGTCGGGTCAGACAGATCAGGGAAGGGGGGATCGTGGAGCTGACTCTACGACAGAGGGCCGCGCTGAGGCTGTAAGCCAGAGAGACCATCCTCCGCAGCTGGGAGGAGTATTTGGGCAACCCCCGGCTGCAGTCGGGGAGGAGGGTCCGAGAGGCCATCCGGCCCGTCCTAAGAGAGTGGGCGGGCCGGAGGGGACGCGGAGTATCATTCCACGCGGCGCAGGTGCTCACCGGGCATGGTTGCTTCGGTGAGTACCTGTGCAGCATCAGGAAGGAGCGCACCACGGGATGCCACCACTGCCCGGAGGAGGCGGACACGGCGCAGCATACGTTGGAGTTTTGTCCGGCGTGGGAGGAACTGCGCTGTGTCCTCCGGGCGGCGGTCGGGCGGGATCTCTCTCTCCCGGCGATCATCGTTGCAGCGGTCGGGCCTGGAGGAGAAGAGAAATGGAGGGCGTTTGTCTCCTTCTGCGGCAGCGTGATGTTGCAGAAGGAGGCAGACGAGCGCGTCAGGAGGGGGGAAGTAGCCCCCCTCCGGACAGCGATGAGGAGGAGAGTGGTGACGGAGAACCGCCGCCGCCGCCGCGGTCGCGTGGGCGTCGCCGGGCTCGCAACGACGCTCCCATTAGAGTCCTCCCGATGAGGGCGGCGGCGATTGGGAGGAGGAGGGGGGCGGCTGCTCCTCCTCCCTCCACCAGTTAAGAGGAGGATGGCGAGGGACTGCCGCCGTCAACCGCCGCGGCGCCGACAACTGCGCCGCCGGCTGGGTGGCGGCCCCCCTGCTGTGGCCCACTCAGGGGCGGGCAGGTGACGGCGGGTGGGGGGGGGGGGTGCTTTTTGGTGCTTGAGCGCCTAATTCCCCCCCTTCTGTTGGTCTCGCTAAAGTCAGGTTGCTCCTCCTTCCCCTTTTGACGATGACGCTGTGCTCGGCCTGGTCCCTGCGCCTGCGCCCGCGGGGGGGGGGGGAATGGTGGGATGTCTATCATCCTGAGCCCTGTCCTTTCGTGGGCGGCGGAAGCCTGGGGGGCGCTGTTCTTTGGGAAGGGGTGTGTGTGTGGGGTGCGGACGTGCGGGCGGGGTAACCGCGCGTCCGCAATCAAAACCCCCCAACGTGAGGACCGGTGGGTTGGAGCCGTTGTCCCTCCAACCCGCCACACAGTAGAAAAGCCCATCAGGGTTTGGGAGTTTTAAAACTCCCAGGACGGTGCCCAATTATAGGGCGTGGCGCGGGGGAGCCCTGGAAGAATCATTGCGTTTCACGGGGCCCTCCCACTTCCACGCGCCGCGAAGGACAACCGCGGGTTTTTAGCCGGTAAAAATCCGGCACTCCCCCTGCCTCTCCCCGAAGGCGAGGGGGTCTTCCCCCTCCTCGTCATAGAGGGGGCTACTGGGCAAAGCGGGCTTCGGCTCGGGATCCCAGTAGTCGAAGATTTTCCCGCGTCAAAAAAAAAAAAAAAGGTCCGGATACGGAACCGCTACGAGGGACTCCATGATGAGGAAGTGTCCCGGCGAGAGTACTCCGAGGTCGTTAGGATCGGAGCTAGCAGGGCATAGAAGTCCCCTCAGGGATCGGGGGCGGCCTTCCGGGTGTCCCTAAGGACTCCCGGAGCCGCCCCCGATACGGGTTTTGCGAACTCGAGGTACCCGAGCACAGCAGCACCGTAATCTCCGTCAGCCGCGAGGCTGGCGGACACCGGGGGGCCCTTTTCAGGGCCCGCGAGGTGGGCGGCCTCTATAAAAGTCGTCCGGCAGTGTGGGATTGAGCCCTTGCTCTCCCACCGACCTATGGAAAGCAAAACCCAGACAGAAAACCGGGGGCCTGGCTACCCTCTTAGGAGTTTGCGGCTAGCTTCGGCTACCCGGCTCCAATAGCCGGCAGGGAATGGAGAACCTGACTACAAACGCCCGGTCGGCCGGGACCGTTAGGGGAATGTTTTACACCTCCCGCCGGCCTAGAGGAAGGTCACCTCGATAAAAAGAGGGTGGTTTCCGTTCCCGAAGCGGGCAGGGATGCCGTCTCGCCAAGGGAATGGGGGGACCCTTTCCTTCTTCCTCCATTGCACGCCGGTGCTCCGGCAGGAGGGGGAAGGGGGGTATCCCTCTTTCAACCCGGCCCAGGACGTGGTCCTGGGCTGGTTGGAGGAGAAGCCCACACTCGGTGGTTGCACACCAGGGACGTGGTCCCACGGTCTGCCGAGTGTGGAGGGTCGTCTGGGCCGCTCGGACGTATTCCGAGGTCGGGGCCAGGCGACCTGGGTGGGAAACCGCCCGGGCCACTCGGACTTATTCCGAGGTTGGGGCGGGGCGATATTTCGAGAAGGAGACCCGCTCGGACATATTCCGAGGTCGGGGCCGGCGGGTCTGGCCGCCGGGTGAAATAGACCGGCGGCGAGCAAGGTAACTCCGATGGTCGGGGATCGCATCCCTCCCGAACCCGGCCATCGGAGTAGACGGCTAGCCAGGGTGCGGAAGTTACCTCGGCCCTGGCTAAGGACTTCATGCTAGTCGCCACAGCGGGCAGGACCTTGGGTGGGGTGCGACACCCTGCGGTACCTGTCTGTCCGTGGGGCCCCCCGCGTGGCGGCACCCGTCACGGTGCCCGTCGGGTCGGAGCGGCGGGAGCCCTGAAAGCCCATGGGGGGCTGGGCCTTGATGCCCTCTGGTGAGTAAGGGCCTGGAGTCCCAGTCGCCCTGCTGTTGGCAGGGGGCTGGGGCATAGGGGGGTAACCCCGAGCCGTGGCGGGGAGTGGGAATAAACCAAAATGACGGACTTAACTAAAAACAACTCGGAGGATGATATGGAGGCTGGCTGCAGCACAAGGGGAGTCGGTCCGTGGGTGGCGCTCCCGGATATAGGGCGCGTGGCCCCCGGGTCTGACAGGAGCCTCAGGTCTGCGGATAAGAAGAAGGAGGGCGGCTTTAAAGCCCCAGCACCCAAATCGGTGAAGGCTGAGCGGCTGAGGAAAAGCCGGAGCCGGAGCTCAAGCGTCGGGAGAGGGAGGGGGGACGTTCCTCTTCTGCTCTCCCGGCTAATGTGGGGTGGCCGGGGAGCAGGCCTGATTTCAGGACCCGATGGGGGTGTCAACAAGGAAGAACGGCTGACGAACAACGGCAGGACGGAGACGACGATTCCTCCATGCAAGAGGAGACTTTTTTTTTTACGCAGGAAAATCGTCCACTACTGGGATCCCAAGGGCCGGAGCCCCCGGTTTTCCCAGTAGCCCCCCTTTCGGGAGGAAGACCCCCTCAGACCCCGGGGTGGGACCGAGGGGAGTGTGGGATTGCATAACATGCACATCGCCTACAATTCTGCATGCATGCCCTGCCCACTAGAACCCTGCGGGTGTCCTACCTGGCATCGCTGGGGAGTGCCCGGGAACATTGATTATTGCGTCTGGTGCACTCCCCGAATGCAAGAGGAGACGGAAGCCAGGATGATGGACACGGACGGCCCGGACGGTCGGGGCAGAAATGCTCGCGACAGCCGGGACGACGTGGAAAATGTTGGGCGGAAAAGGTTCGGGGAAACAGGGTAGGCCTGTGGTGACTGGTGACTACGCACTTAAGAAGGTCGCCAACGCCGAAAAGGAAAAGAAAAGTATCGAGCGGGAAATCGAGGAGTTAAAAGACCCTGCCATCCCGGCTAGCCTCTCTAAGGGGAGAAAAATAAAAGAGATGGAAGAGCTGGAGATACTCAGCGTTGCTCCCACACTCGATTTACCCGGTATTATTATCGAAAATCTGAGGGGTGTGGACAAAGTCATCGGCAAGTGCTCCCAGATCAACGGTAAGATGAGAGGGATTTTAAATAACGCGACGGATGCTATCGCAGCAGCCGCGCAACATCTATCGATGCGTATGAGAGACCCCCTAGTGGGGATAGCCTGAGTTGGACGACCTTCGCAGGAAGGTGACGTCACAGCAGAACGAGGTAAACAACCTCAAGCTGCTGAAGGACGAAAATGTTTGTCTTCAACAGCAGATAACTCTGTTGCAGAGACAAACGGACCTGCTGCAACAACAACAGCAGCAAGATCAGAGCAGGAGGACACAGTCACCAGAGGCCGTAGGAATAAAAAGAAGGAGGGTTATCAGGCCAAGGCAGATCATCACCTCTGAGAGCTTTGGCTCTGACGAGGAGATGGGAGAGGATGAGCCATGCAGGAGGGAGGAGATCCTCGAGGAAATCAGGTTGGAGGGAATGCCGGAGGCCAAGCGTCCACCTCTCCTCGGGGTATCCAGGACTCTGGAAAGTGCCGTGCCACCGGCCGCCTCCCTCGCAACCGCGAGTCCAGGCAGGCCGGATGGTGAGCTCCCGTTGCCGTCTGTTTTTAGGTTCGGCAGCGTAAGCTCTGGCAAGGAAAGGAAAGATGAGGGGATGGAGGACAGGATCATCAACTCCGTAACAAAGGGAGTGATGGAGATGCTCAGGAGGGGTGGCATCCTCCCAATGAAAACAGATCCCTTGGCGGCGTCAGCTCCGCGCTTAGACGGGACGAGGGTGCCGACGGGACTGCCATCAGGAAGAGGAGGAAAGTCCGTCATAAAGGATAAAGGAAAGAAAGGAAAGAAAGCCGTCCAAAAGATGACAACCACGGAAAGGCAACTTGGAAGTGCCAAAAAGGAGAAAACCTTCAAAGCCAGCCACTGTCATTCCCACCTCTTCACCGGCAGTGGCCGCAGATACATCGTGGTCAACTGTGGTGAAAAAGGGGAAAAGGAAGGAAGGGGGGAAGGACTCCTCTGCTGCTGGGCAACCGGCAGTTAGGGAGAAAATACTTCCAAAGAAGACTGCAACGGCGAGCGGGGGGACCAACGCAAAGGCCCCTACCGCTGCCAAGGCAGCACCCCCTAAGAGAAAAATTCCGCGTACGTCTGCAGTAGTTTTAACGTGCCCAGACGGGAGTTATGCGGAGTGTATGCTCGAGGTGCGCCGAAAAATCAAGCTCGCTGATTTGGGCATCACCTCGCACAACATTCGTCGCACGGCCACAAATGCATACAGCATTGAGGTGGCCGGCGAAAATAACAAGAAGAAGGCGTACGCTTTGGCCAGTAAAATGACCGAAGCGCTTGCCGGAAGGGAAGGCGTCCGCGTCTCGAGGCCTGAGCTCACGGCGGAGCTCAGGCTAAGTAATATGGACGACTCCCTATCGGAGACGGAAGTTCAGGAGGCTCTGGCGGAAAAGGGGAACGTCCCCCCCGACCGCGATAAAGGTGGGCCTCCCACGACGAGCCGCGAACGGACTGTATACAGTCATAGTGGGGTGCCCATTGGCTTTGGCCAACCTGCTTTCCAGGGAAGGCAAAATAACGATCGGGTGGGCCAGGGCCAGGGTAGAGCTAATGATGAAGCGGCCGCTGCAATGCTTCAGGTGCATGGCGTTTGGCCACACCCGTGCTGCATGCACCAGTGCGATTGATCGCACTGGTGTCTGTTACAGATGCGGGAAAGAGGGACACCCAGTCAAGGGGTGCACTGAGGCACCACAATGCGTGGTCTGCGCAAATGCGGGACGACCCTCCAATCATAGGATTGGAGGGAAGTCCTGCAAAGGGCCAAAACAGAGCAGAGGGGGAGCAGCCCCCAAAGAGGACAGGGGCAAGAAAGCTCCTGTCCAGGCCAAGACAAGAGGCCCTGCCCAACCTTCAAAAAAAGAGGGGGGCAAAAATAAACAGAATGGAGGTAAGGTTGTAACCGGGCACGTTAGGTCACGAGTGACACAACTCATTCGTTAAACTACCGAAATATATTCAAAGTTCGCGTAGCACGGTCGCCACTCGATTTTATCCGCTAAATCGAGAAAGGTAAGTATACTACTAACCGTATCTGCCGACTAATTCTCTCTTTTTTCTGTTTCAGGTGTTCCGGACTGCTGCTGGCCGCTCTGCGTCTCGTCTCACGGATGGACCTCCTTCGTAGAAGCCGCTTACTACCAACGATGCTCTGGACCACAGGATCGTCACGGATGAAGCACCCATAGGATCGTCGCAGAATCTCAGGTAAGTATCGTATACTGTATGCTCGTATCGCAAGCAATGTGCATTTACTCGCACTTAATTTCCGCAGGAATGGTGATTACGCATGAATCTCCCGCATGGAAGGTGACTCAGGATAGGTCACAGGATATCGTCGAATGATTTCTGACACTCAGGATATCACTTTAAATAACAATGTATTCATTCATGTTATTTTAGAATAAATGTTCGTTACAATGCGTTTCACAATGCTTTTCTATCACTCGCGGTGTCACACTGTGATCGCTGGTTACAGTTTCGTGTGTATCGCGTTAAATCGTGAAAACTCGGATTAATTCGTTGTCCGATACTCCGCAACTCGATTATCATCGGTGATCGTGAGAATCTAACATATTCTCCCGTCTGACTGTTCTCGGTTTGATACACGGATATCAGAGTTCGAAAATTATCACAAGTATCGATCGCGTTAACATATCACGAAATATGACGGATATCGCTCCGTGAGCGGGTATCGTCGGTTGTAACGAGATTTCCGGCTCGCGGTTGTTCGTACTTGTCAAAACGTGTTACCACGGCTCTATCTCCCGATCGACTGACCACGTACATGATACGTATATCACGCACTTTGTATGTTCGCACGAGATTTTATGTTACTCGCACTTTCGCGGATATCGCTCCGGACGCGGGAGTCATCGGTTGTCACGAGAACGTATATTCGTCGCTACGTATATCTAAAACGTGTTACCGCGTCGCGCTCTCCCGATAGATTGCTTTCGAACGATCATTCGCAACGGCGTACGTCCCCTCTCGGGCGGTTACCCCCACTCCGACTATTGCGTCAGCCATCACGTGATCGTCACCTGTTCACAGCTGCGTATCGGACAAACAGGTCTGACAAACACGCAGGAATGTTATTTTGTTCTCGCTGTTATTTCCCGTTCGCTAGAGAAGGCTCGCAAATACATGTTGAGAATATTATATATCACAGAGTATCGCGATTTTACAAATTTCGCTCAGATACGAAATTATGCATGTATCCTAGGTTCCAGGCCACGGGTACCGCTCGCATTTGACATTCATGCTCGATGCTTCTACATATATACATTTATATGACATTTTTGCAGCGGAGACGCGTGTGCCAGGATCTCGGCGCGCAATCATTCGATTCACTCGGGATCGCGATAACGCTGCTAATTGGTATCCCGTAAGACGATGTAACATAATTAATTTCATCTCACGCGGGTGTGCGCGGTTCTCTGGGCACACGTGCCAGATTGAGGCGGGATCGCGATATTGGCGCCTATTATGCTCCCGAAAATGCATCCGTAAGGGTCTTATTCCCGTAGATGACGTGTGCGTCGATCTCGTCGCACATTCGACGAATCGACGCGGGATCGCGATGTCTGCGCTTGCAATTACCTCAGAAACGCAACGGTATGGGTCCTGTCCCTGTGGATGACGTCTGCGTCGATCTCGGCGCACAGAGTTCGCAGGTCGACGGAACCTGGTGCGCTGCCCTCCCTAGGGGTCCACGAAGCAAACGCACGCAATTGTTCCTGAGGAAGGTGTCCGTGCTGGGTGTTTCCGGCACCCAGGTCGGATCGGGGTGAAACTCAATATTCACCTTATTTCGGACCTCGGTAGGCCATCGCCGATGGTGGTTTGGCTGTACGAGGTCTGTGCTAGGATCTGGCCGCACAACGTTGAAAATTCTAATTTATCACCATGGGTGTCTTAGTCGACATCCCGAGAACACGTTCGTAACGTTAGTTCGCCTATATCAGATCTGTGTCATGCTCTTCCCGCACAGACGTCGAACTTGTGTGAACTCACCTTTAGGACGCTCGTCGGTGTTCGGCGAACACGTGGATATCGCTCTTTGTTGGAGACACGGTGCGTGCCGCGATGTCGCCGCACACTCGCTCGACTTCGCCGAGGACACGTGAAGCGTGTTCCTCGTGACTCGTATCATCACCTCGGATGATCCTCTCACCTGTATGATGGTCGTGCCCGACTCCCGGTGCACGATCATCCGTCGCGGATGTAACTCGCTTATTCGTGCATCGAACATGCACGATTATCGCTCTATGTCGGCATTCCTCGCGAACGCTCAGTGTGACTCGAGTTTCGTGCACGATGCACAATTACGTCTCGGACGCGCGATGACGCGTGCAATTACTCACGCGGGTGCGCGATAACGCTGAATCACGGGGTTGTTCCCCTTACAAACTAAACTTATCAACTACTGAGTAAATATTACTTGAACTTAAATCTTATTGCTAACGAATCGGCAAAAGGCATGAAATAAGGCGCTTTGCCTCTATATATTTATACTTTATATTGCCACCATGGGCCTTTAATAATGAAAACCAAAAATAAATAATCTATTCATCATAATGAAAAATAAGAAATTGTGAGCGTGGGAAAATGAATCGGGCTCGTGGTGCGCATAAATAAAAATAAACAAAACATAAATAGCTTTGGCTCGCTATCTGCGCCAAAAACAAAATAAATATTGGGACGGGAGGTCGTCTGACGCTTCTGCGGGCGCTGCTTCCAACGGGATCACTCCCGGGGCAGATGTCCCGTTTGGCTGGCGAGCAGCGTCTCCACCGCGACCCTGCACTCCCTGGTCCTGGCAGATGCGACGCTGGACGGGCTGGTCCTCCCAGATGTCCGCTGGCTCGATCCTCCGGGCTGCGCCGTCGACGATGCAGCCGCCGGCTGCAAGGTCAAGTCGACCGGGATAACACCCGCGGAGAAGGAGACCCCTCACGTGCTGCCCAGGGTAACAAGCAGCGAGAAGGTAAACTTGGACGTCTCCCGATTTTACGAAAACAAGAGAGAGGCGTCCAGGAAAGGAGGAAGGAAGCTGGAGGCAACTGTTGCCCCGGCCTCAATCTCAACCTCCGTCTCGGCACTCGGGGGTGGCGAGAAAGAGTCCTCGAAGGCTAGGTTAAAGCCAACGGGGGCAGAAGCTGCTCCGGGGATGGTACGCGGGGTAGCGAGGGAGAATGTGGAAGTCGTCTGCTCTACCGAGCAGACGAAGAAGAAGGATTGGGCGGTGGGTGAGGGCTCCGAAGGGTGGACGGGGCCTGAAACAGCCTCAGTCGCAACGGGGTCAACAAAAAATACCCCTGTCGCGATGGAAGGGATAGAGGTGGAGGACCCTGGAAGCGGTAGAGAGTAATGGCTCTTAGGGTGCTTCAGATAAACTTGAACCACGCCCGCGCGGCCCAGGATCTGTTCTTGCAGACGATGGCCGAGCGCGGGTGTGGTTTGAGAATTGTCGCGGAGCCGTGGCTGGTCCCGAAAGACCACCCACACTGGTTCGCGGGCCGGTGTGGCTCCGCGGCCGTACATTGGAGGCCACTGCCACAGTCCCCCGCCGTGCACTCTTGTCGAGGCAGGCGAGGGATATGTGGTGGTGAAGTGGGGGCCCATACTCGTCGTCAGCGCATACGCCCCTCCAAGGTGGAACTTGGTTAAATTTGAGGGGGTGCTGGACACGATAGAGTCGTGCGTAAGACAGCGCCCCCAGAGCCGATTGATCGTCGCGGGGGACTTCAACGCGAAAGCCGCGTTGTGGGGCTCCCCGCGAGCAAACCAGAGGGGCCACATCTTTGAGGGATGGGCGGCGGGCCTAGGCCTGTGTCTTATAAACACGGGCCGGAAAAGCACGTAAAGGAGAGAGCGAGACGCTGTCGGACCATCAACTCATTGAGATGGTGGTCCATGCAACCCCCCAGCACGTGCTGGCCCATCGCCGTAAGCTGGAGGGACGACAAAAGAGATGGGCCCTCAAAAAGTTGGACCCGAACCGCTTACAAGCGGCGGTCCTGGGTCTAACATGGGGCGACGACATCGCCGAGGAGGAAGACGACGGCGCTGCGGGGGAATGTGACCTCGAGTTTGAGGTAAAGAGGCTGTGGGTGTTGATGGAGCGAGCCCGTGACATCGCAATGCCCCGCAGTCGTAGGGCTCCCCCGCGGCGCTCAACGTACTGGTGGACCGAGGAGATAGCTGACTTGAGGCGCTCCTCGGTCCGTGCGAAGAGGCTCTGGCTGAGGGCCCGCGCAGGACGCGGGGCCCTCAGCGAGCCAGAGGCGGGAGATGCCTGGCGAACCGCCCGCCAGGACCTCTTCCGAGCGATCAGGCTTCCTGGCGGAAACTCCTTGCCACGCTGGATGAGGATCCGTGGGGGCGTCCTTACAGGCTTGTTATGAACAAGCTGAAGCCATGGGCGCCCCCGATAACGGAGACTCTGGACCCCCAGTTCGCCGGTGAGGTGGTGGATGCACTGTTTCCCGCCGGCGACGGTGGAGAGGTGAGGTTCCCTCCACAGAACAATGTGGAGTGGAGCGACGAGCTGGGGGTCTCGAAGGAAGAGCTGGCGAGGGCCATCCGCAGGGTAAAAAGGGGTAAAGCCCCCGGCCCTGATGGAGTGCCGGGAAAGGCATGGACCTTGGCCGCAGGGGGACTGACCGGCAGGCTACGTCGGATTTTTACCGAGTGCTTTAAGACCGGCCGGTTCCCCACGAGCTGGAAGTCGGCAAACCTAGTGCTGATCTTCAAGGCAGGGAAGCCCGTCCGCGTACAGGCCTATATGTTTGCTGGACGAGGCGGGCAAGATCATAGAAAGGATCATTGCCAAACGCCTCGTTCGGCATTTGTCCCGGAGGGGTGGTCGCAACCTTAGCTGCGATCAGTGGGGCTTTCGTGCGGGACGGTCGACCATAGACGCTATTCGTAGCGTCATGTCCCGCACGGAGGCTATGACGGGGGAGGGGTAGGCGTCTCTTGGCGTCAGTTTTGACGTCAGGAACGCATTTAACTCCCTCCCATGGCCGGTGACAGGGAGGGCGTTGGTATCCTTCGACGTCCCTCCCTACTTAGTTCCGGCTGATTGAGGACTACTTCCGAGACAGAGGCTTCCTGTACGTGGACAAAGATGGGATCCTCAGGATCAAACTGGTCAAGTGCGGTGTTCCGCAGGGGTCTGTTTTGGGCCCCCTGCTATGGATCATCGCCTACGACATGATCCTGAGGATCGCTCTCTCCGCCAACTGCTACCTAACTGGGTATGCAGATGACCTATACTTGGTCGTTGGCGGGGAGACTCGGTTGCAGGCACTGGGTTTGGCCGACACCGCTTTGGCGAGCGTGGTGCGCTCACTGGGAAGGTTGGGTTTCAGGGTGGCCCCGCAGAAAACCCAGGCATCCTGGTTTTTCGACAGAAAGCTGCGGGGCACCCCGCCCAGGGAACTCAGCCTCACGATTGAGGGGATCCGCTTCCCCATTGAGCCACAGCTCAAATATTTGGGGCTGTGGCTCAAGGAAGATGGTAGCCTTAGCGAGCACATTGCCCGCATTGTCCCTAGGGCAAAGGCGGTGGCTAACAGCCTTGCCAGGCTGTTGCCCAACATAGGGGGGGGGGGCAGGCGGGCATGCGCGCCGCCTGTATGTCGCGACGGTCCATTCCGTTATTCTGTACGGAGCTCCGGTGTGGGCGGACGAAGTGGCGAGCAATGACCGCCTCGGGAGACAGCTCGAGGCGGTTCAGCGCGTCATCGCCCAGAGAGCCGCCCGCACCTATAGGACCGTCTCGCATACGGCGGCGACGACCCTTGCGGGGATCCCCCCGATCAGGCTGATCGCCCTGACCCAAGCGGAGATGTACCGTCGGGTCAGGGAAATAAAGGAGGAGATGGTCGACAGGGGGGAGATCCCAGGGCTGCTACCAAAGCAGAAAGCTTTGCTGAGACTACAGGCCAAAGAGGCCCTTCTCCGCAGTTGGGAGGGTTATCTCGATGATCCTCAACGGAGACAAGGAGAGAGGGTCCGCGAGGCCATTCGGCCCGTCCTCAGAAAATGGGCGGGCCATGGGGGACGCGGGGTATCATTCCACGCGGCGCAGATCATGACGGGACATGGTTGTTTCGGAGAATATCTGTGCCGCGTGGTGGGAAAGAAGCGCACCACGGAGTGCCATCACTGCCCGGAGGGGGCGGACACGGCGCAGCATACCTTAGAGCATTGTCCCGCTTGGGACGAGCAGCGTCGTGCCCTCCGTGGCGGTGTTGGGCGAGATCTCTCCCTCCGGGCTATCGTTGCTGCGGCGGTGAAGCCCAGAGAGGGAGAGAACAAATGGAGGGCGTTTGTCTCCTTCTGCGGCAACGTTATGTCGCGGAAGGAGGCGGACGAAAGGATAAGGAGAGGAGAGGCGATGCCACCGCCACCGCCGCCTCCATCTCCTTCTCCGCAGGAAGAGGAGGAAAGCGACGAGGAAGTGGAGAACATGTCGCTGGCGAGACGGCTGCAACGCTTGCAGCAGCTGTCTCGCCGAAGCGGGCGACTGATGGAGCTCGCCGCGCGGAGGCAACCTCCCACGTAGAAGGAGGCAGCACACGAGATGGGGTCCGCGGGAGGGAGAGAATTGGGGCTTTATGTCAAGCTGCAGCCGACGGGTGCGCCCACCGTCACCCCGACGACGAGCGAGAAGGGCCCGACGGTAACGGACGACAGGATCCTGTCACGACCCATAAAGGTCCTACCAACGGAGGTGCCGAAACAAACACGGCCGGTGTTGGCGGCAATCCGCGTCCTAATTAGGTTAGCGGAACAACCCGAGCTTAAGGAGGCCTAGATAGAAGGACCACTAGGTACATAGATATAGACATTTAGGTTAGTCATTTTGCGTTCTATTCTTTAGTCCCCGTTGGGAAAATAGATTATAAGATTAATTAGGAATAGTACCCGCGATTATTAGGATTAAGAGGTTAATTTATTTCATTAAGCGTTTTGTTTTGTTTCCACACTGGATTACGGTGTCACACATAGAGACGCCTATGGCGTGTGAATTATCATTTGTGGCAATTAAAAGTATTATTTATTTTAGTTTATTGAGGTTCCGATTTTATTTTCCGTTAAAAGCTAGATATTTAGCTTCCAGGGGTACCATAAATGGTACAATAAAAAATTTCATTTAACTTTCGTGTCGGATAACGAGTCAAACGGGAAATGACAACCCGGTGCCATGGGCATAGAACATTTATTTTGTATTGAAAGTTTATTTAAAACTCAAATAACGAGTCAGAGTTTAAAAAAGGAGAACCAATATTTATTTAGAGTCAACGGGAAAATTTCGTACTGAAACTGATGTTTTAGCTTACGAGAAACAGATATGGGACAAAGTAACGCGGAGGTAATATCGTAAATTTAAAGGCGCGACCACAACGACAGACGTGGTTGGCGAAAATAGGATGCGGCTGTTCCAAACTTAGCCTACTCCGAGGATAGGAAATATTGACGTGTGGAGATGCGTAATCGACGATAAGTGCGCGCGCGAACCCCACCCCATCCGAAATGGGTGACCATAGAGCATGGTTAACGGATTAGGGTAACCACCGAACCGATCGGCGGGATGTCGATGCTAATATGTCACAGGCGTCGATACAAAGGCAATGCCATCATTGGTCAGCATGGCGAAGGCGCGGGTCCCGAGATGACTATACCACGGGGTGTGGTAAGCGACTTGGGCGAACCAAGAGGCGGACCGGCGAGATGCCGATGCGGATATATTACAGGCATCGCCGACAACGCCGAACCACCGACAAACCGCATGTCGGACGAACGGATGTGGAGATGGCGATACTACGGAGGCGCAGTTAGGGACTCAGGCGATCTAGCGGTCCGATTCGCGGATTAAGAGCGGAAACGCGTTGAGGGTATGTCAAAAGACAAAATATGATCGGCGGTCAGCGAGCCGGAAGCACGGATCGGCCAGAACCGGAACCACGGTCGAGACGGGCGAGCCATGGTATGCGAAACACCATGTACGCGTGATCCGATCGCGGCGCAATACGCGAGCATGGGAAGACCATCGGTCTAGGTGGTCGATCGGGCCGATCAGCTGAGACAAAAAAGTTATCAGGTGTCACAATCGAGTGGTACCACGTAAGGGTGATAAGCAAACGTGGACGCGTGCGAATGAGATGCATCTGTTGGGTGGTATAATCTGTGATAGGATGCACGGCGATCATATCATGTAAACGCAGGGTTGTATTTCCAAAATTAATATAAATAAATAATTTGTGATATTAAGATAGAAAGATCTGGAAATAGAACGCTGCGTAGAAGGAATCGAGAAGATGGGCGATAACTCATGTTTGGGGGAAAGTTGTTTGTCTGCAACGAACACGTGGAACATCTCGAGGACGGGGGTTCGGCGGACAAACACGCAGGAACGCGGAAGCCAGACTTGCCCTATGCGAACAAATGGCGTTCACGCGGCAGGTGGATGCGAGGAGGCGTACCCGAGCAAGAGAGGGGAGCGAGCTCCGAGGTCTGGAGCCGGAGCGGAGCCCAGCGGTCGAGGAATTCGTTCGTCAAACGTCGAGGAGTACAGTCGAGCTCTCGGAATTCATCGTCCGAGCTCCGAACAGAACAGTCGGTTAACTTTGATATCGAGTAGACTCTAGTAAATTGTAACTCGGCGTAGAACATCCCGCGGTAGACGCGTTAAATCTTAAGACCCGCGAGTACAAAGTCGTATTGCTTGTAAATAGTATAAAATAAACAATTTTATAATTTAGCTAAAAGAAATACGATTATTTGAATTTATTCGTGTGCGGTCAAAACCATTATCCAATATACTTACCTGATCCTGATACTTACTTGTCGGCGATCCTACGTCCGTTCGGGGAGATCCAGAGGCGGTCCAGCGAAGGTCCAGAAGGCGAGAGTCAGCGGTGCACAGCTGCAGTCCGAAGGAGGTCCGAGGTACTTGGTCCAGCGGCGATCCTAGATCCAGCGGTGGCGTGGCAACCTGAAACAGAAAAGTAAGGGGAATCAGCGGGGGTGCGAAAAATCGGGAATTTCTTAAAGTCATTCCAAATCCTTTCTCGGTTTCGTGGGAAAAATCGAGTGGCGACCGTGTCGTGGACACAGATTAGTAGCGTGGGGGGAACATCACTCCTCCGTACGGTTACAAAGCCCTGTCTTTCTCTCGCGGACGGGAACAAGGAGCGTCTTACCTCCCACATAATAAAGTGGAAAGCTCGAAGACGGCCGGGGGGGGGGGGGGCGTGGGCGTGTGGCAGGGACCACACGCTCGCAAATAAACTTCCCTGGCGCGAGGAACGGCGGGTTGCGGTTGTCCCAACCCGCCGTTATATGGAAGAAGGTCCTATGGGCCAATTGGGGAAGGTGACGAACCTTCTCCCAGAGGACAGGGCTCATGTCAATCGTGAGCCTGGCACGAGGGGGCCCCGGATGATATAATTGCGTTTCCCGGGGTCCCCTCATGGCGTGCCGCAAAGGACAACCGCGGGGTTTTAGCCGGTAGGAATCCGGCACTCCCCCTGCCTCTCCCCGGAGGCAGGGGCGTCTTCCCCCCTCTAGGCGTTGAGGGGGGGCTACTGGGTAAACCAGGCTTTCCGGTTCGGGATCCCAGTAGTTAAAGATTTCCCCGCGTCAAAAAAAAAAAAGAAAAAAAAGGGCACAGAGGTCTAGAGTTTAGGATGGCCTCTATCTGCGTTATAAGAGTGCCGAATTCCTCTACGGTGAGGATCTGCGCTCCTACTACGCGTTTCAAGTGGGTCTTCATAGACTTGACCCCGGCCTCCCAAAGGCCATTGAAATGTGGCGCAGAGGGAGGGTTAAACCATTGTATTTGTTCTCGCTCCGAGGCGGCTTGCATGCAATTAATGAGCTCTCACTGAGCTCCGACAAAGTTAGTGCCGCAGTCGCTATACATCCGCGAACAGCGGCCGCGCCTAGCAATGAAGCGCCTCAGAGCCGACAAAAATGATTCGGTAGATAGAGAGAATGCGAGTTCCAAATGAACTGCCTTTGTAGCAAAGCAAACAAACAGGCAAACGTAGGCCTTAAACGGGGTTGCCCCGCGAGAACGACGATGATAAACCAAGAATGGCCCGGCATAGTCGACTCCAGCGATTGAAAAGTGTTTAACCTGACGTACGCGATCGGAGGGCAGGTTCGCCGTGGGCGGCTGCATGGTACGAGGGTTCGCCCGAAAACACCGATAGCAGCGCGACAGGCAGCGTTTAATTCCCTGATCACTCCCCTGGATCCAGAAGTTTTGCGACAAAAGGTAATGTAACGCTCGACGTCCCGGGTGCAGGTGGAGACGATGGGTGCGTTCGATTATAAGTTCCGTGAGTCGATGCTTACGAGGCAACAATGCCGGGTGCTTGGCCTCATACGGAATTGCGGAATGTGTCAATCTACCGCCCACCCTGAGGACTCCGCGTGTGTCCAAGAAAGGGGCGAGTTTTCGAAGAGGTTTAGAGCACTTTTGCTTACGTTTTAATTTATCAATGTCCTCTGCGAAACAACGAGATTGAACGAATTTGACGAGATACAGCATGGTCGAATGGAATTCGATTTGATCTACAACGAGAGTTCTATTGCGCGAATTTGATTTGAGTCTATTAACGAAGCGTAGACAATAAGCGAATACCCTGACGAGTTTATCTAACGACGAGAAGCGATCGAGAAGCGAATCAACAACAGTATCAGCGTTTACGACATCAGCAGGATTTGTGGAGACAAAGACGCGAGATTTTTCCTCCTCCTCAGGAAGATTATCGACTTCCGATATCGTTTCTTGAGAGGGTTCAAATTTAATTAGCCACGCAGGGCCAGTCCACCAAATCGGATGGTCCACTAACTCTTGCGGGAACAAGCCCCTTGAGCAACAATCGGCTGGGTTAGACTTGGTGTCGACATGCTTCCAGCAAAAGATATGTGTTGGACTGGATGCGGGCGACACGATTACGCACGAACGTTTTCCAACGGTGTGGAGCGGAGCGTATCCAGGCAAGGGCAACCTCTGAATCCGACCAGGCGTATGTTGCGTCGATCGCGACCTCAGACCGGAGGATATCTCCGATGTATTCTAATAGTTTCGAAAGCAGAACCGCCGCGCAAAGTTCGAGTCTCGGCAGTGTAACGGCCTTAAGCGGAGCCACCTTTGATTTGGCGCTAAGCATTCGAATCACGACACCGTTCTCGGTAACGGTTCTAATGTATACAACGGCTCCGTAGCCTTGCTCGTTCGCGTCGCAAAATCCGTGGATTTCTCGCCGGACTACGTTGTCCACTGCGATAGTACGAGGTATGCGAACGGAGCTAAGTGCGGGGAGCTCCGACTTGTATTTTTCCCACCTAGAATATATCTCCGAAGGGGGTCTCTCGTCCCATTCTAACTTGAGAAACCAGAGTTGTTGTATCAATCGCTTAGCTGCGAACGTAAGCGGTGTCAAGAAACACAATGGGTCAAAGATTCTAGCTAATTCGGAGAGAATGGTGCGTTTGGTGCAGTCCCTGTCCAACGGATTGACCTGAAAGCCGAAGCGGTCCGATTGAGAATACCAGCAAAGTCCAAGAACTTTAAGAAACTGATCTTCAGGTGATTCGAAAGATAACAACGACTGGCTACAGAGTTCCGGATCGAGATCAGCTAAAACCGACGGATGGCTGCTGGCCCATTTCCTGAGTTCGAAGCCCGCGGTTTTAAGCAAAGCTTGTAACTGCCGCCGAAGCTCACGGGCCTTTTCTACCGACTCGACGCTTGCTACCACGTCGTCGACATAGACACACTTCTCCAAGACAGCCGCAGCCAACGGGTAACTTATTTTGCCCTCCGCCGCTAGTTTCAATAAGCAAGCAATCGCCAGGTACGGCGAGCATGTCAATCCAAAGGTGACGGTCAGCAGTAAATAATCTGAGATGGGGTCGTTCTCTGAAAAACGCCACACTATTCGTTGATAGTTGCACTGAAAGAGTTCAACCAAGATCTGAAGGAACATCTGCTTAACGTCCGCGGTAAGCGCCACGGGACCGATCCGGAATCTCACTAATACTACGACTATGTCTGGCTGTAATTTAGGGCCGGATCGCAACATTTGATTCAACGAGACGCCATTCAGATCCTTGGCCAACGCGTCAAACACGACACGCAATTTCGTGGTTGCGCTGTCGGATTTGAGTACCCCATGATGGGGTGTAACCGGACACGTTAGGTTGTAACCGGACACGCTAGGTCACGCGTGATCCCCTCAGGGATCGGCGGCGGCCTCCCGGGTGTCTCTAGGGACTCCCGGGGCCGTCCCCGATACGGGCATTGCGAACCCGAGGTACCCTAGCACATCAGCACCGTAATCTCCGTCAGCCGCAAGGCTGGCGGAGACCGGGGGGCCCTTTTCAGGGCCCGCGAGGTGGGTGGCCTCTATAAAAGTCACCCGGCCGGTCGGGGCTGTGTGGGATTGAGCCCTTGCTCTCCCACCGACCTATGGGAAGGAAAACCCAGACAGAAAACCGGGGGCCCGGCTACCCTCTTAGGAGTCTGCGGCTAGCTTCGGCTACCTAGCTCCAATAGCCGGTAGGGGATGGCGACCCTGACTTCAAACGCCCGGTCGGCCGGGACCGTTAGGGGGATGTTTTTACACCTCCCGCCGGCATAGAGGAAGGTCACCTCGATAAAAAACCACGGGGTTGTTGGGGAGGGAGGTCCCCGTTCCCGAGGCGGGCAGGGATGTCGTCTCGCTGAGGGACGGGAAGGCCCCTCTTCCTTCCTCCATTGCACGTTGGTGCTCCGGCAGGAGGGGGAGGGGGGGTATCCCTCTTCTGACCCAGCCCAGGACGTGGTCCTGGGTTGGCCTGAGGAGAGGCCCACACTCGGTGGTTGCACACCAGGGACGTGGTCCCACGGTCTGCCGAGTATGGAGGGTCGTCTGGGCCGCTCGGACGTATTCCGAGGTCGGGGCCAGGCGACCTGGGTGGGAGACCGCCCGGGCCACTCGGACTTATTCCGAGGTTGGGGCCGGGCGATGTTTATGGAAGGAGACCCGTCGGGCCGCTCGGACATATTCCGAGGTCGGGGCCGGCGGGTTTGGCCACCGGGTGAAATAGACCGGTGGCGCGTAGGTAACTCCGGTGGTTGGGGATCGCATCCCTCCCGAACCCGGCCGTCGGAGTAGACGGTTAGCCAGGGTGCGGAGGTTACCTCGGCCCTGGTTAAGGATTGCATGCCGGTCGCCACGGCGGGCAGGACCTTGGGTGGGGTGCGACACCCTTCGGTACCTGTCTGTCCGTGGGGCCCCCCGCGTGGCGGCGCCCGTCGCGGTACCCGCCGGGTCGGAGCGGCGGGAGCCCTGAAAGCCCATGGGGGGCTGGGCCTTGATGCCCTCTCCTCATGGGTGAGTAAGGGCCTTGGAGTCCCAGTCGCCCTGCTGTTGGCAGGGGGCTGGGGCATAGGGGGCAACCCCGAGCCGTGACGGGTAGTGGGATTTACTTCAAAATGATTTCGCCTAAAAACATAAACGAGGAAAGGGTGGGGAAGAAAGGAGCGGATCGAGACCGTTCTCGATCTCGATCTCGCCCTCGCGCTCAGGGAGAGGAGAGATGCAAGGTCCTCAAGATTGGGGACCAGAGAAGGGCCGGCCCGAAATCATATCATGATTTCTGCAAAGCGAAGCGCTCCGGCATACTCACGGTCCCGAGAGTCCATCTCTCGCGTGTGGATCGGGAGAATGCCGAAAGGGTGATCAGCCTGTCTGACGACGTAGGTCCCGGAGACTATGACGAATATCTTGGCTGCTGGGACAAGACTGTCGACAAGACAGCGGTAAGAAGCAGGGACGAGTCGGCACATTCGACAGACTCAGAGGTCTCGGACTGTTCCGTGGCTCTGGATGAGAAGGGAACAATGGTCCACGGGCCAAAATCCAGGAGCAGGGGCAGATCGGTTACGACTGGCGAATGGGAGGCGAAGAAGGTCGACCTAGCCAGGAAAGACCGAGAAAAGGAGGAGAAGAGGATCAGAGACCATCAGGACCCCATGGTTCGGGCAACCCTGTCGAAGAATCGGCGGGAGAGCGAATATAAACTCTTGGAAGAGTTTAGATTTAGACCTGTGGAGGACCTGGCGAGACTGATTGTGGAGCAGGTGGCGGTAGTAGACAAGGTCAATACTACCAGCAGGACGCTGAGGGGGACTGATCAGGGTAGCCTAAATAAAGCAGCTGCCACAATCAGCGCTGCGGCGACCCACCTGATAACCCGCATACAAGCAGGAGACGACGCTATAGCGAAGAACGCAGAGGTGGAGGAGCTTAGGAGGGAAACGGCCAACCTGAAGGAACAGGTGGCCGAACTCCGTAAAAAGCTGGAGGAAAGCCAAGGTGTACCTCGGGGAAATGAGGGCATGGAGGTGGATGCGGAGATCAGTCCTCCGAACCCCTCCTCAAGGAGCCGGGATGCCCCCTCGCGGGGAAAAGGGAAGAGGAAAACGAGGAGCAACGTCATCTTCGACAGTGACGACGATGACCCTCCTGACCCCACTAACCCGGTCGATGAGGTGGTAATGGCGGAGCGTAACCGGCAGAGAATCCTTCGAGACATCGAGAGGGAAGGTATGCCGGCACTTCACAGGCCATCGCTGGGAGGCAAATTGCCAGTGGAGCTGGAACCCGCGGTACCTGGGGCGGCGGTTCAGTCGTCGGACGTGGGCCTGGAAGGCAGGTTCATGTCCGAAATTAAAAGAATGGAGTCGCGATTCGAGGAGCTATTCCGAGGGATCGCTGAGAGAATCGCCATGCCACCCCCTCCTCCGTTCTCTGGTGTCGCACCACCGAGAACTGCGAGGGGGGCAATTTTTGCGGACGGGGGGGACCCGGCCTCTTCAACATCATCATCGGCTAGTTCGGTGAACTCCACCCCTAGGAAAAACAGGAAGGGGAGAAACGGGAAGGGGTCGGGGAAACAGGGAGGAGTCGTTAGCCAGCCAACGACAACGAGAAGCAAATCCTCAGAAAGATACGAGGCGGGGAGAGGAACCAGGCGGGGAACCTCCCCTCGACAATCGAACAGCCGGTGCAACATCCGCAAAATGCGCAAACCGTGGAACGTGGTGGTGAAAAGGGGTGCGAAGGTAGCCGGGAAAAAAAAGGCCAAACTCAGCCGCAACAACAACAACAACAGCTGTCACTAAGGCAGGGGGGGCAGCAACAGCGTAAGAAACAGCCGCAGCAGCAGCAACAGCAACAACAGCGGCAGCGGGGGGCCGCAGCGGCAGGGTAGAACCCAGTCGCGAGGCGGGGGAGCGGCTGGCGCTCCAGCTGCCTCTGTTGGCAACAATGCGGCGACAGCTGCGAGCTCGGCTGCTGTTGCCGGCAAAAAGGTGGGCGTGAGGAAACCGCCTAGAACAGCGGCAGTGATCCTAACTAGCCTTGGGGGCGAGTACGAGTCACTGATGAAGGAGGCTCGTCAAAAAATCACCCTCAAGGACTTAGGGATCGAGGGCCCCCTCAAGCCCAAAAAGGCCCAAACCGGGGCGCTCTTAATAGAGCTCCCTGGTAAGGAGGGGAACGAGAAGGCCGACAAATTGGCGGACAAATTGACGGACCTCTTCCACGGTAGGGAGGGGGTTACTGTGTCCCGCCCCGTCAAAACAGGCGAAATCCGGGTCCTTGACATCGAGGACTCGGTTTCGCCCGACGAGATCATAGAGGCCGTTGCAGACCTGGGCAAATGCCCTAGATCGCAGGTGCAAGTGGGCCCGTTTAGACGGGGCCCAAATGGTCTGCTAACGGCATGGGTTAAATGCCCACTGGCGGCGATTGGGGCAATACACAAGGGCGGCAATACACTCCAGTTGGGGTGGTTTGCCGCCCGAGTGCAGCAGTTGGAGACGCGCCCCCTCCAATGCTTCCGTTGCTTGGAGAGGGGCCACGTCCGAGCGGCGTGCAGGAGCGCGGTGGACCGAAGCACCCGATGCTACAGGTGCGGCGCCGAAAGCCATCGCGCTCGAGACTGCCGAGAGAAGGTGTGCTGCCCGGTCTGTGCGGACCTGAAGAGGCCCTCGGCGCACAGAGCGGGCGGTAAGGCCTGCACGGCCGCAAAAATGAGAAGGAAGCCCGGGTGGGCGATCACCCGGACTCCTCCCCCCGTACACAGCGAGGATGTTGAGATGCGGCCGGTGGAGGAGGTCGGAAACAGGAGGGAGAAAGCCTCTACCATGGAGGTAGAGAAAAATGTCCCCAAAAGACCGCTGCCACCAGCGGCCGAGGAAAGGGGAAGCGAGGAATCGGCCGCGAAGAGACCAGCCAAGGAGCAGACGGTTGAGAAGGAGAGGAGTGCGGCGAAGGACCCCCCTAGGGGCAGGGGAAAAGAAGTAGAGAAGGAGGGGGAGGCTTCCAATAACAACAGAGAGTTGTAATGCCTTCGGGTATTCTCCAGGCCAACTTAAACCACTGCCGCGCCGCCCAGGACTTGTTTCTTCAGTCCATGGCGGAGCGCGGCAGTGGCCTGGGGATCATCTCGGAGCCGTACTCGATCCCGCAAAATCACCCATGTTGGGCGGCGGGTCGGGACGGCTCCGTGGCAATTACTTGGAGGCAGACGGCGGACCCGATTGCGTGCTCCCGTATTGAGGGGGGCGACGGGTTCGTCGTTGTGAGGTGGGGCCGGGTCGTGATCGTGGGGGTCTACCTCACCCCTCGACTAAGCCTGGCAGAGTTCGAGTCAGCCCTCGACGAAATAGGTCGGCTTGTCGGGCGGTTTGACCCAGCACCAGTGGTCGTGGCCGGGGACTTCAATGCCAAATCGGCGCTGTGGGGGTCCCCGGCCACTGACGCTCGAGGGAGGACCCTCGGAGCATGGGCGGCGGGCCTGGGCCTATGTGTGCTAAACACAGGCACGGCACAGACGTGCGTGAGGGCACGGGGCGGGTATATTGTTGACCTGACATGGGCCAACCCCTCCGCCGCGCGTCGTATTTCAGGATGGAGGGTGGCCGGGGGGGTAGAGACGATGTCAGACCATGAGTACATCGAGTTCTCCCTCCTGGCCGACTCGCCGGGGGCCCAGGCCCGCCGAAGGAACAACCAGGAGACGTTCCCCAAGTGGCAATGGAGGAAGATGGACCGCGAACTATTCCGGGCCGCGGTCCACACCTCCTTATGGGATAAAACCGTCCTTACGGACGATACAGCCGACGTGGATGAAATGGCTGAAAGGATCGGGGTAATAATGACGGAGGCGTGTAACGCCGGTATGCCCCGATCCAGACCATGTCCACGTCGGAAGATGTATTGGTGGTCGGAGAAGATCGCAGATCTCAGGCGCTCCTCCATCCACGCCCGTCGGGTCTGGCTGCGAGCCCGGCGCAGTCAAGACCCAGACGAATTAGAAGAAGCCGGAGAGGGTTACCGCTCCGCCAAGCGGGCCCTCTCCCGGGCTGTCAAAGTGGCCAAGGACAAAGCTTGGGGCGAACTCCTTCAGGCCCTTGAGGAGGATCCGTGGGGGCGTCCCTATAGGATTGTTCTGAGCAAACTCAGACCCTGGGCGCCCCCTATCACGGAATCGATGGACCCCGGGCTCCTCGAACGGGTAGTCGACACCCTCTCCCCGACAATCCCGGGGAGAGGACTGGCGGCCTTCCCGCTCCACCGCCGATGGAGTGGGACGAGGGGCTTGGGGTCACTATGGAGGAGCTTGCCAAGACCGCAAGGCGTATGAAGGCGGGCAAGGCTCCTGGGCCTGATGGAGTCCCGAGCAAGGCGTGGGCCCTGGCCACTGGGGAGCTGGCCGAGTGCCTTAGGGCGCTCTTCACCAAGTGTTTGGGGGAGGGCCGGTTCCCCAAGAAGTGGAAGAGAGCAAAGTTGGTCCTCCTCCCCAAAGCGGGGAAACCAGCCGACCAGCCATCCGACTACAGGCCGATCTGCCTGCTGGACGAGGTGGGTAAGCTGTTCGAGCGAGTCATCGCTGACCGCCTCGCCCAGCACCTGTCCCGGACTGGTCCGGACCTGTCGCCGGACCAGTACGGCTTCCGAGAGGGGAAATCCACGATGGATGCGATCAATCGCATCAGGACCCTCTCGGGGGCCGTCACGAAGGGGGGCGGGGTGTTGCTGGGCGTATCGTTTGATATAGCGAACGCCTTCAACTCCCTGCCCTGGCCGGCGATCAGGGGGGCGCTTATACACCATAATGTGCCTCCCTATCTAATGGCGGTGGTCTTTGACTACCTCCGGGACAGGGGCCTAATTTACGTAGACCGCGATGGCAACGTAAAGGTTCGGCTGGTGGTGCGGGGGGTTCCGCAGAGGTCGGTCTTGGGGCCACTCCTGTGGAACCTCGGTTACGACGCCGCACTAAAGATCCCCCTCCCCCAGGTTGCTGGCTTAACGGCTTCGCAGACGATACGTTCCTGGGGGTAGAGGGGGACAGTTGGGAGGAGGCCCAGCAGAAGGCCAACGTTGCAGTGGCGTGCGTGGTGGCTGCCGTAAAGAATTTGGGGCTTCGGGTGGCTCCCGAAAAGACTCAGGCCGTCTTTTTTCACAAAGCCAGGAGGAGACCACCCGGAGCATACATCAGAGTGGACGGAACCCGTGTCCCCGTGGGGGCCCAGATGAAACTTCTGGGCCTCTAGTTGGACGGGACCTGGAGCTTTGGCGAGCACTTCGCTCGCATCGCTCCCAGGATGATGGGAGTGGCCAACAGTTTGGCGAGGCTCATGCCAAACCTGGGAGGCGCGAGCGGACGTGCTCGCCGCCTCTACGCCGTGACGGTGCAGTCCGTGGCACTCTACGGCGCCCCAATCTGGGCGTCTAGGGCGGAGGGCTCGGCGCGAATTAGGGACACGCTCAGGCGTGCGCAACGCGTCGTAGCCCTGAGGGTGTCACGGGCCTACCGCACCGTCTCGCACGCGGCGGCGACGGTCCTTTCAGGGCTCTCCCCGTTGGAGTCGGCGGCTGCCCAACACGCCGAGGTCTTTCGGCGTACCAGGCAGCTGCGCGTCCCAAGGGGGGGGCCCGAATGGAAAAGGGCCTGTCAGATAATCAAGCTCCAGGCCAAGGCGGTCCTCATTGATAAATGGAGTGAGTATCTCGCCAACCCATCGTTGGCGGGAAAGAGGACCGTCGATGCCGTCCGACCCTGCCTAGCGGAATGGCTGGGCAGTCGGCGACGCGGGTTGACTTACAGGGCGACGCAGGTGCTCACCGGGCATGGATGCTTCGGTAAGTACCTGTGTCGCATTGGGAAGGAGGCAGCCACCACCTGCCATCATTGCAACGCGGCGAGGGACACGGCGCAGCATACCCTCGAGGAATGCCCTGCTTGGGACGAGCAGCGCCGTGTCCTGCGGGGGGAGATTGGTAATCTCTCCCTCCCGGCCGTAGTGGCGGCTACGGTCGGGGACGACGGGAAATGGCGGGCATTCCTGGCCTTCTGCGGCCAGGTAATGTCCGCCAAAGAGGAGGCGGAGCGGATTCGTCGGGGCGAGAGAAACCCCGGCGATCCGCCCCCCCGCAGATAATTAAATACAGCCCATCAGGGTTGTACCACCCGCCCACCGGGTGGCACAGCGGCTACTTAGTAGCCAGAGGCAGGAGAACGCCTCGGCCCCTGTCTCCGACGAGGCAGGGTTTCCGAGGTGGGAGGTCGGCGCCCCGGCTGGCACCGGGCGTCGGCCAAACCTCCCAAAAAGTCACAGGGAGGGGCGGCGGGGTGTCGGTGTCCGCACCCCGCTGCACACACGCTACTGCTCACTCAGCACAGAGCCACGAAAGTGGCTCAGAGCAGAGGGCCAGCTAGGCCCAGCGCCGGGGGCGCTCGGATGCAGTGATAAACGTTCCCGAGCGCCCCCCATTTAGCGCAGGTAAGGACACCCGTGGAGTTTTAGTGGGTACAAATCCCACACTCCCCCCGTTCCTCTGCCAGGAGGGCGGGGGGGTCTTCCCCCTCACAACATCAGAGGGGGCCGCTGGGACACATACCGGGCTTCGGTCCAGGGAAGATTCGTGAAAACACGGTCGTCACTCGATTTTACCCGTTAAATCGAGAAAGGTAAGTATACAACTAACCGTATCTGTCGACTAATTCCCCTTTTTCTTTGTTTCAGGTGCTCCGGACTGCTGCTGCTGCTGGCCGCTCTCACTCGTCGTCGCTGGATCTTCAACGTGGAAGCCGCTTCTACCAACGATGGATGGACCTCGCTCGCATCGGATGGACCCACAGGATCGTCGCAGAATCTCAGGTAAGTATCGTATATCGTAAGCTTGTATCGCAAGCTAAGTGCATTTACTCGCACTGGAATTCTTTATTTCGCAGGAATATCGCATCTACGAAGTATCTCCCGCTTGGAAGGTGACTCAGGATTGGTCACAGGATATCGTCGAATGAATTTTTACACTCAGGATATCACTTTAAATAACATTGTATTTATTCATGTATATTTGAATAAACAGTCATTACATTTCGATTCACAGTGATTTTCCTATCACCCGCGGTGTCGCGTCGTGATCGATAGTTACAGTTCGCTCGTGGCGCATAAAATCGCGTTAACTCGGAATAAATCGTTCAACTATCCGCAACACGGGTATCATCGGTTGTCACGAGAATACACAGTATCCTCCCGTATGACTGTCCTTGGTTTCGTACACGGATGTCGAAATCGGAAAATTTTCACAAGTGTCGCTCGCACGCACACGATTCGCGAATAATTGTTGGATATCGCACGGTATGTCGGATCCGCGGTTGTATCGAGAGTCGTGTCGTATGCGATGCACGCTCTCCCGTCAGTCTCCTATACTCGCTTCGCGTATATCTCGCACAATTTTGTACCGTCGCGAAATTCTAAGATATTCGCGGTTGGTCGGATATCGCTCCGTACGCGGGATCACCGGTTGTTACGAGAGCTATAACGGATACGTGTTGTCGGTACCAGCTCTCCCGATAGACTCCCTTTATTGTTACGCGTAACTCGCGCACAATTGTTTAAGTATTGCAAAATTTCTCGCTTTCGCAATACATCGGATATCGCTCCGTACGCGGGATCACCGGTTGTAATCAGAGACGTGTTAACAGCTCGCGCTCTGCCGATAGACTCCTCGATTGTAACTCACATAACGCGCACAAATTTTATAAGTGTCGGAAACGTTACATGTTTCACGACACATCGGATATCGCTCCGTTCGCGGGTCTTCCCGGTGGTTGTGAGAATACGTGTTAACGGCTTTACATTTCCCGGCGGACTAACCAGGATCGATAGTTTGCAACGGCGTACGTCCCCTCCTGGGCGGTACCCCCACTCTTGTTATTCACATCGGACCATCGGCGATCACGTGATCGTCGTATGACGGTATACGCGTATCTGACAAACAACTTTTCGTAAACACGCAGGAATGCGATGGAATTATCGCTCGCTGAAAATTAAATACGAAGATATACGCTTTTATACATTTTCGTAAATTTATCTCGTTTTCGGAGATATACGTCCTGGCGTATATTTCTTTACAAAATACGACAGATCTCGCTCGCTTTTGTCTAACCCGATGATGGCTACTCCCCGGATATGCCAAAACTGATGTTTTACAGGTGGAGTCGCATGTGCTGGGAACTCCGAATATATACATCGGATTCGGACGGGACTTCGATGTTAACGTTATTTGGCAGCTCTTAATGCCCCTCGTGATAATTTTATTAACGTTGCACTCGTGTGCCAGGTTTTTTCGGGCACCCTGAACGGATCAAAGCGGGACCGCGATATTAGCGTTATTTGACATTTTCTAATGACCTTGGCAATAATTTTATTAACATTATACCTGTGTGCCAGGTTTTTCGGGCACATCGATTAGATCGAAGCGGGATCGCGATATTGGGACTCGCAATGGGCTCGAAATGGCATCCCTGGTGGTCCTTTCCCCGTAGATGGTCCTGGAGTCGAACTTCCGGCACATTCGTCGGAGGTCGACGGGAGTCGGTGCGTTGCACTTCTGGTGACCCATGAAGATGTGCGCACACGGTTGTTTCAGAGGAAGGTGTCCGTAGTGGGTGTTTCCGGCACCCAGGTCGGATCAGGGCGAAAGTCGCTAGTTAGGCTATTTAGGACCTCCGCAGACCATTCCCGATGGCCATTTGGTCATACAAGGTGTGTGCCAGGATTTTCCGGCACATAATAGAAAATCATAATTAATCATTAATTATGCCTTAATTAGCATCTCAATAATACGTTGCTGACGTTAGTTTACCTGAACCATGCATGTGCCGTGATCTCCTAGCACATGCCTCAAAGTTGATCGTAATCGCGATTGCTATGTTCGCTGACGTCCTAACGACGCTCATGAGTCGCCTCGCGGCGATATGTAACGCGAAATCCCTATGTGACGTGACTTTCACGCACGACGCATTTGCTCCGCTGCAACACGCTCGGACGCGCATAATTGTTCACGCTGACGCGCTATAACTCTGAATCGCGGGGTATCCCCTTATCTTATCGTATCGCGTCGTAAGAAAACCTCTCATCAACGTTCGGATCGAATCGACTTACATACGTGATCGAAAATCAGAATGAAAGGAAAAGGGAACATAAATAATCTTCAATTGCCATGAGTGGCCTTTAATAACACACGCAAAAATAAACTGAGTTATTGTAATATAATTTTATCCCAGCCTTAGTAAAATAAAAACATAAATATATTAACGTGCCAACGAGCACTTATAAATCACTCGTGAAGGTGATAAATAAACAAGATAAATTATAATAACAAAATTTACGCTATCTAAGGCGGGAAAACTGAAAATGTATGTGTAGGCGCGCTCGCTCACACACGGTGTTTGGACGCTGCTTGCGCCCAGTCCGTCAGGTCGGCCCTACCGTCGTCTCCTCCGGTCGCCGATTCTGACAGCTTCGTCCGCGATGCTGCCTCCGGCTGCAAGGTCACGCGTGATACGACTCATTCGTCAAACTACCGAAATTCATGAAAAGTTCGTGTAGCACGGTCGCCACTCGATTTTACCCGCTAAATCAAGAAAGGTTAAGTATACTACTAACCGTATCTGTCGACTAATTCCCCTTCTTCTCTGTTTCAGGTGTTCCGGACTGCTGCTGGCCGCTCTGCGTCTCGTCACGGATGGACCTCCTTCGTAGAAGCCGCTTACTACCAACGATGCTCTGGGCCACTGGATCGTCACGGATGGACCCACAGGATCGTCGCAGAATCTCAGGTAAGTATCGTATACTATTTATTTATATCGCAAGTAATGTTCATTTACTCGCGCTTAATTTCCGCAGGAATATTGATTTCCGAAGAATCTTCCGCTTGGAAAGTGACTCAGGAAAGGTCACAGGATATCGTCGAATGATTGCTGACACTCAGGATATTACTTTGTATAACAATGCATTTATTCAGTATATTTCGAATAAATAGTCATTTAGTTCGATCAACGATGATTTACAGTCACTCGTGGTGTGTCACCGCTATCGTCTATCACAATTCGCGTGTCGCGTGTAAAATTGACAATTTTCGAATAAATACGAATTTCCGTCCGCAACATGGGTGTCACCGGTCGTTGTGAGAATATAACGTATTCTCCCGCGTGATTGTCCTTTGTTTCGTATACAAATGTGAAACTTCGCACTATTCCTATATGTCGCACGCACTATCACCGATACGTGATATTTCCGGATATCGCTCCGTACGCGGGCCTCGCCGGTTGTATCGAGATTCTATGTTCGAGAACGTTCGCGAATACTAGACAGTTTCGATTGGTGTTGTCTCTTAGAGATCTCCCGGGCGACTGCTCTCTATTACGCTTAAATCGCGCACAAAAGTTGAGTATCGCAAAATTCGAGTAAATTCGCGAACTCGCGGATATCGCTCCGTACGCGGGTCTCCCCGGTTGTATTGAGAACTTCGTTTACGTGTCAAATGTGTTATCTATTCGAGCTCTCCCGGCAGACTGACTACTGGTCGATCGCTCGCCGCGTCGTACCTCACCACCTCTGAGCGGTACCCCCATTCCTGTTATTGCATCAGCCGTCACGTGATCGTTGCCTGTTCGTGCCTGACAAACAAGTCTGACAAACACGCAGGAATGTCGTACGATCCTCTATTATATTTTCGTGAACGCTTGAAATTATCTCTGGATATATCTCGAGAAATCAAATATGACATATAATATGATTTTGGATGATTTTACAGCAGCAACGCAATTTCGTTATTTGGGGATGCACAACGATCGCTTCTTATCACGCTAGATTCTTATCGACTAATATCACGGGAAATGACGCGTTTTCCCGGCGATGACGTTCGTGCAGGAAGTTTACCGCACGACGATCCGATGTCGACGGATACGCGATATCTACGTTATTTAACATCCCATAAGGACATTCCAAATGTTTTATTTTACGTATCAACCTTGTGCAACGTTTTTTCCTGCACAATCGTCGTACACGGGCGAGACCTTGACAGTTATGCTGTTTGACGTCTTGTTGAAACCGTCTGTTTCAGAGTCTCCGCCGGGCAGTGCAGCGGCCAAGACGAAGGCATCTATGGAGCCGGAGAAGCCGCGGGTAGTGGCAGATCAGCCCGCACAGTTAAAAGTGCGCTTAGAGAGAGTTACACGGGGGACATCCAGGAGCGACTCAGGCAGCGAGAAAGGAGCCGAAGAGGACGCCGCCCAACGCCCTCCAAAACACCCTGGCGAAAAACGAGATTTGTAACCCTCGACCCAGCGGACAAGTGTATATAAGCGTTTAGGATTAAGAATAGCTATTAAGTATTGCGAGCGTATAGATATATATCTAGCGAATATTATAGTTTAAGTTTTGCGAGCGAGCATAGGATAATAAAAAATACATTTTCGTTTGTATGCTAATAAAGGAAAAATATATTTTGTTTGTGTGCCGTAATAAAGAGTACATTATGTTGGTATGCTTTGGACGAATGCGCGGATAAGAAAGCAGCGTATAATTTTCAATAAGCATCGTAAGTCGATAGCTGTAAAGAATATATAATAAAACATATACATTTCAGTATCCCAAAATAAGCGCAATGGATAAATATCTTCCCTGCTTCCATACGCTAGATAATACAACGATAGATAGACACGAGTAAAAGTAGAGCCTTTGTGAAAGCTGTTTGAATTAAAGTAATCGAGTCAGACGAAACGAGAACAAATCCGCGAATAAGTATTTCGAGTCATCGTAAGAGATATAGTCAATTAAGACTTGTAACATCCGAAATAACGGGCGCGTTCGAAAGACAAGAGAGCGCGTTGCAATACGCAATTAGCCAATCAGCGACGAGAAGCGGAGGCGCGCACCGAATTCGTAAGGCAAACGAGGAGCCGAGATGTTTGCGCGTTGACCGAGTCAGAGGACACGCCGGAAGCGCGTTGATATCGAGATTCGCGTAACCGGAAGCGCGCGCACCGAATTTCTTACGCGAGAGACGGAGACGTATGCCGAGTGACGAAAGGCCCTGAGGGGGACCCAAATAGCATGTCTGATAAAGTTTCAACGTGATCGGACGGACGCGTGCCAAAATCGATGCGCGGCCTCATACCCCAAAACCGAGATATTCGGAGTAATCAGGGACGACCCTGGAGCACTACCTTATCGATGGCATGATCAAAACCACCGGGCGTAAGGAGTTACATGCGCGCGGGTCAAAGGGCATATAGACCATCATTATTACATTCATGGTGTCGGCGGAGGGCCGATCAACCTAATTTCAGCATATATATTCGAGCCATAACGGCGCGCAGCTAACTCCGTGCGACAAGGTCACAGGCGTGCAGGGGCATGTGCGACATGCTCGCGCGAGCGGAACAAAGGTTCACGAGTCATTATAATAGCGGCCAGTGCGGCGAGCACGAATCTCAATGCGACAAATTAAACAGTTAATGAGCATCATTTGGGAGTGCATAGAATCATCCGAATAACGAGATAAAGCAAAGCGCGAGTCGATAGATGCAGCGGCTTACGAGATTCATGCGCGCGTCGAGCGGAAACCGAAATTCGCGACAGCGAGGATAAATAATCGTGCGAATAGCTTTATCATGGAAGCACGGAAGAGCATAGCGATTACGAGCGAAGAATATCGCCGTAAAGCGAGCGACGAGATATATTTCAGATTATGTACGTAGAAATTTCCAAAACGCGGAAATACGAATTTGGAAGTTTCTACAGACAAATAACTTATTGTAAACAACCATTGGAATGCGAGCTCTCAGACAAACATGTTTTCGTGAGCGGACATCGGAATGCGAGAGTTTCGGAGTAGGGATAGCTCCGAAAACATGTTTACGCGAAACGGACATCGGTATGCGAAAAGCACCGGAGTAGGGATACCGACGCGCAGACGCGACGAGCTCCGAGGACGGTAACGGAGCAACTCTCATGGTCTTCTATCCGGGAGAGTCCTAGCGTGCGGACGTGCTAGTGTCTCTCTATTGTAAAACCGGAGATAACCCGCGAGCGAGGCGTGATATCGCTAACGAGTGAACAACCGCGAATCGAGATAACGCGAGTTGTAATAATTATAACATCTTTATTTGAACATTTGAGAACAATTATTAACGACGATTCACGAGTGTGTGAAATCGGAGTAGTGCGGCGATCGATAATTACGCGCGACAATTTGAGCGTGTGTCGACGTGCGCGAACATTAAATAGCGTTAGCGAGTTGCGACGAACCACGAGTTATAATCGCATTGATAGTTAATAACATTCTAGCGTACGACGAAAAGCCGGCGCGTATATCCGGCCAGCCTACGTGGCAACGGGCGGCCATCTTGTGAGCGCTAACGCGTATCCATTTGTGTAATCTGAAATAGGAATAAATTCAGTGTTAAAAGCAGAGCAAAGTGTCTGTGAATATAAAGTTATTTTCCTGTGAAATACTTCCCCGAAATTGAATCGGTTGACACGGGGTCCGTTAAATCCCTGTCCAACGACGATTTGACAATCCAGCGGCGATCCAGCGGCGGCGGCAATCCAGTGGGCAGCGGGGTCCATCAGGCATCCGAGGGGAACCTGAAACAGAGAAAAGCATTAGTTCGAATTAATATAAAAGCAGTCTACGAAAGGTCTGTGGACATTATACTTACCTTCTCGGTTAGACACGGTTAAACCGAGTGGCGACCGTTGATAAAAGCGAAATTAGAGACAGTGAGTCGTGATAAAATCACTTTCCGCCTGGTTAGGGAATCCAAACAACATATGCGAGAAATAGGGAGTAACCTTGCAGCCGACGGGTGCCCCGCCGACTGCACCGGTTCGAGCGGATCAGAGGACGAGCGGAGGAGCCCACCAGGAGGTAACAGGCTCAATTTCGGCACGTCGAGACTCATCGGAGAGTCCCAGAGTCGTGCTGCAGAGAGTGGGGGAACACCAGCGGCAGGAGCATCCTCAGACGCTGAGGATCACCGCGGACGGCAAAATAATAATCAGAGAAGAGGACGCCGCCCAATGCCCTCCAACTAACCCGATAGAGTAAAAAATTAACGACTAAATTTTGTTTTATGATTTCTTTCATTTGGTTTGTGTTCATGACAATGTACCCTCTGTCCCAGCGGACTTATGTTATTAAGCGTTAAAACACAATATTTAAACCGAAAATGTATTTTAGTTCTAAGAATAAAGATTTATATGCGGAAAACATGAGTACATTCGATAATTCGATTCCGCGAGCGAACACACAGGAATCGAACTCAAACGAATAGATTTGCGACTAGCTTAAGTTCTTTTCAGGTGTACGAGGCCTACGTATGCAGAAAACCGCGAAAAAGCGAAGATTGTATGAGTTAGGCGAAACAGCCAATCAGAGAGCGATCCATGTTGCTTGTCGCGGAAATTCAAATTTAACGCAATTAAATGGTTTTGCGGCCCAGCGATGGCCGAGTTAAGTTAATAGATAACGAGTTAACGTAAATTCAACGTCAAAACCGCCCGGAGAGTCCGTAGAGCAATTTTGGCCAATCAGAGTTGAGCCAACTTGACGATACCGCTGAAAATCATGATTAACGGCATTTAAAGATCCCGCGGGCCAATAATGAACGAATTGGCTTGATATTAATCGAAATAGCGTAAATCCGCTTGAAACGCGATCCGGGAAGACCGAGAAGCGATCTCAGCCAATCCGGTGGCCGGAAGGCGAATTTCGAGAATTACGTGGAGAAACGCGAGTTTCGGCATTGGATCGGTCAAGAGGGATCAAAGACGGCCGAATAAAAGCAAAAGGAAGAATCCCGGTGGTCGAACGACGAAAATAGGCAAACTCGCCATCTGATTGGTCGTTTCGAGCGTTAAGCGACTCGGAGCGATAATCGTGTAGGATTACGCGAATTTAGCGTAATTGCGGCAAAATCCGACGGCCTAAACCGGAAATAGGTCAACGACGTCTTTCCCGAGCATCCTGTAACGCGATTGGTCCGATCAGGTCCCTAGGGACATTTTCGGGCGATATCGGCCGGAAAACGGCAAAGCGAGTCAGAATGCATTATTTCCGGCTAAATCGGCATCGGGAAACACGACGGAGACTTTCGCCTCACCGTAGAGCCGTTGCATCGCGAGATACGCGTCGGCGCATGCGCGATGCGAAAAACAGGCTTCCGGTGCATCCAGAAGCTTGATCGGATATATGCGACCGTAGGATTGATAGGCGAGCGTAAAATAAGCGTTTGCATGTAAATTTGCAGATGTTTATGCATAATTGTTAAATTCCAGCAAACGGACATTGTAAATGGAAAATTCGGAAATTATCGATTAAATCGGTTATTGCGCGTCAAATAAATAACGAGCGTTCCGGAATTTTCCATATCACGTTGTTTTCGCGTGCGTGACGACGCGGAGCGAAATATTGCGTCGGCCAGGAGAGATGGCTGGCAACACTGCGCATGCGCGGAGTCTTGCGTGCGCCGTGACGATGCGAGAATCGAGGTCTTTCTCCGGGAGCTCTCGTGACGTGCGGACGTGTCGTACGAGGCTCTTTTAAAACCGGTGTTAACCCGCTAGCGGAGCGTAATCCCGCTAATTAGTAAAGTCGTTTTAATTAGCGCGAGTGATTAAACGGTGATACGCGAATACAATCGCAGATAAGGTCTTTTCCGGGAGCAAGTGGCTCATTAAAACCGAGATTAACCGCGAGCGACGCGTTATCCCGTTAGTGGTTAAAACCGTGTTAATTAACGCAAAGTGGTATTAATTACCGAAATTAATAATCAGGATACTGATTAACTTTTCTCGGGAGCTCTCGTAACGTGCGTGTGTGCCGTGAGGCTCAAGGTCAACCGAGATCACTTAGTGCGCGGCGAGTGATACCGCCAAGTACGTGAAGTCGTTAATTGTTAACGCAAGTTGGACAATTCGGTTAATTACCGAAAACGGGACCGTCATCCGAGAGAATCTCGACGTAAGCATCCGTCGTAAGAGATATCTCATGAAAATCGGAGATAACCCGCGAGCGACGTGCAATGTCGTATACGAGTGAACATTCGTAATTGTTAACGCGAGCCGTTAATTCTCAGTCGTGAACATTAACAAATTCGAGCGGCGATCGATAAAACCACGCGGCGATACCCGATTGGGCGAACTTGTGCAGTTCCATGAAAACCGGTCGTAATCCGCGATCGATACGCGCGCACGCATCATTAATTGTTATATCCGACCAGAGAACAATAAATAATCGCGTTTGCGAGAAATTAAAGTTGCGTACGACGTAAAATCTACGCGAAGTGCGAGTCATGCCAAGATGGCGTCGCGCGGCCATTTTGTGAGTGCGAGTGCACACGGCCATTTTGTGTAACCTGAAATAGAATAAATTCAGTGTTAAAAGCAGAGCATAGTGCTTGTGAAAAGTTATTACTCTCCTGTGTTATACTTTCCTGGATTCCTATTGGTTGATGCGGCGACCGTTATAAATCCCTGTCCAACGACGTTCCGGCGATCCAGCGACGGCGGCGATCCGGTGGTGGAGGCGATCCATCGACGACGGCGGCGATCCAGCGACGTTCCGGCGATCCAGTGGTCAGCGGGGTCCATCCAGCATCCGAGGTGTTCCTGAAACATAAAAAGGAGAAATTAATTCAAGACGGCTAAAGGTCTGTCGATTTACTTACCTTCTCGGCGGGTAATGGTAAAACCGAGTGGCGACCGATAATTTTGCGAAGTTTGAATATTATCGAGATTATATGTGGTTAAATAGCCTTCCGCCCGACGTAAAGTGCCAAAATTAACTAGTTTGATTACTCAGGGTTAGCTTGAAACCGTCAGTTTCAGAGTCTCCGCCAGGCAGTGCAGCGGCCAAGCAGAGGGCATCGATGGAACCGGAGAAGCCACGGGTAGTGGCAGATCAGCCCGCACAGCTGAAGGTACGGCTAGAACGGGTGACCCGAGGGACATCGAAGAGCGATTCCACAGGTGGAAGCGGAGCCGAAGAGGACGCCGCCCAACGCCCTCCAAAACACCCCGGCGAAAAACGCTAATTGTAACCCTCCACCCAGCGGACCTATGTAAATACGCGGTTAGAAGTAGGAATAGTTACTAAGTATTGCGAGCGTGAAAAAATATTATTAATAATCATAGGTTAAGTTTCGCGAGCGTGCAAATGTTTAATAATATAGCTATATCGTAAGTTAAGATTTTGCGGCGTCATTATAATATAGGAAAAACAATATTTTGTCAGCGGACATTAATAAAGTATATTTTGGTATTGTATGTGACGTGGATGAATGCGTGTATGAGCAAGGAGCGCATAATTTTAGTCGAGCACCGGAAGACGAGTGCTGTACAAGAGACGCAATAAAAATACATGCATTTCAGTATCCCAATAAACACGTAATAAATTGATATCTTCCCGGCTTCCATACGCGTTATAGTAGAGCAATAGATAAACGCGAGTAAAAGTAGAGTCATTATGAAAGGCTATTTAAATTAAAGTAATCGAGTCAAACGAAACGAGAACAAATCCGCGAATAAGTATTTCGAGTCATCGTAAGAGATATTTAGCTGTAATTGATTAATACTTGTGACATCCGAAATAACGGGCGCGTTCGAAAGATAAGAGAGCGCGTTGCAATGCGCAATTAGCCAATCAGCGACGAGAGGCGGAGGCGCGCACCGAATTTGTAAGGCAAACGAGGAGCCGAGATGTTTGCGCGTTGACCGAGTCAGGGGACACGCCGGAAGCGCGTTGATATCGAGATTCGCGTAACCGAAAGCGCGCTCACCGAATTTCTTACGCGAGAGACGGAGACGTATGCCGAGTGACGAAAGGCCTTGAAGGGGACCCAAATAGCATGTCTGATAAAGTTTCAACGTGATCGGACGGACGCGTGCCAAAATCGATGCGCGGCCTCATACCCTAAAACCGAGATATTCGGAGTAATCAGGGACGACCCTGGAGCACTACCTTATCGATGGCATAATCGAAACCACCGGGCGTAAGGAGTTACATGCGCGCGGGTCAAAGGGCATATAGGCCATCATTATTACATTCATGGTGTCGGCGGAGGGCCGTCAACCAGATTTCAGCATATATATTCGAGCCAAAACGGCGCGCAGCTAACTCCGTGCGACAAGGTCGCAGGCGTGCAAGGGCAGGTGCGACATGCTCGCGCGAGCGGAACAAAGGTTCACGAGTCGATAGAATAGCGGCCAGTGCGGCGTGCACGAATCTCGATGCGACGAATTAAAAAGTTAATGAGCATCATTTGGGAGTGCATAGGAGCACCCGAATAACGAGATAGAGCAAATCGCGAGTCAATAGATGCAGCGGCTTACGAGATTCATGCGCGCGCCAAGCGGAAATCGAAATTCGCGATAGCGAGGATAAATAATCGTGCGAATAGCTTTATTATGGAAGCACGGAAGAGCATAGCGATTACGAGCGAAGAATATCGCCGTAAAGCGTGCGACGATATATATCTCAGATTATGTACGTAGAGATTTCCAGAACGTGGAAATACGAATTTGGAAGTTTCTACAGATGAGTAAATTATTGTAAAGAACCATTGGAATGCGAGCGCTCAGACAAACATATTTTCGTGATTGGACGACTTCGAAAACATGTTTACGCGAAACGGACATCGGAATGCGGGGATTCCAGAGTAGGGGACACCGACGCGCAGACGCGACGAGCTCCGAAGACGGTAACGGAGCAACTCTCATGGTCTTCTATCCGGGAGAGTCCTAGCGTGCGGACGTGCTAGTAACTCTCTATTATAAAACCGGAAATAACCCGCGAGCGAGGCGTGATATCGCTAACGAGTGACCAACCGCGAATCGAGATAACGCGAGTTGTAATAATAAATAACATCTTTATTTGAACATTTGAGAACATTGATTAACGACGATTCACGTGTGTGTGAAATCGGAGTAGTGGCGGCGATCGATAATTACGCGCGACAGTTTTGAGCGGATATCGACGTGCGCGAACATTAAATTGCGTTAGCGAATTGCGACGAACCACGAGTTATAATCGCATTGATAATTAGTAACATTCTAGCGTACGACTAATAGCCGGCGCGTATATCCGGCCAGCCTTCGTGGCAACGGGCGGCCATTTTGTGAGCGCTAACGCGTATCCATATTGTGTGTAATCTGAAATAGAAATAAATTCAGTGTTAAAAGCAGAGCAAAGTGTCTGTGAATATAAAGTTATTTTCCTGTGAAATACTTCCCTGAAATCGGTGGATCGCACGTGGAGATACGAGTAGCTCAGAAGAGTACACGACGAGGAGTGAGGATTGTGCGAGACGAAAAATAAGGAGGGCAAGGCGACTCGCCGCGTTTAGTAGAGACGCTGATACGGAGAGGAGCGGGGGAAGATAAAATAGGAGGAAAGGACTAAGGTGAGCTGGTGAAAGGAGAGGCAGCCGTGTGAGATTCAGGGGCGGCGGAAGGCGTGCAGAGAGAAGAACGAGGAAGGACGAGAGTGAAGGGGAGAAGTGGAACCGGAAGTCGGAGGGAAGACTAAGAGAGGGGAGATTGAGCTGGGCCGGAAGGAAGAGGAGGGCGAAAGATAGGGAGACAGCTTGGCGAGAGGCAGAGAGGGACAGTAAGAGGAGGTGGTTGGAGGCGATAAGGAAGGAGGTAAGAGAGGAGAGGATGGGGAAAAATAGAAAGGGGTTACAGAAGAAGGAGGAAGAAGGAAATGACATGCAGGAGGAGGAGAATAAAGAGCCGCAAGCAGGAGAGACGGGGGAAGTAGGGGAGCGAGCAGGAGAGCGGAGGGGGAGGGGGGAGTCAGTGGGAATGGCGGTACTGGCAAGAGAGGTCAGGGAGCTTAGGTTAGTTTTGGCCAGTGAGCTGAGGGCACTGAGAGAGGAGGTGAAGGGGATCAGGAGAGACATGCAGGGGAGTGAACAGAGAAGAGAGACGGAGGGGAAACCGGAGGATGAAGACGAGAGGCCGGAGGATGCTAGTGAGAGAGAGAAGGACAGTGCGGAGAGAAAGGAGAGGAAGATTCGGCCGGAGGACGGGACGCAGAAGATGACGTATGCGATGAAGTGCAGGGAGGATCGAGGAATGGAGCGGACGGAGAGGGGGGGGGAAGAGGGGGCGGAGCGGGAGACGGTGCGCGAGGAGCGAAAGGGGAGCACAGGGAAAGGGGGGATGAACAAAGAAGGGGCGAAGGAGGAAATATTGGGGGGACGGTTGAAGGGAGAGAAAGGGGATATAAGGGGGGCGCAGATTAAGGACTGGGTGGAGGGAGAGGTAAGGAAGAGGATGGAGGCCAAGGGGTGGAGGATAGGGAGACGGGATAAAGTGGAGGAGGGAACGAGGAGTGAGGGAAGTGAAGATTGGTGGGATATCGTGAGAAGTGACAGCGAGAGCGAAGGGACTGGAGGAGAGTCAGGGAAATGTCAGGGAAGGGTAGAAGGTAGGGAATGGCAAAGAAGAGGGATGGAGAGAAGTTTGGAGGGAGAGGGAGTGGGAAGGGAGGGGGAAGCGGTCAGACCAAGGAAAGAAGATAAATCCAGGGATGGGGAAGAAGTAGACGGAGGGGAAATGAAGAGTAGACTGGAGATGAGAGAGGGACAGGAAAGGGAAAGAAGAAAGAGGAGGATAATCTGCAAAGGTGTAAAGGGCGAAGAAGCTGAGGAAAGAAGAAGAGCGGTGGAAAGGATGGTGAGGACGGAGCTGAGAAGCAATGGCAGGGTGAGAGGTGTGATAGAGAGGAAGGGGGAGGAAGGGATGGTGATGATAGTGGAGCTAGAGGACGAAGAGGATAAAGAGGTGCTTTTAGACAGAGTATGGGAAATAAGGAGTAAGTGGAACGTGAGGGTGGACGAGGACTTATCGAGGGAAAAGAGAAAGATGAAGTGGAGGATAATGGAGAAGGCGCACAAGGAGAGGAGTAAGGGGAGGAGAGTGAGGACAACGAACAGGAGAATTTGGATTAAAGGGAGAGAGATAGAGTGGGATGAGGAAGACGGAAGGTGGTATGAAGTTTAAAAGGAGGAAAAGACGAGAGGGGGGCAAAGTAGAAAGGGAGGGAATTGGAGATTGGAGGAGGCGACGGGAAGATGGGGAGGAGGGAAAGAAGGGGGTCGGGTAGTTGGTCAGGGTGTTTAATACTCTTTGTATGTTCAGAATAGGGCAGGAGAGGAGAGGACAGAAGGACGGAGGTCAGGCAGATGGAGGAGACAGGAGAAGAACGTGAGAACAGAGATGAGAGCTGGTGAAGGAAATAAGGCAGGAGGGCAGACGGAAGGATGGACGGGGGAGGAACGGAGGATCAGAGCGGAGAAGGAAGAGAGACTGGAGGGGAAGTCAGCCCAGGCGATGGGGGTAGGGAGATGCACGGAGGAATGTTGAGGTTGCGGGGGTGGGCTGGGGGAGGTGGAGAAGGGGGGAGGGAATCCGTGGAGGGGAGGGAGGTGATTAGGATGTACAGGGTCGCATATGGCCAGGTCGGGATGAGGATAGGGTAATATTTGTAAAGGGTTGGGTACGTCCCTACAAAACGCCAATGTTATGGACAGAGGAATGGACGGGAGTTGTGAAGGGTTGGGAACGTCCCTTGAAAAACGCCTTTTTAAACCCAGAAGTGGGGAATAAAGTATACTTTTCTACTTCCCTGAAATCAAATCGGTTGGCGCGGGGTCCGTTGAAATCCCTGTCCAGCGACAATCCGACGATCCAACGGCGACGACGTTCCGGAGGCGGCGGCGATCCGGCGACGGCGGCGATCCAGTGGGCAGCGGGGTCCACCCGGCATCCGAGGGGAACCTGAAACAGAGAAAAGCGGAATTAATATAAAAGAAGTCTACGAAAGGTCTGTGGACATTATACTTACCTTCTCGGTTAGACACGGTTAAACCGAGTGGCGACCGTTGATAAACGCGAATCTAGAGACAGTGAGTCGTGATAAAATCACTTTCCGCCTGGTTAGGGAATCCGAACAACATATGCGAGAAACAGGGAGTAACCTTGAAACCGTCGGTTTCAGACGGCCCACCAGCACCAGGATCGACCAGCTCGCAGGAGATGCGCGGGCAATCACCAGCGCCAGACGCGCAGAGCAGCCCGAGAGTCGCCAACGTGGAGTCGGTGCCCCGACTCAGGGTCAGCGTCCAGCGGCTGGGGAAGCCGAAACCGAGCGCAGAGTCCGGGAACGGTGAGCAGCGAGGCGTGGAGGACAGGAGGAAGCAAGACGAAGAGGACGCCGCCCAATGCCCTCCCCGTCTCCCTAGCGAGAAAAATAATTTGTAACCCGAGTCCCTTGCGCACTGATGTTTATAGCCATGTAGTTATAAGATATAGATTTAAGGTAGTTTAAGTTTATAGCGCGACGCAAGCGTGGACATACATATATATATATATATAGGTTATTGTGTGCATTCGAAATGTTTTCTTTTATTTTCAGGATAAGTATTCATATTTATGTAGACCAAGGCGACAGATGAATACATTATGAAACCTTATGTTTTGATCTATTGGATGAGTATTTACGGGTGACACTGAAAATGATAGCGGTGTCAAATAATTTAAGAGAATTATTATTATTTTGTCTATTGTGCAGGATGTCTTGTCCCCAGGGAGATTCTGAGATATATGTTGCTATGAGAAATAAATTTTATCATATACAATTCGGGTGCTTCTTGAAACGCTTGCTTAATCTGACTAAACGCGGTCTGATGATCACGCGTCCAGATAAATTTCTGGCCTTTCTTGAGTAATCCTTCCAACGGTTTTGTCAATCTGGCGAGGTTTTTAATGAACCGCCTATCCCAGTTCACCAGGCCCAAAAATGATTGAACGTCCTTTTTGCTGGTCGGCCTCTCGAAAGATGCTATCGCTACCCGCGTCTCATCGTTAATTTCCGCCTTAATCTCGCTAAACGTGTGACCCAAAAACTTTACTTCTCTACGCAGGAACTCGCATTTTTCGCGATTTAATTTAAATTCTGCTTTTTCGAGTTTCGATAAGACAAAATCAATATGATAGAGGTGCTCCTCTAAAGTTTCCGATGCAATTAAGACATCGTCTAAGTATATGGTTGTAAACTCGTTTACGCCTAATGCGTCATCCATCGCACGAGTAAACGATGCTCCGGCTGTCTTAAGCCCGAACGGCATACGTAGAAAGACGTATGTCTGTCCGTCGAACAAAAAGCCTGTGTATTGTCTCGATTCCTTTTCTAACGGAATCTGCCAAAATGCGTTTGATATATCGAGAGTAGAGAAGTATCGCTTTCGGCCGACGCGTCTAAACACGTCCTCAATGGTAGGTGGTTGCGCATGGTCATTACGCATGTGTTTGTTAATCTCGCGCGCGTCGAGACACAAGCGTATATCGCCATTTTTCTTGACAACGACCACCAATGGATTTACGTATTGCGTCGCCTGTTTTCTAACGATTCCCTGCTGTTCTATCTCTCGGATATAACGTCTTATTCTATCTAAATGTTTCTCGGGTATGGGATAAGTCTTGCGTTTATACGGCTTTGTCGACGACATTTCAATCTTATGCTCGTAATTCACCGCTCTACCCAATTTACCGTCAAACATTTCGCTATGACTATCGAGTATTTCCTCGAGTTTCGCGTTCGCGTCTTCGCTCCTTATGAGATTTACGCTCGCGTGTGACTGTATGGATTTTCGAAATTTTACGTCGATACTTTCGTCGCACGACAATAACATGCTGTAACGCATCTGAAAATCGATACCTAACACTATCTCAAACGCTAGTCTTTCGACCACGTAGAATTCGTGTATAAACCTTTTCTCGCGATAATCGAACATTATTCGCGCCTTTGACGCTACGGTCGTTCCTCTCTCTGAGAACGCACCTTTTAACGCAAATTTCTTAATCGGCTGAACATCTATAAATACACCCGTTTCCCGTAAGTTATCGAAACACGTTTTCGTTATGGCCGTAATTTGAGATCCCGTGTCTATAAGAGCTTTTACTTTAATTTGATTGAATCTCATCTCAATCATGGGTAACTCGTCCAACACGGCTTTCTGACTTTGCTCCGCTCGTATATCCTCGTCTAACTCGGCAATTATTTCTCGGGTACGTATAATGTTCAGCGGATTACACGTTTCCGCATTTTCCTCACAATCGCGCGTTATCGCGTTACATTCTTTGTCGCTTTCGCGCGACTGTACGCTTTCACGATCGCTTTCTTTCTTATCGGCATCGCCTGCCGTTATAGCCGCGACTTTACGTCCACGGTCTTTATCCGCATATTTATCACGATTCGACGAGAAATTTTTTCCGCCGGATTTCCACTTTCGGTTATCCGTTCGTTCTCGCGAATATCGCGTTTCCTTAGGTTTAGCGTCCTCGTCGCTAGAATTCGGCAATTCGACTATTCCTACGCTACCTTTTTCCTTACGCGCCGCGTCTGGTGAGTCCGATCTTTTCCAACTGTACGATTTTTTGAACGGCGAATTTCTCGTCGCATCGCGTTTTGGAAATTTGTCTTCACGGACTTCGTTTCGCGCGCTCGCGCTCGGACGGTTCTGCGTTCCGTCTCTACCGCTAGCTTGACGATTGTCACGCCTATCGCTTGATTTACGCGCGTCCGCGCGCAATCTACGCGTCTCTCTCTCGTTTTCGAGAGTATCAAGCATCTGAATAAACTCGCTAACGTTTCTCACCACGGACGGTCGAAGTTCCCGCGTTATATCGGCATCGAAATGCTCTCGCACGGTTTGTATAACTTCCTCGTCTGACATGGGTGGAATTAATGTTTTCGCTTGACGAGCTAAATTCAGCGCGTATTCAGTCATGGACATGCCTCCAGACTTGAATTTTCCGAAATAGATCATCTGTCTAAATCGCATCTGGGCTTGAGTGCCCCAAAAGTGCTGTTTGAAAAGACACTTTATTTGCTCTATATCTTCCGCGTACTGTAGTTCAAACCATTGAGCAGCTGCGCCTTTCATACATCTACCGAAATAGCACAGTTGTTCGTCCTCGGGAACTGACTCGTATCTGGCAAGTTTTTCAAACTTTTCCAAAAATCTAATCGGATTTTGACTATCAATTTTTCCGCGAAAATTGAGCTCATCAAAGGGATTTTTTAACCACCCCCCTCTGGGTAGTCTAACGCGCATAGGGACAAGATCTAATATCGCTTCTTCCGGCGCTCTTTCTATCTCGCACGCGTTCGCATCGATTTTTTTCCTATCGTGATTCGACGGTCGATCGAATTCTGTGTTTTGGGTATCGATAGATTCGCGCCTTTGCTGTTGCATCTGTGCCCTAAGTATCTCCAATTGTTGCGTTAACTCTTGGATTTGATGATACAATTGCGCTTTGTTATCTGTCGCATGTATATCGACATTTTCGCGCTCGCGACTTAAATTAACCGGTGCGGTTGTATCGTCCGTCACTAGCAATAAATTTTCATTTCTATTGCTATCGGCTTGCTCCGTCGCGTTTTCGCGCTCCGTCTCCACGCCTCCAGAAGCATGTCGCGATCTGGTACGATTGGCGATGTGAAGAACGGGAGTATGCTGCACGTTGTCCATTCTATCGGCTCTCGGTGTGCAGTGTTTTCTTACACGCGCTCCTCTTTTCGGCCCTATCTTGCCTAATCACGTTCACGACTCGACAAACAACGCTACAGACGTCCGTGCGTTTCTTAATTGACGCGATTGTAACGATCCTTCTTTTGAATCTCGCGGCACTGTTCGCACGTTCTCGCGACGTTTGTGCGACTGTTGTCCTATATAGTCACGCGATTCACGTATTTCCACGCTCGATTCCACACGCATATATCTACGGTCGCAATTACGCAATTTCACCGAAAATACGCTAACGAGTTTCTCGCCCCGTCGCGCACATCAGTGATTTACTACGCACGGATAGGATTATCGCTATAATCCTTACGCGTGAACAGGTCTTTGTAATTCTGTCACAATCGCCATTCATTCTTCGAATAAATGTGCGAATATTGACAAGCAATAATATTTAAACTCACGGACGAGTTTATCGAGGTCCTGTCACGGTCGCCATTCATTACTCCGAATTAATGTGAGAATAGTGACAGGCAATATTTAATACACGGACGAGAACTCTACGAGTCCTGTCACGGTCGCCATTCATTACTCTCAAATATTTCTATTCGGGTAATCTACCGTCTCGCTGGCCGAGAAGCGTTGTTTAGACGGGTTGCAGGTTCTTAGCTCGGCGCTGTGGCACTCGGTCGTGAATACGCGAAAAGGCTCAAATACACTGTAACCGGGCACGCAGGATCACGCGTGATACGACTCATTCATCTAACTACCGAATTTCATCAAAGTTCGTGTAGCACGGTCGCCACTCGATTTTATCCGTTAAACCGAGAAAGGTAAGTATACTACTAACCGTATCTGTCGACTAATTCCCCTTTTTCTTTGTTTCAGGTGTTCCGGACTGCTGCTGGCCGCTCTGCGTCTCGTCTCAGGGATGGACCTCCTTCGTAGAAGCCGCTTACAACCAACGATGCTCAGGACCACTGGATCGTCACGGATGTCTCCACCATCAGGATCGTCGCAGAATCGCAGGTAAGTATCGTATATCTTATGCTTCTATCTCAAGCAATGTGCATTTACTCGCACTTCATTTTTAGTAGGAACGGAGATCTCGCATGTATCTACCGCTTAGAAGGTGACTCAGGACAGGTCACAGGATATCGTCGAATGATTTCAGACACTGAGGATATCACTTTTGTATAACAATGTATTTATTCAATAAATTCTGAATAAATAGTCAATACAGTTCGATCAACGATGATTTACAGTCACTCGTGGTGTATCACCGTTATCGTATATCACAGTTCGCGTGTCGCGTGTAAAATTGACAATTTTCGAATAAATACGAATTTCCGTCCGCAACATGGGTATCACCGGTTGTCGTGAGAATATGTCTTATTCTCCCGTATGATTGTCCGTTGTTTCGTACACGGATGTGAAATCTCGTTATATTCACATAAGTCGCACGCACTATTACCGCTTTTCGTGATATCTCCGGATATCGCTCCGTACGCGGGCCTCGCCGGTTGTTACGAGAATCTCACTTTCAAGAACGTTCGCGAATACTAGACAGTTACGCTTAGTGTTGCCTCTCTGAGATCTCCCGGTCGACTGCTCTTTATCGATATGCGTATATATATCGCACTATCTTCACGTTACGCGTAATATTCAATATTCGCGTTGTACCGGATATCGCTCCGTACGCGGGTCTCCCCGGTTGTTACGAGAACTTCGTTACGTGTCAAAAGATGCTGTCTTTACGAGCTCTCCCGGCGGACTAACCATGAGCGGTCGCTCGCTACGACGCACGTACCGTCGCAGAGGGTTACCCCCACTCTTGTTTGTCACGGGTGATGACGTCATATCGCCTGATCGTCCGACAAACACGCAGGAATGTCTCGGGGCTTTCTAATGTATTTTTCGCTTACGGGAACTTTCTCGCAGCAACGTTATGAATATATTCAACATGAAATATCCGCTCGATATGGATGAATTACAGGTTTTCATGGTTTGGCTACGCAAAACAATTTCTCGAATACGCACGGCGCTCGCACTTCGCATGCACGCTCGTTCTAATTCGATTTATATGGATTTCACGCGTTTTTCGCTAAACTTGCTCGTACAACTATCTAACTGTACGACGATGGTACAGCAATGAAACTTTGATAATCGCGCTACCCGGCGTCTCACGAACACTCCTATATCGCTATTTTCTTTGCGCGGTGCGCGTGCAACTACTTACTTGCACGCCGGTCGGATCGCTATGTGGCCCATATATTCATGCTTGTGGGCCTCTCGTAAACCCACCTATATCGATAACTCCGCGATAGTAAGCTCGTACAGCTACTTGCCTGTACGCGTGTCTGACTCGATCGGGACCTTGATAGTTGTGCTCCCTGGCATCTCCTGGATCCCTCTATGTCGGCCATTTTGTGACATTATGCCCGTGCAGCTAACTAATTGCACGCACGGTGGATCTGCATGAAACTACGTTTTTTGTGTTCCTCGTTGTCCCACGAACACGAATCTATAATCCGTTTTCGCGGCAGTTGTCCGTACAACTATCTGATTGTACGGGTGTCGGATCGACTTCGCGACGTGGCCATCTTGTTTCTCGCCATGCCGCCGTCAGGATCATGTTAACGGTTTACGCGGCGAAGGCTCGTACAGCCATCTGGGTGCACGACAGCGTTCTGGTGTCGGAAATGATGATCTTGGCGTTAACCGGCCTCGATCGGTAACGTCCCGTCGTTATTCCCCGTGAAAATATCTCGCGGTACGATTTATTTGTACGCGGTGCCGCTCTCATGGTAACGCGCGTTGACGCACGGATCTGTAAACGCTCGCGCGCGATAACGCTGAATCACGGGGTTTCCCCGTTCGGATACGTGTTTTAACGACCTGTTAAAGAAATAAACAAAACATCGGAGGAAACAACCGAAAGTAAAATTAAACTGTATCACCGCAGGTCGAGGTTAAATAGAAACTTTATTACTTAGATCTACAACTATATCTATTCACGCCTCGCATGGCGTGTCCATTCCCGCTGGAATGTTTCGCTTGCCAATCTAACGAGTGTGCGATCAACACACGCAATTATATTACTCGCTTGTTACGCACTTAACGGAAGAAAAAACAAAATAACGCCAATCTAACGAAATTGGACGCACGATAATATTAATTTGACTCGGATGCGATCGAAAGAAAATAAAATCTGAACTTAAAATCGAACAGGTACGGATCGCATCCGCGCGAGATCCTATTGAGGATGCAAAGTGGGCTCACTCGGGATCCCTGATAGTGTATTTGGGGACAATGAGCTGCTCGTCCGCCACGATCCGTGGACCTACCGTTGGTGGTGCCTCGATGGTGGACTGCGTCTGCGGCTCCTCCGTCGCCGCCGGTCGTTCACACGTCCCCGTTGCAGCCTCCGGCTGCAAGGTCACGCGTGATACGACTCATTCATCAATATCTCCGAAAATGTAGAAAATTCGTGAAACACGGTCGCCACTCGATTTTACCAGTTAAATCGAGAAAGGTAAGTATACAACTAACCGTATCTGTCGACTAATTCCCCTTTTTCTCTGTTTCAGGTACTCCGGACTGCTGCTGCTGCTGGCCGCTCGCACTCGTCGTCGCTGGATCTTCACACGTGGAAGCCGCTTCTACCAACGATGGATGGACCTCGCTCGCATCGGATGGACCCTCAGGATCGTTGCAGAATCTCAGGTAAGTATCGTATATCGTAAGCTTGTATCGCAAGCTAAGTGCATTTACTCGCACTGGAATTTCTTTATTTCGCAGGAATATCGCGTCTACGAAGTATCTCCCGCTTGGAAGGTGACTCAGGATCGGCCACAGGATATCGTCGAATGAATTTGTACACTCAGGATATCACTTTTAATAACATTGCATTTATTCATGTATATTTGAATAAACAGTCATTACATTTCGATTCACAGTGATTTTCCTATCACCCGCGGTGTCGCGTCGTGATCGTTAGTTACAGTTCGCTCGTGGTGCATAAATCGCGTTAACTCGGAATAAATCGTCCAACTATCCGCAACACGGGTATCATCGGTTGTCACGAGAATACGTAGTATCCTCCCGTATGACTGTCCTTGGTTTCGTACACGGATGTCGAAATCGGAAAATTTCACAAGTGTCGCTCACACACACGATTCGCGAATAATTGTCGGATATCGCACGGTATGTCGGATCCGCGGTTGTATCGAGAGTCGTGTCATATACGATGAACGCTCTCCCGTCAGTCACTTATACTCGCTTAGCGTATATCTCGCACAATTTCGTAACGTCGCGAAATCCGATGATATTCGCGGTCTGCCGGATATCGCTCCGTACGCGGGATCACCGGTTGTCATGAGAGCTATAACGGATACGTGTTGTCGGTACCAGCTCTCCCGATAGACTCCTTTATTGTAACGCACATATCGCGCACAAATTTTATAAGTGTCGGAAACGTTACATGTTTCGCGACACATCGGATATCGCTCCGTTCGCGGGTCTCCCCGGTGGTTGTGAGAATACGTGTTGACGGCTTTACATCTCCCGGCGGACTAACCAGGATCGATAATTCGCAACGGCGTACGTCCCCTCTTGGGCGGTACCCCCACTCTTGTTATTCACATCGGCTATCACGTGATCGTCGTATGACGGTATACGCGTATCTGACAAACAACTTTTCGTAAACACGCAGGAATGCGATGGAATTGTCGCTCGCTGAAAATTAAATACGAAGATATGCATTTTCGTAAATTTATCTCGTTTTCAGAGATATACGTCTTGGCGTATATTTCATTACAAAATACGACAGATCTCGCTCGCCTTTGCCTAACCCGATGATGGCTACTCCCCGGATATGCCAAAACTGATGTTTTACAGGTGGAGTCGCATGTGCTGGGAACTCCGAATATATACATCGGATTCGGACGGGACTTCGATGTTAACGTTATTTGGCAGCTCTTAATGCCCCTCGGGATGATTTTATTAACGTTGCACTCGTTTTCCAGGTTTTTTCGGGCACACCGAACGGATCAAAGCGGGATCGCGATATTAGCGTTATTTGACGTTTTCCAATGACCTTGGCAATAATTTTATTAACATTATACATGTGTACCAGGGTTTTTCGGGCACATTGATTAGATCGAAACGGGATCGCGATATTAGCGTTACTCGGCACCTAATTATGCCCCTCGATATAATTTTTATTAACATCATAACGGTTTGCCATGACTTTCGGGCACAATCGACGGATCGCTACGGGATTACTTTATTGGGACTCGCAATGGGCTCGAAAAGGCATCCCTGGTGGTCCGTTCCCCGTAGATGGTCCTGGAGTCGAACTTCCGGCACATTCGTCGGAGGTCGACGGGAGTCGGTGCGCTGCACTCCTGGTGGCCCGTTGAGATGTGCGCACATGGTTGTTCCAGGGGAAGGTGTCCGTAGTGGGTGTTTCCGGCACCCAGGTCGGATCAGGGCGAAAGTCGCTAGTTATGCTATTTAGGACCTCCGCGGACCATTCCCGATGGCCATTTAGTCATACAAGGCGTGCCCCAAGATTTTCCGGCACATGGTTCGAAATTATAATTAATCGTTAATTATGCCTTAATTGGCATCTTAGTAACACGTCGATGACGTTAGTTTTCTCGAATTATGCATGCGCCATGATATCCCGGCACAAGCCTCAAACTCGATTGTAATCGCAATTGCTATGTTCGCCGTCGTCCTAATGACGCTCATGAGTCGCCTTACCGCGATACATGTCATATGACGTGACTTTCCGGCACCATGCATCTGCTCTGTTGCAACACGCTCGGACGCGTGTCGGACGCGTGAAAAGTTCACGCTAACGCGCGCTAACATTGAATCATGGGGTTGTCCCCTTATCTCACAACGCATCGAGTCGTCGGAGTAACTTCTATCAACACTCGGATCGTATCAATTTACATACGTGACGGAAAATCATAGGAAATGAAAAGGAAACTTAAATATACTTTAATCGCCATGAGTGGCTTTTAATAACACGCAAAAACATAATTTTATCCCCGCCTTAGTGAAACAAAAACATAAATATATCAACGTACCAACGGGCACTTCTAAATCACTCGTGAAGGTGATAAACAAATGAAATAAATTATTATAACGGAATTTACGCTATCTAAGGCGGGAAAATTGCGGATGCATGTGTGAGCGCGCTCGCTCACACGCGGTGTTTGGACGCTGCTTGCGCCCAGTCCGTCAGGTCGGCCCTACCGTCGTCTCCTCCGGTCGCCGATTCTGACAGCTTCGTCCGCGATGCTGCCTCCGGCTGCACGGTCAGGTCTGGAGGGATATGGCTGTCCGGTTACAACCTTACCATCGGATAGTGCAAAGTTAGGACTGGCCAGGACGAACGTTCGGTTGTAACCGGGCACGTTAGGTTGTAACCGGGCATGTAGGATCACGCGTGATACGACTCATTCATCTAACTACCGAATTTCATCAAAGTTCGTGTAGCACGGTCGCCACTCGATTTTACCCGTTAAACCGAGAAAGGTAAGTATACTACTAACCGTATCTGTCGACTAATTCCCCTTTTTCTTTGTTTCAGGTGTTCCGGACTGCTGCTGGCCGCTCGGCGTCTCGTCTCACGGATGGACCCCCTTCGTAGAAGCCGCTTACTACCAACGATGCTCAGGACCACTGGATCGTCACGGATGTCTCCACCATCAGGATCGTCGCAGAATCGCAGGTAAGTATCGTATCTCTTATGCTTGTATCGCAAGCAATGTGCATTTACTCGCACTTAAATTCTGTAGGAACGGAGATCTCGCATGTATCTACCGCTTAGAAGGTGACTCAGGACAGGTCACAGGATATCGTCGAATGATTTCAGACACTGAGGATATCACTTTTGTATAACAATGTATTTATTCAATAAATTCTGAATAAATAGTCAATACAGTTCGATCAACGATGATTTACAGTCACCCGTGGTGTATCACCGTTATCGTATATCACAGTTCGCGTGTCGCGTGTAAAATTGACAATTTTCGAATAAATCTGAATTTCCGTCCGCAACATGGGTATCACCGGTTGTCGTGAGAATATATCTTATTCTCCCGTATGATTGTCCGTTGTTTCGTACACGGATGTGAAATCTCGTTTTATATTCACATATAAGTCGCAAGCACAATTACCGCTTTCGTGATATTTCCGGATATCGCTCCGTACGCGGGCCCCGCCGGTTGTTACGAGAATCTAACTTTCGAGAACGTTCGCGAATACTAGACAGTTACGCTTAGTGTGTTGTCTCTCTGAGATCTCCCGGTCGACTGCTCTCGAGCGGTCGCTCGCTACGACGCACGTACCGTCGCAGAGGGTTACCCCCACTCTTGTTTGTCTCGCCTGGTGACGTCATATCGCCTGATCGTTATTACGCAGTAGACAAATACGTCCGACAAACACGCAGGAATGTCTCGGGACTTTCTAATATATTTATCACTTACAGAAACTTTCTCGCAGCAACGTTATGAATATGTTCAACACAAAATATTCACTCGATATGGATGAATTACAGGTTTTCGTGGTTTGGCTACGCAAAACGCTTTCTCGAGCTCGCACGGCGATCGCACTTCGCACGCATGCTCGTTGCAAATCGTTTTATATGGGCCTTACGCGTTTTTTCGCTAAACTTACTCGTACAACTATCTAACTGTACGACGATGGTACAGCAATGAGACCTTGATAATCGCGTTACCCGGCGTCTCACAAACATCCCTACATCGCTATTTCCTTTGCGCGGTGCGCGTGCAACTACTTACTTGTACGCCGGTCGGATCGCTATGTGGCCCATATATTCGCACTTGTGGGCCTCTCATGAACCCGCCTATATCGATAACTCCGCGATAACAAGCTCGTACAACTACTTGCTTGTACGCGTGTCGGATTCGATCGGGATCTTGATAGTCGTCCTCCCTGGTAATCCCTGAACCCCTCTATGTCGGCCATTTTGTGACATTATGCTCGTGCAGCTAACTAATTGCACGCACGGTGGATCTGCATGAAACTACGTTTTTTGGGTTCCTCGTTGTCCAACGAACACGAATCTATCACCCGTTTTCGCGGCAGTTGTCCGTACAACTATCTGATTGTATGGGTGTCGGATCGACTTCGCGACATGGCCATCTTGTTTCTCATCGTCACGCCGTCACGACCATGTTATCAGTTTACGCGCCAACAGTTCGTACGGCCAGTCAGTTGCACGGCCGTCGGGATTGAACGGGAACAGGTGGGCATATATCCCATTGCCTAACATTGCCCTTGCTATGATTCTCCTTCGCGGCATACGCTCGTACAGGCACCTGGGTGCACGGAAGCGCTCTTGTGTCGGAAATGATAAGTTCGCGGTCAATCGGCCTCAATCGGTAACGTGCCGTCGCCGTTCTCCGCGAAAATGTCTTACGTCGCGATTTACTTGCACGCGGTGCTGCTCTCACGGTACCGCGCATCGAATCACGGATCTGTATACGCTCTCGCGCGATAACGCTGAATCACGGGGTTTCCCCGTTCTGATACGTGTTTTACGACCTATTGAAATAAATAAATAAATATGGGGAAACTACCGAAAATAACTTTATACGTATCAACGCAGGTCGGAACAAAATAATAACTTTATTAACTCAATCGGTGGTCATCACGACCCATAAACAAAATAAACTGTTATGGCTATCCACGCCTCGCATGGCGTGTCCATTCCCGCTGGAATGTATTCCGCTTAGGGCTATGACGCGCAGGGAGAAGGAACGCTTAATATCTACTCAGTCAATGTATGCGCGTAATATATATAAAAAAAAAAAAAAAAAAGAATATTAATATTAACCTTTGGACGCTAAATATTTATGTAGATTACTGGTGGATGCGATCGTAATAAAAGAAAATAATAATAATAACAATAATACGCAACAAAAGAAAATTAAACGGGAATTGCAATCGCGTACGCGTCGCATCCACGCGATATGTCATTAACAAACACGAGGTGGGCTCACTCGTGATCCCTAATTACGTATTTGGGCACGGTGAGTTGCTCGTCCGCCACGATCTTCGGACCTACCGTTGGTGTTGCAGCGCCGGTGGATGCTCCCTGCGGCTCCTCCGTCGCCGCCTCTCGCTCGGACGTTCCCGTCGCAGCCTCCGGCTGCATTCTCCCCGTTCGTCCGCGAACAGAGCCCTGCGATGTTCGCGGGCGTCTCGCCTTCGGGGACGGTGTTACAGAGCGAAGGTACGCCGCCTGCGCACGCCTTTTCTCACGGTAGGCCCGATCCTCGGCCACCATGATGCGCTGGTTCTCCAGCTGGCACTGCAGTGCCGCTCGCCGCTCGCCGCTTGCCCAGCTGCGTGCTCGGTGTCGCCTCGATCGCTGGCAACGCGCGCGTGGACGTTGACGGTCCGTCCTCCTCGCTAGCGCGTCTACCGCCTGTCGTGCGCGTCCACGACGCCTCGGTGGTGACAGATACTGTCTCCAACACCGTCGGATCCAAGTCACCAAACTCATCCTCGCCCATTATCTCGCGCTCCAGGATCTCCTTTATCATGAAATGATATTGTGGTCGATCGCTGGGTGTGCGCCACGTCTCTGATGTTACCGTGGACGCTGGTGTCTTATTCGGCGATTCCCGTCGTTCGCTCGCCGGTAACGGGGTGGATGTGGTCGGAACTGGTTGCGGATCCTCTCGATCGTCGGTCAGCTCGCATCGCGGTGTCCGGGGTGTGCCATCAGCTCGTACCGTTATCTGGGATGACACTGAGGCTCGATCATCCTCATTCACCACGATCTCGTCCGGGTTGCATGCTGTTGCCAACACGGTGACGTTGCCTCGTGAAAATTCTGCAACCACACGAATCGGCTCGAGGTCGTTAATTTCGACTCCCGGATTTGGACGTACTGATATCATGATGTCAGCTGTCCCCTTTTGTTCACCTGTATGCGCATCGAGAATTGGCTGCTCAATCAATTGGCTGGTCGCGCCTCCGTCCGTCGCGTCATAATTCGCGATAGCCTGGATCATGGCTAGGTTAGCCTTCCGCATACGCTCTATTGCCTGCGGACCCATCTCCTCCTCGGTCGGCAGGTTGCTCGCTCGTCTCGCGAGCAATCGCGCGATATCGCGATTCCTCGCTTGCACACGCTTATATTCGCGGTGCTGTTCCAAACGGCGTATCGTCTCCGCCACATCGACATCGATATCATCACTCTCGCGTCTCTCCATCTTTATCTCGATCGGACGATGTTGCTCGCTCGGCGACTGAAGTCCGACTGACGGTCTCGCTCGTGCTCCCCTCTCTAAGTAACCCCAGGGCCAGGAACGTATCACTTGACTCGGGGCCCTTCGCTCCACAAAATTTACTCTCCTCTCGTTTCGCTTTGGTGTTTTGTCGTTAGGAACGACAACTTTCGTTTGCGAAGTTGAAATTTCAACTTCAGTGCCGTATAAGGGGTACCAAGTGCCCCTTGGTGAGACATTTTTCCCAACATTGCGATATTCGTGGCGAGTCATCTGGACGGTTTCTTCGCGATGACTCTCGACCACTCTCGCCTCTTCTGGTGAATTTTCTCGCTGATTACGCGAAATTTCACCGGTTTTATGAAATTTTGTTCCTTTCACCGGATAATCGATCCTGCCATCTACCGCTGCTCCTCCGTCGTTCGCGTCCGCTGATCGGTTGTTTTGCCTGCGTGGTGAGTCCTCGGCAATTTTTTCTGCCTCGCAAGCTCCTCCGTCATTGTTCTCGCATCCGCTCACGTCTTCTGGGCTTTTCACAGTTTCTCGTTCGACTGAATCGACATCCTTCGTGATCACGTTAATATACATGGAATTTTCATCCTCGTCGCTCGAAATCTCGATCGGTAGGCTCGCCTCTCCCTCATCGTCGGTGATCATCATCGGCTGGTCAACTTCGTCGTCATCGTTGTTGTCGGTGAGCGTTATCGGCTCTTCTACCTCGGATTGCTCCCCGTCGTTGTCGACTGGTGCATCTTCTTTGCCGCATGGCTCCCCGTCATTCTCGATTGACTGGTCGTCTTCTTCATCTCCGCCGGATGGCTCCCCGTCATTCCGATCCTCCTGGTCGATATCCTGATAACGCGGCTCTTGGTGTGGCCGTAGCTGCCGCGCGTTGAACACTCCCATGGTCTGTCCATCTAAGTCCTCGATGAGATACGCATTTGCTCGTATCACCCTCTGAACGCGATACGGTCCCTCATACACGAGATGGATTTTTCGTGTTAGCCTTCTACTCGCGTCGGACCTTCGATGCAGCTTTATCCATATGAGCTGTCCCGCGCGATACTCGGCCGTTCCGTGTTTGTCGGCCTGCCTCTTTCGTTTCTGGGCGGCCTCTTCGAGTCGTTGTCTCGCCTCTAGGATTTTCTGCCTCCAGGGGATCTCCTCGTTGTCGAGGGGAATCAGCCTCGGATCAACGGTTAAACGGCCTATCTCGCCGCTATTCAATTCACGCGGTGTGAAACCGGTCGACGAATGAGTCGTATCGTTTAGTACTTGTTCGGCGCTTGTGACGATTCGGTGCCACGCGTCTTGTCGGTCGCTCGCGTACGTACGCATAATACGGCCTAACTCGCGCATGACCCTCTCGACCGGATTGGACTGCGGGTTGTACGGTGACGTTTTGCGGGGATCGAAACCCTTTTCTCGCGCAAAGTTCCGCCATCGATTCGTTATAAATTGTCCTCCGTTGTCGGTTAGAATCGCTCTCGGTATGCCTATCTTTACGAAAAACTCATTCGTTAGAATCTCGATGATAGAATCTAATTTTTGATCCTTCATCGGATATAGTTTGACAAATTTTGAAAATTGGTCCATAATGACCAATACATATTTGTACCCTTGTCCGGTTCTCGGCAATGGTCCAAATATGTCTAGCGACAATGTGTCGCCCGGTGCGTCCGGTAACTCGTAGTACTCGGTACCCACCGTGGGTCTGGTATAGTATTTTGTCGCTTGACAAATTTCGCAAGATGCTACAACATCGCGCGCGATTCTGTCAAAGTTGGCGCCTCTAAAGTAGCTCTTGAGAAAATCTAACACTTTGTCGGTACCAAAGTGTATGACTAATTTGTGGATTTCTTTCGTTATTTTCCACGCTACTTTACGCGGTAACGCTATTCTATCACTATCATGATATTTTACGCGGATTATTCCGTCTCTCTCGTAAACATTGTTGGGATCATCGCGCGCTCGCTGTTGCAAATTTTCATCATTTTGCTGCGCGTTCGCGATAATCTCAACCCACGAAGATGTATCGATACCCTCTCGGGGATTGTGGATGAGCGCTATTCGTTTGACCTCGCTCGTCGGACCTCCATTTACATTCTTCCTCGAGAGTGTATCCGCGATCATGTTCTCCCTACCGGGTAAATGTATGATCTCGAGATGGAATTCCTGCATAAATCGGAACCATCTTGCTATACGAGTATTATTATTCACGCAAGTGCTTAGAAACTTGAGCGCTTGATGGTCTGTATGTACCTTCACATGGCGTCCCATCAGTAAGGTATACCACTTACGCAAAGCGAATACCAATGCTAAGCATTCTAACTCGGTCGTGGTATAATTGAGTTCCGCTCCTTTCAAACTACGACTCGCGTATGCTACCGTTTGCTTACTCTCTTCGGAATCTCGACTATATTGGTATAATCTAGCGCCTAAGCCTGATCTTGCCGCGTCTACGAATACACCAAACGAGTATCCCGGTTGAATCATGTACAATTCGGGTGCTTCTTGAAACGCTTGCTTAATCTGACTAAACGCGGTCTGATGATCACGCGTCCAGATAAATTTCTGGCCCTTCTTGAGTAAACCTTCCAACGGTTTTGTCAATCTGGCGAGGTTTTTAATGAACCGTCTATCCCAGTTCACCAGGCCCAAAAATGATTGAACGTCTTTTTTGCTGGTCGGCCTCTCGAAAGATGCTATCGCTATCCGCGTCTCATCGTTAATCTCCGCCTTAATCTCGCTAAACGTATAACCCAAAAACTTTACTTCTCTGCGCAGGAACTCGCAATTTTCGCGATTTAACTTAAATCCTGCTTTTTCGAGTTTCGTTAAGACAAAATCTATATGATAGAGGTGCTCCTCTAAAGTTTCCGATGCAATTAAGACATTGTCTAAGTATATGGTTGTAAACTCGGTTACGCCTAATGCGTCATCCATCGCACGCGTAAACGATGCTCCTGCTGTCTTAAGCCCGAACGGCATACGTAGAAAGACGTATGTCTGTCCGTCGAACAAAAAGCCTGTATATTGTCTCGATTCCTTTTCTAATGGAATCTGCCAAAATGCGTTTGATATGTCGAGAGTAGAGAAGTATCGCTTTCGGCCGACGCGTCTGAACACGTCCTCAATGGTATGTGGTTGCGCATGGTCATTACGCATGTGTTTGTTAATCTCGCGCGCGTCGAGACACAAGCGTATATCGCCATTTTTCTTGACAACGACCACCAATGGATTCACGTATTGCGTCGCCTGTTTTCTAACGATTCCCTGCTGTTCTATCTCTCGGATATAACGTCTGACTCTATCTAAATGTTTCTCGGGTATAGGGTAAGTCTTGCGTTTATACGGTTTTGTCGACGACATTTCGATCTTGTGCTCGTAATTGACCGCTCTACCCAATTTACCGTCAAACATCTCGCTATGACTATTGAGTATTTCCTCGAGTTTCGCGTTCGCGTCTTCGCTCCTTATGAGATTTACCCTCGCGTGTGACTGTATGGATTTTCGAAATTTTACGTCGATACTTTCGTCGCACGACAATAACATGCTGTAACGCATTTGAAAATCGATACCTAACACTATCTTAAACGCTAGTCTTTCGACCACGTAGAATTCGTGTATAAATTTTTTCTCGCGATAATCGAACATTATTCGCGCCTTTGACGCTACGGTCGTTCCTCTCTCTGAGAACGCACCTTTTAACGCAAATTTCTTAATCGGCTGAACATCTATAAATACGCCCGTTTCCCGTAAGTTATCGAAACACGTTTTCGTTATGGCCGTAATTTGAGATCCCGTGTCTATAAGAGCTTTTACTTTAATTTGATTGAATTTCATCTCAATCATAGGTAACTCGTCCAACACGGCTTTCTGACTTTGCTCCGCTCGTATATCCTCGTCTAACTCGGCAATTATTTCTCGGGTACGTATAATGTTCAGCGGATTACACGTTTCCGCATTTTCCTCACAATCGCGCGTTATCGCGTTACATTCTTTGTCGCTTTCGCGCGACTGCACGCTTTCACGATCGCTTTCTTTCTTATCGGCATCGCCTGCCGTTATTGCCGCGACTTTACGTCCGTGGTCTTTATCCGTATATTTTTCGCGATTCGACGAGAAATTTTTTCCGCCGGACTTCCACTTTCGGTTATCCGTTCGTTCTCGCGAATATCGCGTTTCTTTAGGTTTAGCGTCCTCGTCGCTAGAATTCGGCAATTCGACTATTCCTACGCCACCTTTGTCCTTACGCGCCGCGTCTGGTGAGTCCGATCTTTTCCAACTGTACGATTTTTTAAACGGCGAATTTCTCGTCGCATCGCGTTTTGGAAATTTGTCTTGACGGACATCGTTTCGCGCGCTCGCGCTCGTACGGTTTTGCGTCGCGTCTCTACCGCTAGTTTGACGATTCTCACGCCTATCGCTTGATTTACGCGCGTCCGCGCGCAATCTACGCGTTTCTCTCTCGTTTTCGAGAGTATCTAGCATCTGAATAAACTCGCTAACATTTCTCACCACGGACGGTCGAAGTTCCCGCGTTATATCGGCATCGAAATGCTCTCGCACGGTTTGTATAACTTCCTCGTCTGACATGGGTGGAACTAATGTTTTCGCTTGACGAGCTAAATTCAGCGCGTATTCAGTCATGGACATGCCTCCTGACTTGAATTTTCCGAAATAGATCATCTGTCTAAATCGCATCTGGGCTTGAGTGCCCCAAAAGTGCTGCTTAAACAGACTTTTCATCTGCTCTATATCTTCCGCGTACTGTAGTTCGAACCATTGAGCCGCTGCGCCTTTCATACATCTACCGAGATAGCACAGTTGTTCGTCCTCGGGGACCGACTCGTATCTGGCAAGTTTCTCGAACTTTTCCAGAAATCTTATCGGATTTTGACTATCAGTTTTTCCGCGAAAATTGAGCTCGTCAAAGGGATTTTTTAACCACCCCCCTCTGGGTAGCCTAACGCGCATAGGGACTAGATCTAATATCGCTTCTTCCGGCGCTCTTTCTACCTCGCACGCGTTCGGATCGATTTTTTTTCTATCGGGATTCGACGGTCGATCGAATTCTGTGTTTTGGGTATCGATAGATTCGCGCCTATGCTGTTGCATCTGTGCCCTAAGTATCTCCAATTGTTGCGTTAACTCTTGGATTTGCTGATACAATTGCGCTTCGTTATCTGTCGCATGCATCTCGACATTTTCGCGTTCGCGACTTAAATTAACCGGTGCGGTTGTATCGTCCGTCACTAACAATAAATTTTCATTTCTATTGCTATCGGCTTGCTGCGTCGCGTTATCGCGCTCCGTCTCCGCGCCTCCAGAAGCATGTCGCGATCTGGTTCGATTGGCGATATGAAGAACGGGAGTATGCTGCACGTTGGCCATTCTATCGGCTCTCGGTGTGCAGTATTTTCTATCGCGCGTACCTCTTTTCGGCCCTATCTTGCCTAATCACGTACACGACTCGACAAACAACGCAACACACGTCCGTGCGTTTCTTATTTGACGCGATTGTAACGATCCTTGGATTGGATCTCGCGGCACTGTTCGCACGTTCTCGCGACGTTTGTGCGACTGTTGTCTTATATAGTCACGCAATTTTTTTTTTTTTTTTTTTTTTTTTTTACGTAATTTCAACGCTCGAATCCACACGCATATATCTACGGTCGCAATTACGCAATTCCACCGAAAATACGCTAACGAGTTTCTCGCCTCGTCGCGCACATCAGTATTATACTACGTACGGATAGGATTAATCCTTACGCGTGAACAGGTCTTCGTAGTCCTGTCACGGTCGCCATTCATTCTTCAGAATTAATGTGCGAATAGTGACAGGCAATAATTTAACTTAACTTACGAACGATAGTCCTGTCACGGTCGCCATTCATTACCTTAAATATTTCTATTCGGGTAATCTACCGTCTCGCTGGCCGAGAAGCGTTGTTTAGACGGGTTGCAGGTTCTTGACTCTGCGTTGTGGCACTCGGTCGTGATACGTGAAAAAGCTTAATTCACTGTAACCGGGCATGTAGGATCACGCGTGATACGACTCATTCATCTAACTACCGAATTTCATCAAAGTTCGTGTAGCACGGTCGCCACTCGATTTTATCCGTTAAACCGAGAAAGGTAAGTATACTACTAACCGTATCTGTCGACTAATTCCCCTTTTTCTTTGTTTCAGGTTTCCGGACTGCTGCTGGCCGCTCGGCGTCTCGTCTCACGGATGGACCCCCTTCGTAGAAGCCGCTTACTACCAACAATGCTCAGGACCACTGGATCGTCACGGATGTCTCCACCATCAGGATCGTTGCAGAATTGCAGGTAAGTATCGTATCTCTTATGCTTGTATCGCAAGCAATGTGCATTTACTCGCACTTAAATTCTGTAGGAACGGAGATCTCGCATGTATCTACCGCTTAGAAGGTGACTCAGGACAGGTCACAGGATATCGTCGAATGATTTCAGACACTGAGGATATCACTTTTGTATAACAATGTATTTATTCAATAAATTCTGAATAAATAGTCAATACAGTTCGATCAACGATGATTTACAGTCACCCGTGGTGTATCACCGTTATCGTATATCACAGTTCGCGTGTCGCGTGTAAAATTGACAATTTTCGAATAAATCTGAATTTCCGTCCGCAACATGGGTATCACCGGTTGTCGTGAGAATATATCTTATTCTCCCGCATGATTGTCCGTTGTTTCGTACACGGATGTGAAATCTCGTTTTATATTCACATATAAGTCGCACGCACAATTACCGCTTTCGTGATATTTCCGGATATCGCTCCGTACGCGGGCCCCGCCGGTTGTTACGAGAATCTAACTTTCGAGAACGTTCGCGAATACTAGACAGTTACGCTTAGTGTGTTGTCTCTCTGAGATCTCCCGGTCGACTGCTCTCGAGCGGTCGCTCGCTACGACGCACGTACCGTCGCAGAGGGTTACCCCCACTCTTGTTTGTCTCGCCTGGTGACGTCATATCGCCTGATCGTTATTACGCAGTAGACAAATACGTCCGACAAACACGCAGGAATGTCTCGGGACTTTCTAATATATTTATCACTTACAGAAACTTTCTCGCAGCAACGTTATGAATATGTTCAACACGAAAAATTCACTCGATATGGATGAATTACAGGTTTTCGTGGTTTGGCTACGCAAAACGCTTTCTCGAGCTCGCACGGCGATCGCACTTCGCACGCATGCTCGTTGCAAATCGTTTTATATGGGCCTTACGCGTTTTTTCGCTAAACTTACTCGTACAACTATCTAACTGTACGACGATGGTACAGCAATGAGACCTTGATAATCGCGTTACCCGGCGTCTCACAAATATCCCTACATTGCTATTTCCTTTGCGCGGTGCGCGTGCAACTACTTACTTGTACGCCGGTCGGATCGCTATGTGGCCCATATATTCGCACTTGTGGGCCTCTCATGAACCCGCCTATATCGATAACTCCGCGATAACAAGCTCGTACAACTACTTGCTTGTACGCGTGTCGGATTCGATCGGGATCTTGATAGTCGTGCTCCCTGGCAATCCCTGAACCCCTCTATGTCGGCCATTTTGTGACATTATGCTCGTGCAGCTAACTAATTGCACGCACGGTGGATCTGCATGAAACTACGTTTTTTGGGTTCCTCGTTGTCCAACGAACACGAATCTATCACCCGTTTTCGCGGCAGTTGTCCGTACAACTATCTGATTGTATGGGTGTCGGATCGACTTCGCGACATGGCCATCTTGTTTCTCATCGTCACGCCGTCACGACCATGTTATCAGTTTACGCGCCAACAGTTCGTACGGCCAGTCAGTTGCACGGCCGTCGGGATTGAACGGGAACAGGTGGGCATATATCCCATTGCCTAACATTGCCCTTGCTATGATTCTCCTTCGCGGCATACGCTCGTACAGGCACCTGGGTGCACGGAAGCGCTCTTGTGTCGGAAATGATAAGTTCGCGGTCAATCGGCCTCAATCGGTAACGTGCCGTCGCCGTTCTCCGCGAAAATGTCTTACGTCGCGATTTACTTGCACGCGGTGCTGCTCTCACGGTACCGCGCATCGAATCACGGATCTGTATACGCTCTCGCGCGATAACGCTGAATCACGGGGTTTCCCCGTTCTGATACGTGTTTTACGACCTATTGAAATAAATAAATAAATATGGGGAAACTACCGAAAATAACTTTATACGTATCAACGCAGGTCGGAACAAAATAATAACTTTATTAACTCAATCGGTGGTCATCACGACCCATAAACAAAATAAACTGTTATGGCTATCCACGCCTCGCATGGCGTGTCCATTCCCGCTGGAATGTATTCCGCTTAGGGCTATGACGCGCAGGGAGAAGGAACGCTTAATATCTACTCAGTCAATGTATGCGCGTAATATATATAAAAAAAAAAAAAAAAAGAATATTAATATTAACCTTTGGACGCTAAATATTTATGTAGATTACTGGTGGATGCGATCGTAATAAAAGAAAATAATAATAATAACAATAATACGCAACAAAAGAAAATTAAACGGGACTCGCAATCGCGTACGCGTCGCATCCACGCGATATGTAATTAACGAACGCGAGGTGGGCTCACTCGGGATCCCTGATAATATATTTGGGCCCGGTGAGTTGCTCGTCCGCGACGATCTTCGGACCTACCGTCGATGGTGCTGCGCCGTTGGATGCTCTCTGCGGCTCCTCCGTCGCCGCCTCTCGCTCGGACGTTCCCGTTGCAGCCTCCGGCTGCAAGGTCACGCGTGATACGACTCATTCATCAATATCTCCGAAAAGTGTAGAAAATTCGTGAAACACGGTCGCCACTCGATTTTACCCGTTAAATCGAGAAAGGTAAGTATACCACTAACCGTATCTGTCGACTAATTCCCCTTTTTCTCTGTTTCAGGTACTCCGGACTGCTGCTGCTGCTGGCCGCTCTCACTCGTCGTCGCTGGATCTTCACGCATGGAAGCCGCTTCTACCAACGATGGATGGACCTCGCTCGCATCGGATGGACCCTCAGGATCGTCGCAGAATCTCAGGTAAGTATCGTATATCGTAAGCTTGTATCGCAAGCTAAGTGCATATACTCGCACTGGAATTTCTTTATTTCGCAGGAATATCGCGTCTACGAAGTATCTCCCGCTTGGAAAGTGACTTAGGATCGGCCACAGGATATCGTCGAATGAATTTGTACACTCATGATATCACTTTAATAACATTGCATTTATTCATGTATATTTGAATAAACAGTCATTACATTTCGATTCACAGTGATTTTCCTATCACCCGCGGTGTCGCGTCGTGATCGTTAGTTACAGTTCGCTCGTGGTGCATAAATCGCGTTAACTCGGAATAAATCGTCCAACTATCCGCAACACGGGTATCACCGGTTGTCATGAGAATACACAGTATCCTCCCGTATGACTGTTCTTGGTTTCGTACACGGATGTCGAAATCGGAAAATTTCACAAGTGTCGCTCACACACACGATTCGCGAATAATTGTCGGATATCGCACGGTATGTCGGATCCGCGGTTGTATCGAGAGTCGTGTCATATACGATGAACGCTCTCCCGTCAGTCACTTATACTCGCTTCGCGTATATCTCGCACAATTTCGTAACGTCGCGAAATCCTATGATATTCGCGGTCTGTCGGATATCGCTCCGTACGCGGGATCACCGGTTGTCATGAGAGCTATAACGGATACGTGTTGTCGGTACCAGCTCTCCCGATAGACTCCCTTATTGTAACGCACATATCGCGCACAAATTTTATAAGTGTCGGAAATATCACTTATTTCGCGACACATCGGATATCGCTCCGTACGCGGGATCACCGGTTGTTATCAGAGACGTGTTAACTGCTCGCGCTCTGCCGATAGACTCCCCGAGTCTTCGCTGGTCGATGGGCGCGACCCCCACCTAGTGGGTATCCCCACTCTTGTTATTGCATCAGCCGTGACGTAGACATCGCCTGATCGTAACTACGCATCAAGTAAACATGTTCGACAAACACTTAGGAATTTTGTTTGTCCGCTCGTCATGTTTCTCGCTCGCCGGAAACTATCTCTTATAGCGCTCGAACATATAACTCGATTTTACGCGTTATACCCGAATATCGGATTATGTATGAATTTACTAATCTAGGCTACGCAGATCGCTCAGGCTTTGCATCCGCGCTGATGACTGTTCGCTGATTACGCATATATGATTAATTTTCAGCTCGTACATGTGTGCCAGGTTTTCGCGGCAACTTCGTCGGATTTTCACGGGACTGCGATATTAGCGTTACTTGGCATCTAATTATGCCCCTCGATATAACTTTTATTAACATCGTAACGATTTAACACAACTTTCGGGCACAATCGACGGATCGATACGGGACAACGATATTGGGACTCGCAATGGGCTCGTAAAGGCATCCCCGGTGGTCCGTTCCCCGTAGATGGTCCTGGAGTCGAACTTCCGGCACATTCGTCGGAGGTCGACGGGAGTTGGTGCGCTGCACTCCTGGTGGCCCGTTGAGATGTGCGCACACGGTTGTTCCAGGGGAAGGTGTCCGTAGTGGGTGTTTCCGGCACCCAGGTCGGATCAGGGCGAAAGTCGCTAGATATGCTATTTAGGACCTCCGCAGACCATTCCCGATGGCCATTTGGTCGTACAAGGTGTGTGCCAAGATTTTCCGGCACATGACGCAAAATTCTAATTGACCATCAAATGTCCCTTAATTAGCATCCGATTGACACGTTAACGACGTTAGTTTACTCGGACTATGCATGTGCCATGATATCCCGGCACAAGCCTTCGACTTGGTCGTAATCGCTATCGCGGTGTTTGATGACGTCATAATAACGCTCACTAGTCGCCTCGTCGCGATATATTTCACGTGACTCGATTTCTCTGCACGATGCATCTACTCGGCTGCAACACGCTCGGACGCGTGTAAGAGTACGCGCTGACGCGCAATAACGCTGAATCATGGGGCTATCCCTTTATATCATATATAACATTGAGTCGTTTGAGCGACTCCGATCAACTCTCGGATCGTATCGATTCGCATGATCGATGGAAAATCAAAGAAACGGAAAAGGAAACATAAATAACCATTTATCGCCACGAGTGGCTTTTAATAATCATGGAATAACGAAAATATATCCTTAATCTAACGGCAATCGGCCGTACAGTCTTGAATCGCGTACTCGTATCGTACGCCGGTACAAAATAACCTTAATATTTGGACTTTCGTCACATAAACGCGAATCAAGGATTAAATCAAATAACCAACAAAGAAGAAAAGACGATCAAAGTAACGCATCTCGACGTGATCGTATATAAATGGAAAACTGAACGAAATGGAACGATTTATCGTCGGCAAGCGATTGTAAATAACTCCCGACATAGAGAAAAGCACGAATCGACCTTTGGCGCCTCTCGACTTACTCGGACGGGCGGATGACCACCCTCTTGGCGCATGTCTCCACGCCGACAACCCTCGGCAGGACTCTGGTCGGCCCAGCGCTGGTCCGGTCTGCTTCATCTCCCCGTTCCGCCGTGCGCTGTCCAGACAGCGACGTCGCCAATGCAGCTTCCGGCTGCACGGTCAGGTCGTAAGGTCCTTTATAAACTTTATTTCAAATTTTTACACGTGTACAGCGTTTTCGCTGAACAGTCAACAAATCGACTCGGAATCGCGATATACATGCTCATTAGGGTCTCACGAGTGCATCGATATCGGCCTTATCTCCATCCAGGGTGTGTGCAGCGATCTCGTGTTACAGAGTTCGCAGGTCGACGGGACTTGGTGCGTCGTACCTCCGGGGACCTTGTGAAGTCATCGCACAGGGTTGCTCCAGGGGAAGGTGCTTGTGCAGGGTACTTTCTGCACCCAGGTCGGATCAGGGTGAAACTTGATATACACGCTATTTGGGACCTTATTGGACCATTCCCGGTGGTCGTTCGGCTGTACAAGGTCTGTGCAAAGATCTTGGTGCACAGCGATCGAAATTTCAATTGAGCGTTATAGACGTCTTATCTGACGTCCGGAGAACACATTCGTACCGTTCGTTATGATGGATGTTGTCTGTGCCGTGATTTCCTTGCACAGGCTTCGGACTTTATCGGGACCGCGATAATAGTGTTTACCGACACTCAACCAACGCCTCGGAGACGCCTCCTCCAGGAGAGGAAATCCGTACGCAGCTTTTGCTGCACGTCGATCGAACAACTGCGAGAACACGTGAGGCGTGTTACTCGCGACCCATAGGGACTCTCTGAACAGTCCTCTCCTGTAGATGACGTTCGTGCACGACTCCTGGTGCACGCGTATCCGTCGCGTGTGAAAATTATATTTTCACTCTTTATCAACGTCCATTAGTAGCGCTGAGACGCTATTCCTCGCGAAAAGTCCGCGTAACGCTACTTTCACGCACGACGTGTCAACTTTATCTAAACGCGCTCTGACACACGTAACTGTACACGATGTCGCGCAATAACGCTGAATCACGGGGTTTTACCCCTTACTCTAGATTAAATGCAAAACTAAACAATCTTACTACTAATGCGACCTTATGCATCGCGCGACTCGCCACGCTTGGCGGTTATCATAACGTTATATTTATATTTAGCATACAAAAATGAAAGAAAACATTATACATATATATTAATCGGCTCACGTGCCGCTATAAAATTCATAAAATGAATAGAAATGAGAGATGAACACTCTTAACGCTAATGGATATATATATACAGGGTTTACCAAAAGTATGAAAACCCCTAAATATTTCGAAAACTACGCATTTTAGAAAAAAATGTTTTAGACAAAAGTTGTAGGGTTTCAAGTAACGCATTAAATAGTAATATTAGTGTGACTGCAAATAACTTTGTTAATGCCAGGTAAAAATAACTTTAAAATTTTTAAATGGAAACCCTTATTTTTAATTGCATATTCTTATAGCTTACCTCGAGAGCTTTTCAAAACACTATAATAAAGTATTTTTTTATTAATTATTTTTCAAGTTATGGAGCTTGAAAGCTACGATACTGCCGGCATCAGCGTTACCCAAGATGTACCGCGTGGAGGTTGCACGGTCGGATTTACACTAGCAGAGTTGTAAATAACAATACTTTTGTGATTGAAGTTTTTAATTACTAATTATATTACATAATTTTAATTTAAATTGAGTTTAAGTACAAATGTTTTTTGGAATTGTAATTAAAGTCGTTCAATTACAAATAGGTACATTTTGAAATTGTAATTAAACTCGAATTTTATTACAATTAAAAAAGTTATGGCCAATCCTCTCCCCTCATTTTGGTTCCTCCTTGGGTCTTCCTATCCTATGGGGAAAGAGGGAGTGGGAGAGGGTCAGCGTGAGGGGAGGGAGAGGGAAAATGCGATTGGGTCATTGGAGATGACCCTCTTAGGAAGAATCCAATGGGATCCTTCAATGGCCTAATCGCCCTCTCCCTCCCCCACCCTCGCGCTGACCCTCTCCCACTGGATCGACACTCCGAGAGGGTATAAAATACAAGCGCCAAGATGTTCAGTGTTTTTTCCAATCGCCTTTTCCCTCTCCCTCCCCTCGCGCTGACCCTCTCCCACTCCCTCTTTCCCCATAGGATAGGAAGACCCAAGGAGGAACCAAAATGAGGGAAGAGGATTGGCCATAACCTTTTTAATTGTAATAAAATTCGAGTTTAATTACAATTTCAAAATGTACCTATTTGTAATTGAACGACTTTAATTACAATTCCAAAAAACATTTGTACTTAAACTCAATTTAAATTAAAATTATGTAATATAATTAGTAATTAAAAACTTCAATCACAAAAATATTGTTATTTACATCTCTGCTAGTGTAAATCCGACCGTGCAACCTCCACGCGGTACATCTTGGGTAACGCTGATGCCGGCAGTATCGTAGCTTTCAAGCTCCATAACTTGAAAAATAATTAATAAAAAAATACTTTATTATAGTGTTTTGAAAAGCTCTCGAGGTAAGCTATAAGAATATGCAATTAAAAATAAGGGTTTCCATTTAAAAATTTTAAAGTTATTTTTACCTGGCATTAACAAAGTTATTTGCAGTCACACTAATATTATTATTTAATGCGTTACTTGAAACCCTACAACTTTTGTCTAAAACATTTTTTTCTAAAATGCGTAGTTTCCGAAATATTTAGGGGTTTCCATACTTTTGGTAAACCCTGTATGTATACGCGTATCGCTCTAACACGTACGGAAGCTCTCGTACACGGAGGAAAACGGAAAAATAAAGGAATCAATTCTGAAAATAATGCGGGTCGAGAAAAAATAAACAAAAGGAAATAAATCAATGGATCAACCTCGCATGCAGATCTCCGTATACGCCCTGTAGACGGGATCAACGGCTAGCCTCTCACTCGGCTCGGTCGAGCTTACGGAGGGTGACCCTTGGGTGGAGCAACGTCTCGTCGCCCACGATCCTTGGCTTCGCCTGGGTTGACTCCGCTCCAGTCAGGTCAGCTGCCCGGTCACCGTCCTCGGCCGTTGATGTTGCTGCCTCTGTCGCCGATGCGACTGCCGGTCGCAAGGGCAGGTAGAATACAGATCCGTTTACCTGGAACGGCTGCTTGATCAATTTCATATGACCATTGTCTAAATAATCCTGCATAAACTTACTATAATTTATTTTGAACTCTGCATCCGACTTAAAGCGACGTTCCAGAGCGCGAAATCTATTCAGAGCTTTTTGTCGCGTACCGACAAAGCGAGGGTCATCCTTCACGAAATGATACGATACTACAAAGCGACCAGATACATCGCGACGCGTGGTCCGCGAAAATAATTCCTCGCAACGTTTGTCTTCCTGCGAATATGACGGAGCCGTGGGGATCTCGTCCAATTGCCAAATCGACTAAGAGATTCGTCCAAAGAGTCAAGAGTCAAAAACGAATGTGTGGGTTGAGGGGCCTGTGTTGACACCGAGCGAACAAGAACCTAGCCGAATACAGAATTGAAGGCATCTGGTTCGCCCTTTTTCCCTACACGGCGGCCATCTCGAAGTAGAGATGTAAAGATCTCTGCACCAAGCAAGATGTCGATGGGGCCAGGCCGATGATACTGTGGATCAGCAAGCTTCAATCCCTCTAAATGTCCTCACGCTCTTTGTTCAATCCGACTACTAGGCAATTGGGCGGAGATGCGTGGAAGAATCGTAGCCTCTATTGGAATACGAGTGCTGCTATTTCCCTGTGCCCGAATCACGAAAGAGGTACTGCCTCGAGTGGCAGCCGCCTTGGTGTCGTTTACCGCTAGGACTATGGTGTGACGCTTGATTCGTCCGAAACCGCCTCTTCGCATGCAGTCTTCCGAAGTGAAGTTCAATTGGCTCGCGCTGTCTAACAGAATGCGGACAGGGAAGGGACTTCCGTGTATGTCGAGGCCTCGGCCTGCACCGTTGATAACAATACGATCGCGTTTGATTTTACCACGCTAGTCATAGTGACGAGGGATTCACTATTCTGCGGGGACGAGATCTTTTCCGCTTCCGACTCAGAGGAGGCTCCGGCAGCCGTAGGGGTCGAATTCCGTTCGAAGTGCAAGAGCGTATGATGCTTGGCCTTACACGACTGACACACCCATGTCGACGGGCAGTTGTTAACGCCATGACCCGCGCGAAGGCAATTCAGACACAAATTCGCGATTTTTGCCGTTGAATGTCTCTCCTTGGGAGATAAATTTAAGAATCGAGGACACCTAAATACGAGATGCTGTTCTTTGCACACCGGGCACTCGGCGGTTCGAGTTGCAAGCAACGAGGCCGACGTGGATTTTCTCGGCGAAGGCGATGGTGATTTGAGCGAAATGTTTGAAGAGCCCGACACAGACGCGAGGACTCGACAGTGGTCCGAGAGGAATTTTGTAAGCTGCGTATATTTCGGTATCTCCTCCGCTCGGTGCTCGGATTCGAACTTCTCACGAAGCGAACGCGGGAGTTTTTCCAACAAGAATTTGAGAAGTAAATAATCCCAAGAGTCCGTGGAAAACTCCAACAGGTTTAATGCCCGCGTATTTTCGATAAAGGTATCCAACAGCGTGCGCAGGGACGCGGCCGACTCCGACTTTAACGGCTTGGCGTTCAGCATCAGATCCACGTGATAATCCGCCAGATTTCGTTTGCTTTGGTATCGCGAAACCAACGAGTCATAGGCTATCGCGTAGTTATCCGCGGAAAGAGGGAGGTTCTTCACGACGTTGAGCGCTTCCCCCTTTAGTGAGGCCAACAAATATTGATATTTCTCCATAGAGGAGATGTTCCGATTCTCGTGAATAGCGGTGTTATATAACGCGATGAACGAGGGCCAAAGAGCGAGGTCTCCCGAGAATTGCGGAAGTGAAATTTTAGGCAGTCGGATGGACGACGTTTGAATCGGGGCCTGAGGGGACGAGGTGGTCGCACGATCGGCCCCAACAAACTTCTCATAGCGCCTGAATACCGCGAAACGCATCTGATCGAAGCTCAGGCGGATAGTGTCCTCCGCGGCGAACTCCTCATCCGAGGCATTCTGTATTATTTTGAGATGTGTGGTCTCAAAATCCTCGATCAACTTGGACACGGTGGGGTATCGAACGAGAAAATTCGGTCTCTGCGCGACATTATCCACGGCGAGCATTGAGAGATCATGAATCTCCCTCATCCGCCGCACGCACAACTCGCGTTTAGTTCTCTGGTCCTCCCCCACTCATGATGATCGGAAACGCTAACCAAAACGAAAACGGCACCAAGCGCAAGCAAACGAGACTCAAGGCACGACAACTATCCAATAACGACAGATTAATTACAGGAAGATGGGTCGCGAGAATATAACCACTAATATAATCTAACAATAGTAGCAATATAATATATCGATAGACTGGCACAGGTTAACCGGTTACGACGAGAAATGCACTCGAGCAATCGCTACGCTGGATCGGAGTTTCAACAGGGATGTGCTGCGCGCGACGTTACGACTCGGGATATACGACGCCACGACTCGGGATATACGACGCGAGAACGTGCTGCGTGCGGTATCACGACACGCGGTATATGACGCGAGGATGCGTCACGGGCGGCGCTACGACGCGCGGTCTACGACACGAGGATGTGTCACGCGCGGCACCACAACACGAGGTATACGACACGACGATGTGTCGCGGACGGCGCTACGACACGCGGTATACGACACAAGGATGTGTCGCGCGCGGCGCTACGACACGTGTTATGTGACACGATGACAACGGCATACGGCGCGAACACAACCTACGTCACGAGTATTTGTCTACGACAACGATATACGACTCGAGCAGCACATAGCGAATTCACGACAATGCAGATAACGACAATGGCACGTGTTACGACGAGCGAGAAATTCACGCGGGTATTCTCGTCGCGAGGCGAAACTAAAGAATTACGAACGAGAGATATCGCACGTGAACGAGAGATTATTAATACGCCACGGGTTATTGCAATTCGCGATTGCGAGAACCAGCGATACGACACGCGCAACAATTACGACAACTTCTCTGGGTCGATTATAATCGCAATTGTGATATTCAATTCGAACGATTACAAGAGTACAGAATATTTAATATCCGGAACCAGTGCCGACAAATAATATTCGATCGATGGCGAATATGTTTGTACGAATTCCGACGATCGGAATAATATGTTTTCGAGTCGCACCAAAATAGACTCAGCAACAACGAGGATAATGGGTCGCGCGATTGTTGAGCGCAAGTCTACTCAGAAAAAACTGTGTACGCGCGGCCCGGCTCGCGACCGAGCGTCAAGGCCGCCTACAGCCAGGCGAAAATGTATGGCTTGCCCGAGAATATTCTAGATTTAAATATTTCGGGTATTATGCTTTACTAATTATTATTTTAATAATTACCGCGACAATTGCAAATGCGCGACAAAATGCAGATAACGACAATGGCACGTGTTACGACAAGAGAGAAATTCGTGCGAGTATTCTCGTCGCGAAGCGAAACCAAAGAATTGCGAACGAGAGATATCGCGCGAAACAAAACTAGAGATCAAGAGACACGGTAGTGTCTCGCGCCAAGTACGCGCGGAGCGAGACAGCCGTGGCTCTATACAGGGTGTCACTTAATTCGCGCCCACTATTTACACAGTGATATTTCTCATGAAAAACTGAGTCAAAAAGTCCTGAATCATTTTTTTCGAATTATGCTTAGAAAAGTAGTTATTATTAATTAAAGATTAGCCAGTCAGCATCGCTTTTTAAACGGACGCACGTTCGTGAGCCGCGCATCTACTAGTATGCGTGAGCGAGCCGCCGCGCCGCCGCTCGCTCCGCCGCGCGCTCGGCCGCGCCGCAGCGGCCAGCGATGTTCCGTCGCCACGATCGTCCGTGTAAAGTTCAGCTACAAAATAATTAATAATTACTCTTTGCAATAAGCATGATATTTCCTACGCTAAAAGAATCTTTTCAGATTACAATTCGTTATTTCAATTCAGATCTCGTCAAGATTTAACCGCGGCTGTAAGAAAACTGTTATCTTTTATGTAAAAATACACACACACACACAAATCATTTTACAAGTTGTTCTTTCTGTTGATAATATTGATCAATGTAATTAAGCTGTTCGACACAAGATAAGCAGAAATCATTAATGTCTCATGCAATCCGTCTTATGAGACGCACGTTCTATGAAATTTGCTTAGATTGTTTTGACATCTAGTCAACATTTCTGTTTATTTGACGAATATAAAATAACAGGTGATATTGCTTCGTTTCTTCTGAAAAATTTAAAAATAGAAAGTTTAGTCAATATGAGACCTAAATTTTAGAGAGTTGATACCTATGTCTTTAGTCCCATATCTTGAGTTCATTTACTGCCTTACAAGTAAACCTCAGGGAATGTCACACGTCAATTTGTCTCTAATTTTGTAGAGTTGTTTGTCATATCAGAGTTTGAAAAAATCTGTCATTACTTTTAGCTTAAATTGATTTTTCTTGTATTTTTTCCGTTTTACGCAAATAAGGGGAAAAGGATAAAATCAAAATCTAACAAAAATTTCTTAAAGTAGAGTCCTTTAAAATAAGAAAAATTATTAAATACGACAATTTTTTCGCGGAGATATGCTTATTTGAAATTACGCAAAATTTTGATATGAATTGAGTGTTGCAATATTTTCTTTTACATCAATGTAGATCCAGCAAATTCATGATTTATTTTATTTGGAAAGAGGGTTTTAACTCCAACCCCCCCAGAATCCGCCAGTGCAGTTTTAAATATCAATAATAATTAGATAATTATTTATAATACTCTTAAAATACCACTACAAATAATTATCAGCAACATTGCACAGATTCACAGAAATCACTCCCTCAATATCATATCAATCAGACGACTCTAAATAAGAACATTAGTACTAAGCAGTAATTGAACTCAAGATTTAAGACTAAAGACATATCAACTCTCTTAGAGGGGAACCAGTCTAACAGTTAATAAAAAAGGCTATTTTTAAAGATTTTTTTATGGTAAATTATTGTTTTTTTTTCAACATCACTTTATTAACATCACAAAGTACATAATTTAAACTACTTTTGTGAAATTTTCATTAAAAAAATTAATATTCATAGCTGCGATAGCCTAAGTCGCCTGAAAAAAATACGGGCGCATGCGTAGCGGACCAACGAAAGTTCTGAAATAAAAAACCAAGTATTTTCTTAAAATTTGAGATAATTGCTACAGTTGTACGTACGGAATTTTTCATTGAGTAATTTGTTCTTGTAACGTTAAGAAACAAGTCAATTTTTCACCAATTTTTAAACCGTTTTTTTTTAAAGTTTGCCATTTTGTAACAAATTATTTTTTTTTAAATCCGTGTGTACAACTGAAGCTATTGTCTCATATTTTAAGAATACACTTGTTTTTTTATTTCAGAACTTCCGTTGGTCCGCTATGCATGCGCCCGCCCGTTCAACATAATAATTTTTTAGCCGCTAACACTATTTTAGCTATTGTAGCTTTAAATATAAAAATTTTTTAACAAAAATTTTACAAGAAGTAGTTCAAATTATGTACATTGTGATGTTAATAAAGTGATTTGAAAAAAAAGCAATTATATCTCAGAAAAAAAATCATTAAAAATAGCTTTTTTTCTTTAGTTGTTACACTGGTTTTCCTCCTCACATTTAGGTCTTATATTGGCTAAATTTTTTATTTTACTTGTAAGTAGTAAATGAACTCAAGATATGAGACTAAAGACATATCAACTCTTTTCGATTTTATATTGACTAAACTTTTTATTTTTAGATTTCCAGAAAAAACGAAGCAATATCACCTGTTATTTCATATTCGTCAAATAAACAGAAATATTGACTAGATGTCAAAACAATGTAAGCAAATTTCATAGAACGTGCGTATCATAAGACGGATTGCATGAGACATCAATGATTTCTGCTTATCTTGTGTCGAACAGCTTAATTACATTGGAATGATCAATATTATCAACAGAAAGAACAACTTGTAAAATGATTTGTGTGTGTGTGTATTTTTACATAAAAGATTACAGTTTTCTTACAGCCGCGGTTAAATCTTGACGAGATCTAAATTGAACTATTGAATTGCAATCTGAAAAGATGTTTTTAGCGTAGGAAATATCATGCTTATTGCAAAGAGTAATTATTAATTATTTCGTAGCTGAACTTTACACGGACGATCGTGGCGACGGAACATCGCTGGCCGCTGCGGCGCGGCCGAGCGCGCGGCGGAGCGAGCGGCGGCGCGGCGGCTCGCTCACGCATACTAGTAGATGCACGGCTCACGAACGTGCGTCCGTTTAAAAAGCGATGCTGACTGGCTAATCTTTAATTAATAATAACTACTTTTCTCAGCATAATACGAAAAAAATGATTCAGGACTTTTCGACTCAGTTTTTCATGAGAAATATCACTGTGTAAATAGTGGGCGAGAATTAAGTGACACCCTGTATACGCGACGCGACGAGTTGCGAGTACCCGAGATTTTTAGATCTCGATAACCAGTGAACGGATCAAGTTCTAACTAGGCTTATCGTAAAGCTTGGACCAAATTTATATAATAAAAGTGTTTTTATTTTTTCGCTACGTGCCCTACGAGCGGAGATATTACGATGCATAGGATAAAGTGTGAAATTTTCAATTAAGAAACGTTATCGTCATTGTCCCAGACCGTAACTTTCACAGTCTCGCCACGGCGCGCGGCGGCACCACCGTCGTGTAACGTTCACCTTCTTGATGTTTGCGGCGCTATTTTAGAGCAACAAAGTGTCGCTAGCGGTGCACTTGGTGTACTGAGTGCAGTTGCATTGCCGGTGCACTTGGTGTACTGAGTGCAGTCGCATTGCGGGCGCCCTGCGGCCCGGTGGTGTATGACAGCGTGGAGCGAGATAACCCGCGGCTGGATCGACTCGGGCTTTGCGCGATTCGGGAGTATGTGTGTGTAGTGAAAAACGTTCAAGTCCGGCTCCCCGAGCCGGACTCGCGAGTTAAACTCGTACAAAAAGAATGGGCCGCTTTAGACGTCCGCGTCGTCGAGAAATATTCCGTCCGTGTCGAGGTTATGATGCTTATCTGTAACGTCGGAAAATTGAGATAAACATAACCGTAAAGCGGCCCATATTCGTCGCTTTTTTATAAAAATAATACAATTAATTTATATAATTTATATAAATAATAAAAAGAATTGTACGCGTAAAAATTGATGAAAGCGAAAAAAAATGCAAATGCGTAAGAAACAAAATTATGTAAATGCATAATGTAATACCTAACGATATACGATGACGTCTTTCTATTTGCAGAAATATTTTGTGTCGCTGTATAGATAAGTGAAATAAGAATGGTTCTATTCGTAATCGTCAGCCTGCTATTTATAGTCTACTATTCCGTCTATGTCATTCTTCCTTCCTTCTTGGACTGCGATATACTTCTCGCTTTTAAGGAAAAGTACGGCAAACCATTGTGTAAGTACATCTACTTCTGCTATCTTACTTTAAAGAATAACGAAGAACTCAGTCAAGTAAAACAATACGAATAAGTACGAGCATAAATATGAGCAAATTCTATTCACCTTTAGAATATATAGTATCTAATATACATATATGTATAGAATATGTGTATAGAATAAAATATGTAGTAATAGAGAATATGTAGTACATATCAGTATAATTTAAACAGTACCTCCAATAAAATATATAGTTTCAAATAAACAATGCTATGAGAATTCTCTTTCGTAATGCATAAAAATGTATCAATAAGTAATTAAACATGAAACTGATATCCAACAATTTTATCACTACTTACAAAAAGAATGGTCAAAACGCAAACATCTGTGAAGATAATATAGTCGGATATTAGTTCTGTTTGCTTAGATACTAATAAATATTCACGCGTTACTAAAGGCTAAAGATAATCCTTATATCATTTATTCACTAATCTATAATAAAAAATATTAATAAATATTAAATTATATAATTAATACAATAAAGATTAGGTATATATAATTAATATAATAAAGATTATATATAATTATTTGTATTATTACACAGGGTGTTTCAGAATACAAGTAACAAACTTCTAGGGCACGTATGGGGTTCAAAGTAGACCAACTTTTAATAAGGAACTCATGTCCGGAAACGTACCGTTTGCGAGCTGCAGACTGGACCTGTTCAGTAATAGAAATACTTCTCATAATAACTTTATTTGCTTACATTACATTTAAAAATGTTTAGCAATGTCAAAACAGATGTAATGTAAGCAAATAAAGTTATTATGAGCATTATTCCCATTAGTTAACATACCAACATTGCAGGTCCAGCTTGCAGCTCGCAAACGGTGCGTTTCCGGCCTTGAGTTCCTTATTAAAAGTAGGTCTACTTCGAACCCTCTACGTACCCTAGAAGTTTGTTACATGTATTCTGAAACACCCTGTATAATTTTTATTTATTGTATTTTTTTTCTTTTGTAAGTATATAGAACTTTCTTTCAAAATCTATCGCAAATTATAAACCGACCGAATTGATCAAGTAAATAAATAAACAAATCGATCAATTTTGCTTACGTTGTAATACATACTTTCAGCTTCGTTAAAAGGCAAAACAGTATGGATAACAGGTGCGTCCGCCGGTATCGGAGAAAATCTGGCTTACGTGCTGGCCAAAGCGGGCTGCAAATTAATCCTGTCCGCTCGGAGAGCCGCTGAATTGGAAAGGGTGAAGAAGACATGTTTCATAGGTACAATCGATATTCATCGTAAACTTTCTGGACAAGATTCTCCGCGCTACGTCGATTATTTTAATTAATACGATATCCTTTAACAATGTAAAATGCGTGGAATCAATTTTCTACTGTTGCGACATTCTCTCCTAATTTATATCAGATCAAAAAAAGTTATAGTCTTACAGAATACGATTTACATACAATATCGATTTTTTCTTGATAAATTTCTCTTCCTAGAGAAAGCTTGATCGACAATGACGACAGAATACGATTTACATACAATATCGATTTTTTCTTGATAAATAACAAATTCCTCCTCAGAGAACGAATGCTTGAACGACGACGATGTGGAAGTCTACCCTATGGACCTGCTCGACTTGGACTCGCACGAGAAAGCGTTCCAGCACGTTATCAACAAATTCGGAAAGGTACATTCTAGCATCCTACATTTTTTGCGCTGATAAAAATCAATATACATATAGTATTTATCATCGATCTCTCGATCGAAATCCTATTGCATGTCTTCCATTGCGTGCCTCTGTACTATTCGTCATTTCTACTATTAATTATATTATAGTATTAATTTATTACTGGCATCTTAATCGAAAGTTTCGTCACGTGCCTTTCTACGTTTCAGTTGGATATACTTGTCAACAATGCTGGCCGTAGTCAAAGAGCGAGATGGGAGAACATCGAAATTGCGGTCGATAAAGAAATGTTCAATCTGAATGTATTCTCCGTGGTATCCTTGAGTAGATTAGCAGTAAGACACTTTCTAAAAGTAGGCGGAGGTCATATTGTTAATACATCGAGTCCCAGTTTCGTTAGCACATGTCAAGGTAATTGGAGAAGAAATGAGCTTTTCATGCATAATAAAAAACCGGAATGGAACTAATATTCCTTGGATGTATCAGATATATACAGAAAGAGTGTATTCAATAATGAAATAAGATATAAAGTTATTCAAAGATACATGTATTATATATATGTACTTCTCTCAAAGATATATTCGTAAGAATCCGTAAAAAATGTTGCTTTTTTTCCAATTTCCTTGCAAGTGCATTCGATCTTTTTTTATTCCATCATCGAATATATTCAGTACAAAAGTTCTAAAAGCAATTACCACCGAAGTACAAGTAAAATCTAGTATATAAATCTGTGCGAGTATCACGAGAATGTGTTTCTTTTCTTTTTGTACATGTCTGTACGTTATTATTTATATTAATTCTATGCACTTCATACATTAAAACTTGCTCAGTTAATGATGAATTTATACCTTCGTAGAGACATAAGAAGTAAATCACTCAAATATTTTTTACATACATATATAATGCACGTTATTATTCTTATTACGACATTGCGCTTTAAATTTTGTATTCGTATTATAAGTTTACGATAAAAAAAGAATCTTTATATTTTATCAATAATCGTAGTCTTACATCAGTTTTCTATGTTCCAGACAAAAACAAAATAATCTGTACGTTATTATTTATATTAATTCTATGCACTTCATACATTAAAACTTGCTCAGTTAATGATGAATTTATACCTTCGTAGAGACATAAGAAGTAAATCACTCAAATATTTTTTACATACATATATAATGCACGTTATTATTCTTATTACGACATTGCGCTTTAAATTTTGTATTCGTATTATAAGTTTACGATAAAAAAAGAATCTTTATATTTTATCAATAATCGTAGTCTTACATCAGTTTTTTATGTTCCAGACAAAAACAAAATAATCTGTACGTTATTATTTATATTAATTCTATGCACTTCATACATTAAAACTTGCTCAGTTAATGATGAATTTATACCTTCGTAGAGACATATAAGAAGTAAATCACTCAAATATTTTTTACATACATATATAATGCACGTTATTATTTTTAATACGACATTGCGCTTTAAATTTTGTATTCGTATTATAAGTTTACGATAAAAAAAGAATCTTTATATTTTATCAATAATCGTAGTCTTACATCAGTTTTCTATGTTCCAGACAAAAACAAAATAACCTGTACGTTATTATTTATATTATAAGTTTACAATAAAAAAAAAAATCTTTATATTTTAACAATAATCGTAGTCTTACATCAGTTTTCTATGTTCCAGACAAAAACAGAAACTTTATACCTCTTTTCACCTAACACTAACTAGCTTTATTCGAGTAGTTGAACAGTCATCCTGTAACAAAAAATACATCGGTTATTATATTCAAGCCGACGTTTGCTTGTATACAATATATAACATAATTACCACATCGATAATTATTCGTGTTCGCTTACCTAAATAGAAGGTTTGATAAATCCGTCCTCCACCGCGGCCACGTTCACCACGGCCACGTCCATCGCGATACCAGCCACGGCCGCGGCCACGTCCACCACGATTCCAGCCGCGACCATATTTGCTTTTCTGCCATCTTCTTGCTGCAACAGAAAGAAAAGCTTATTTTACAAAAATATTAATTTCAAAAGTATTAATTTCAAAACATAGTCGTTTTTATTTTTTTATACTTACGTCTTGTTTGAGACGTACTTGATGCCGCCGAAACCGGCGAAGACAGCGGAACCGGCAAATTCGCCGCAATCGGCGAAACCGCCGAAGTTGCCGCAACCGCCGCAGTCGCTGCAGCTGCCGAAGTCGCTGAAGACGACGGCGATGATGCTGGTGGTTTTGCTGCTGGCTGCAGCGGTGATTTAGCAGCAGCAGCAGCCTCAAGTTGCTGCTGCAATTCTGCCACTTGCATTTTTAATGTCGCCATTTCGATTTCCTTTTCGGACATATCCTCCATCTGTAACATGAAAAGGATTATATTAATTATTATTATTAATTAAGAGACGGTAGTGTCTCGCACCAAGTGTTAAATTATGTAAATATTAATTAAAATATACTTACTATTGTCTCCATCGGCACTGTCCCTTTACTTTTTTCTCCTCGGTTCATTGTCTTCATTGGCGGGCCGCAGGGGGAAGTCTTCTTCTTCTTCTTCTTTGCTTAGGCTCCTGCCTCCCGTCGGAGGACAATACGGCCCGATTACTAAACACTCGCAGGTACTGCAATTCTCCCTCGTCTGTATGTGTGTGCGTGTATCAATAATTGAACTACATAATTAGCGGCAACTTCAAAGTGTTGTGTACGTGTATCTGTGTGTGTGTGTCCGCGGTCTTGAGCTCGGAAAACCGTGGGTACGCTACGCCCAAGGAACTGCGCGGATCCGCAGCAGCGCGTGCCGCAGGGGGAAGTGATCCGCGTAGTTCCTTGGGCGTAGCGTACCCACGGTTTCCCGAGCTCAACACCGCGGACAAACACACACAGATACACACAGATACGATTGGAGTTGCCACTAATTTTGATAATTACACGTTAGATACACGTTACACACACACGTATACACAGTATCAAGAGACACGGTAGTGTCTCGCGCCAAGTACGCGCGGAGCGAGACAGCCGTGGCTCTAAATACGCGACGCGACGAGTTGCGAGTACCCGAGATACACGTATACTCGCGCGAATCCGCGGATGCGCGAAAACCCGGCCGAAACTCTTCTTCTTCCGGCCGAAACGTGACAATTGAATGTCGCATCCGCATCCGAAGCGGTTGCGAACGTAAATACATCAGCACATAGCGACTGATGGCGACAGTCGCGACACTCGCGACAGAAAGTGACTAAGTAGCAGTAGCATGTGATTTGTTCTTTGGATTTAACCAATCACATTTAATTGCTATTTAGCCGCTCATCTATGGTTTATGTATTATATATAGAATAATTTCTTTTCTTACACGATCGGTAACATTATCGGCGATAGTATTGTCGCTGATACATGTTTATGGTAATATCATGATTTATTTAGTCACAGATGTCTATACTTGTGTATTTAGTTTATGGTTGGTGGTACACTTCATGTCAGTGAAGCAATAATAAAGAAATATATAATAGAGAGAAGTAAACGTGTATTTTGATAGCAATTTGGTAAGGTATATTAACAATAATTTACAAGTGGAGTATTTGCTGTTTCTTTTAGCTTATAGATTTATGTGTTTAATAGGATTTCTATTGGCAATATGTTGTCAGCAATGTCATCACATTATAAAATCTTATAAGAAACTATACCAGATATTGCTGTTTTTTTTAACTTATAGATTTATGTGTTTAATAGGATTTCTTGTATCGCGGGCATTCAGCTGTGGGTGTGCAACTTCGTGTTTGTGTGCCTTGAGGTATGTTACACATTAAATTATTATATATAACAATATGTATGTTTACTTTTAGCCTATATTTCAAACTTTACTGAATTAATAATTTATTATGTACTACATACTTAATTATGTCAACTCATACAGGATGTTCCCGGGTTAAACGGCCAAATTTGACATATGAGTTTAGGATCTCAAAACAAGAAAAACTTTCTTCTGGAGGTATGCTCACAAACACTTCGTTCAAGAGATATTTACTTTTAAAGTTGCAGAACTATTATAAATAAATAATTTCAAAATAAAGTAGGTTTATCCTCAACAGTAATCAAAATGTACAGTAATCAAAATTATAATCATTATCTTCTAATCTTCTTTATTGCTAAACATTAATCAAAATTATAATAAATATTCTTTTTAATGCTTAACAGTAATCACAATTAAAATAATTATCCTCTTTACTGCTTTATAGTAATCAAAATTTAAGTAATAAATATCTTGTTCAAAATGATCTAACACCAATAGATTTTTTGAATGGAATGTTCTCAAGCAAAAAGTGTATAAAATGCCTGTATGAAAAATGTATGAAATGACCTTTAATCATAACAAAAACGGAAGTTAGTGCAAGCGTGCGAGAAGGAATAACAAACGCACAATGTCAATTAGCCACTTGTTCTTTTACTGATAGGTGCAACGCTTGTCTCTGGGCTAGAAGCTATCATTCTGAACAAAATATATAATACTTAAATTTTGGTTACTGTAAAACAGTAAAAAGGATAAGTATTTTAATTTTGATTACTGTTTAGCAGTAAAGAGGATAAACCTATATTATTTCGAAATTATTCATTCCTAATTTTGTAACTTCAGAAGTTAATATCTCTTGAACAAAGCGTTTGCGAGTATACCTCTAGAGGAAAAGTTTTCTTGTTTTGAGATCCTATACACGCATATTTTAAGTTTGGTCGTTGAACCCGGGAATACCCTGTATAATATAAAACATAGTATAATTAAATTTTTTTTAAATTAATAAAACTTTTAATAAAAAGTTTACGTGGCAATTATTCCATTTTAAGCATTAATACAATTCTTTTTGTGCGGACTCGAGACTTCTCTTATTTGTTGATTAAAAGCAAAAAAATATAAAGTATAAAATAAAAATATAAAATAACTATTAGAGTAACTATTAAATTAGTTACTAGTTACCAAAAAAATGTAACTAAGTTAAAATTATAGATGGAGAAAAAGAACGAAGTTAAGTTATACTTACCAAAAAAAAAATAAATGATCATATTTTAAATTTTTATTTGCAAGTGGAATAGAAAATATATTTCATTGAATCATAAATAGTCTCGATATTATTTGACTTGTAAAAAAAAATGTTAAATATAATTTTTTATTACAGATGTATTTGTCTTTTGGAAGCTGCATGACAGGATGTTTTGAGCTTCGTGTGACAACAGTAATAATAGTCTTCTCAGATCATTTCGAGATGAAATTTTTATATTAAGAACTATATTACAAGATACAATAATGTGAGATATGCAGAATTATTTACAAGTTATAGCCTCGATAGCTTGATATAGAGAATTTTTATTGTCAATAGTTAAACATTTAACTTATAAAAGATCTTAGATAAAAATTTTTTATGAAGAAACTATTGATCAATCTTATTCTCTCAATTCCATTTTAAACATTAATATTTATGTAATAACATTTCATTATAAAATGATCTCACAGGAGACTATTATTGCAACTGTTACACACGAAGCTAACATCCTTTTTAACAATGTAGATTTCAAAAAATACATCTGTATAAACTGTATGGGTAATAAATAAATCATATTTTACATTCGAATATATGTCAATGATTATAAATGTGTTTTAAATATAGCGTGATAGTTTACAATTTGTTCTGAGATTAGTTCTCTCGCTTGACTCGTTTCGTGCTAAGAGAGTAACTGTCAGCGCAAAACGTGTTTTGACAGATCAAATATCTTGATATCACAGTTCTACAGAAAAATGTTTTATACAAAGGTTGTATGGTTTCAAGGGGGACAGGTAGACTTGACCTTGAGTGACTTCTTCAAGGCAAGGTCAATGTATTAGATGTTTTATTAAATGGAACCATCCGTCTTTTATTACATATTCTTTTATTACATATAATAAAGATCTCTTTCATTAAGATTTTATGAGATATTTGAAATTTTGTCATAATATTTTTAATATAAAATATGATTTTACTTTGATACTTTTATACGTACAATAATGAAGGGAATCGATTGTTGTAAAAAAACAGAAAAAATTATTTTAAAAAAATTGATTGCATCTTGCAGACGCATTTCATTTTACAAAATTGCAAATGTAAAAACTAATATATTTATATATCGTACGTACAAAAGTATCAAAGGAAAGTCATTGAAAAGTGAATACTTTACGAGAAATTTATATGAAATTATCAAAAATTTGAAACATCTCAGACAATTCTTAATGAATGTTTTATTATAGTGTTTTGACGTGTTTTAAACGCGTTTTTTCCATACATTTGCCATTTCGAAAAATATATGTAAGATATGGAAAAACGTTTCAGACAAAAGTTGTTTGGTGTTAAGGAGTGTCATCTGATGATGACTTTTATTTAACCTAGGATCAAGTTTAGAGGATTATTTCGAGGTTAACTTTATTATTTTTTAAAATATGTCGAGACGTTTTCAAAACACTACAGCAAAGCTACCTGTCGTTAAGATTTAAATTTTGTCTTGATATTTCCAAAATTGATTGCGTGTACAATAAGCGGTCAAATATTTTTTTTTACATTTTACGTAGAAAAGTATGAAGGTAACGTTATTGAAAAGTAAAAAAGTGAATACTTTGAGATGTTTTATAATTTATATTAGAAATATGAAGACAACATTTAAAATATCTTACAAAAATGTTAACGAAAGATAGCTTTATAGTGTTTTCATTTAGCTACAAGAATATGCAGTATAAAGTAGGTTTTTATTTTTAAAAATAAAGTTGATTTTCAAATAACCCTCTGAACATGATCCAAAGTCAATTCAAGATCATCGTCAAATGACCTCTTTTGTCTGTCTTCTATATTTTTCGTCACTTGTTTTATTGTTCTTTTTAATTATTGATATAAATTTAAAAAATTGCTATTATTATTTTACTTGTGAACAAACATGTTAAATATTGTTTTTTATTACAGGTGTATTTGTCTCTCGGAAGCTGCATTGTTGTACAGGATGTTCTAAGCTTCGTGTGACAACAGTAAATGATAGTCTTCTCAGATCATTTCGTGATGAAATTTTATACAGAGTATTTTCTAAGTAGACAAAAAAACTTGAAGGGAATATTCCTTGACTTATTTTAAGAAGAAAAGGTCCTATAAACATGTGTTTCAAACTGCTTCGTTTTCAAAATATAGGATGTCAAAGTTGAGAAAAAAAATATGACAATTTCGGAAATTTGGAAAATGCTTACAAAGATTTTATTCAAATTTGGTATACGTACATGTGGTATTAAATTCCAGTACTGATAAAACATTTTCAGATACACCAGGGGCGCATCTAAAAATTTTTGATTTGGAAAATAAAGCAGTTTAGGACATATGTTCATAGGATCTTTTCTTTTTAAAATAAACTGAGCAATATCCTCTTCAAGTTTGTCTACTTACGTAGGAAATATCCTGTATAAAGTTAAGAAGAAGAGCTATATTATAATAATGAGATATATAGATTTATTTACAAGTTATAGCCTCGATAGTTTGATATAGTAGATAATTTTTATTGTTAATAGTTTAATATTTCACTTATAAAAGATTTCAGCTTGAGATGAAAATTTTATGTGATGAATATCATCGAGGCTATAATAACAATTTGTAAATAAAAGATATCAATCTTATTCTTTTAATTTTATTTCAGATATTAATATTTATATAATAATATTAACATTTCATCACAAAATGATCCCAAACAAAACTATTATTACAACTGTTACACACGAAGCTAACATTCTTTTTAACAATTAGATTCCGAAAAAAATACATTTGTAATAAAAGATCATATTTTATATTTAAATATATGTCAAAGATTATAAAAGTAAGTGTTTTAAATATTGCGTGACAATAAAATTACATCACCTATCATGATGTACTATCATTATCATTACTATCACCTATCATTATCATTACCTCACTTTGACTCACGTAACTCATGTCACATCACATGTAATCGATCAATCGAACTATAACGCATCTCTATGCGTAGAATAAGCGCCGCATAACGGCAAGGATATGAAAGGGACAAAATTACGAACTATTAGCGCCGACTCTGTGCCGTGGCAAACACAGCAAATGGAGAACGACGTTTCTTAATTGTAAATTGTCAGCTTCGGGTTTTGCATCGTAATATCTCCGCTCATAGGGCACGTAGCGGAAAAATAAACACTTTTACTATTATAGTGTTTAAAAATGAAGTTGATCTTTAAATAATTCTTTGAACATGATCCAAAGTCAATTGAAGATTATCGTCAATTGACCTCTTTTGTCTGCCTACTATATTTTTCGACACTTGTTTGGGGAATTTAAAATATAGGACACTCTGTATATACCAGCACAATTAATTATACCCGCAAATATGTACGTTATTTAAAAAATACATAATGCTGTAGGATGAATGACGCGCGCAAAGTCCGCGCTTTGTAGTATTTTGTATAGTAAAGAAGCTGAATGGCGCGCGCCTAGCGCGCGCTTGTACTATTCCAGTAATATAATAGAGATATACAATCACACATAATATAGAATATAGCCATTACAGTCCGAGCTTAGATCTTAGTAGCTTATTATTATTTCTCTATGTATGAACATATTTTTCCTCTCAAACCCTAGAATACTACGCGCTGACAAGAATTGTCAGACTTACAACACACCTTTTTGGGTTATAACCCTTCTTCCCCCCCCCCCCCCCCCCCCGATTAAATTGATTTCATTTTAATTTTAAATAACTGAAGAATTTATTGCGAAAAATACCTCAGCCAGGGTTCGAACCTGGAACTTTCCGCAATTCATGTCGGGTGTCGTATCAATTCGACCACTGAAGCATGTGGTGATATTTATCGCAATATTCGGATGATAATAATTTGAACGTCTTTTCTGGCCGATGTAAATTACAATTCATAGTTAGTTATTTCAAGATTGTCTTAATAGTCCAGTCACTTTATTTACAAAAACACTAAAATTACGACAAAAGTCCGAGCTAGCTGAATTTTGGTATGTAGCTTCATTTATCAGTTACAAATTGGTGTAAAAAATAAGTTTTTAGTAAATATCTCCTTACCTATTAATCCTATGAGTAAAATAGTTATTATCAAATTTATAGATTAGAAAATTTCCTACAATAAAGATCCTATACATTTTTTTCGTACAAGTAACCGTTTTTACGTATTATACGACTTACCAAGTTGGTCTATTAGTTTATGAATAATAACACTGTTTAACACCATTTTGTAACATGAGTGTGAATAGTCATTTCCGATGTTTTTTTGCCTTCTGCACACGAATCCGTTGTTCAAGTTTGGCTATCACCACAATTTTGAGATCATCAACTATTTTTCTTCAAACGCGGTTTCCGGCCAAAGGGTTAGTCCTACGAAAAAAATAAAAGAGACCTTTTTTGTGCAAAATTCCAAGATAAACGACTTTTATTTAAACATTTTTTGGTCATCACTTCAAAATTTTGAGAAAAACGGACGTTTTGGGCCTCTTTGACGCCATTTATCTCAAAATTTCGAAGTGACAGTCAAATTTGAACAAAATCGTGTTCAGAAGGGAAAAAAACATCGGCAATGACTATTCACACTCATGTTGCAAAATGGTGTTGAACAGTGTTATTATTCATAAACTATACATTTCAACTTGGTAAGTCGTATAATACGTGATAACGGTGCCTTGTACGAAGAAAAAGTATAGCATCTTTTTTGTAGGAAATTTTCTAATCTATGGTAATGGCTATTTTAGTCATAGGATCAATAGGTAAGGAGATATTTATTAAACACTCATTTTTTACACCTATTATTCGCTGTAAAATTTTTAGCTCACAATGGATTGATGGGAATTTTTAATGTATTTTTTTAACTACTAAATAAAGCTACATACCAAAATTCAGCTAGCTCGGATTTTTTTCGAAAAGAAAGTCTAATGGAGGATTCACACTGCGTCCGATGTTCGACGTACGACGATCCGACATCCAATAGGAAATTTTTGTCTCTAATAATAAATTCTTTTATTGGATGTCAGATTGTCGTAGTCGAACATCGGACGCAATCGGACGCAGTGTGAATATTCCATAAAGTGATTATATAAGTTATGTGCTAATATGGTCATTCGGTAAAATTGCTGTTTAGGGGACTCACCTCCAATGACCTTGACATATCGTTGACATATGTTGTCAAGGTCATCCTCCTGAATAAATTTCAAAAGGTTTTAGCCGTCGCTTGTTCTTTATTAATAATAACCCTAACATAAACCAATTGTTGTATGGGTGGGCTTCCATCACGTGAGTCACAGTCGATTTACTGCTTTTAATGACTTTCCTTTATTTATACAGGTATTATTTCCACATAAATATTAGTCGTTTATGCCTTTCAATATTAATAAAAAACGGGCGATTGCTAAAATCTTTTAAATGTTGTGCAGGGTTATGATAACCTTGACAACATATGTCAAGGTCAAGGTCACTGAAAGTGGGTCCTCTAAATAGCAGTTTTACCAGTTATTCCACTGAATGGATACAGTTGTTTAAATTCTCTACAATGCTTTATTTCCTTATTTGTATAGGATTTACAAGTATTCCAGCAGAATTCCTTCTGGTAAGGTTGTAACCGGGCACGTAGGTTCACGCGGGACACAACTCATTCGTTCAACTACCGAAGTATATTCAAAGTTTGCGTAGCACGGTCGCCACTCGATTTTATCCTCTAAATCGAGAAAGGTAAGTATACTACTAACCGTATCTGTCGACTAATTCTCTCTTTTTTCTGTTTCAGGTGTTCCGGACTGCTGCTGCTGCTGGCCGCTCTGCGTCTCGTCTCACGGATGGACCTCCTTCGTAGAAGCCGCTTACTACCAACGATGCTCTGGACCAATGGATCGTCACGGATAAAGCACCCACAGGATCGTCGTTGCAGAATCTCAGGTAAGTATCTCGTATACCGTATGCTTATAGCGTAAGCAATGTGCATTTACTCGCACTTGATTTCCGCAGGAATGATGATTACGCATGAATCTCCCGTATGGAAGGTGACTCAGGATAGGCCACAGGATATCGTCGAATGATTTCAAACACTCGGTATATCACTTTAAATAACAATGTATTTATTCATGTTATTTCAGAATAAATGTTCAGTACAATGCGTTTCACAATGATTTACTATCACTCGCGGTGTCACACTGTGATCGCTGGATACAGTTTCGTGTGTGTCGCGTAAAATCACGAAAACTCGGATAAATTCGCTATGTCCGACGCTCCGTCGCTCGATTATCATCGGTGATCGTGAGAATCTAACGTATTCTCCCGTATGACTGTTCGCGCCTTGTTACACGGATATCAGAGTACGAATGTCTATCACAAGTATCGATCGCGTTCACGTATCACGAAAACTTGGTTGACGGATATCGCTCCGTGAGCGGGATTATCGGTTGTCACGAGAACGTATATTCGCTACGTATATCTCTAAGAACGTGTTGTCGCGTCGCGCTCTCCCGATAGACTCCTCGTACGAACGATCATTCGCAACGGCCGTACGTCCCCACTCGGGTGGTTACCCCCACTCCTACTATTGCGTCAGCCATCACGTGATCGTCGCCTGTTTACAGCTGCGTATCGGACAAACAGGTCTGACAAACACGTAGGAATGTTGTTTTGTTCTCGCTGCTGTTTCTCGTTCGCTAGAGACGGCTCGCGATACATATCGAGAATATTACATATCACGAAATATCGCTATTTACAAATTTCGCTCAGATACGAAATTATGCATGTATCCTAGGTTCCAGGCCACGGGTATCGCTCGCATATGACAATTCATGCTCGATGCTATCCGCATATATACATTTATAGGGTATTTTTGCAGCGGAAGACGCGTGTGCCAGGATCTCGGCGCGCAATCATTCGATTCGCATGGGATCTCGATAACGATGCTAATTGACATCCCGTAAGACGATATAATACAATTAATTTCATCTCGCACGGGTGTGCGCGGATTTTCGGGGCACACGTGACGGATTGACGCGAGATCGCGATATTGGGGCCTACTACGCTCCCGAAAATGCATCCGTAGGGGTCTTGTCCCTGTAGATGATGTGTGCGTCGATCTCGGCGCGCAGAGTTCGCAGATCGACGGGACCTGGTGCGCTGTATTCCCGAAGGGTCAACAAAGCGAACGCATGCGATTGTTCATGAGGAAGGTGTCCGTGCTGGGTGTTTCCGGCATCCAGGTCGGATCGGGGTGAAAGTCGGTATACACCCTATTTAGGACCTCGGTAGGCCATCGCCGATGGTGGTTTGGCTGTACAAGGTCTGTGCCAGAACTTTGTAGCACAATGCTCAAAATCCTAATTTGTCACCGTGGACGTCTTAATTGACATCCCGAGAACACGTTCGTGAAGTTAGTTCGCCTGCATCATCTCTGCGCTATGTACCTCCAGCACAGACGTCGAACTTGTGTAAACTCACCTTTAGGACGTTTGTCGGTGTTCGGTGAACACGTAGATATCGCTCTTTGTCGGAGATGCGGTGATTACCGCGAAGTCGCCGCACACTCGCTCAACTACGCCGAGGACACGTAAAGCGTGCTCCTCGTGACTCGTATCGTCACCCCGGACGATCCTCTCGCCCGTATGACGGTCGTGCCCGACTCCCGGCGCACGATTATTCGTCGCGGATTTAATTCGCTTATTCGTGCATCGAGCGCGCACGATAGTCGCTCTATGACGGCATTCCTCGCGAACGCTCAGTGTGACTCGAGTTTCGTGCACGATGCACTATTATGTCTTGGACGCGCGATGACGCGCGCAACTGTTCACGCGGACGCGCGATAACGCTGAATCACGGGGTTGTTCCCCTTACGTACTAAACTTACGAACTATCGAGTAAATACAGACTTAATCTAATCCTTATTCCTATCGGGACGGCAAAGGATAGGAAATAAGGTACTCTATACCTATCGATATATCTATATATATTTATATTTTATATTGCCGCTATGGGCCTTTAATAACTCAGAGCCAGGATCGAAAAACAAAAGAAAGAAATCCTGTATTCTTAATAATCAAAAAATAAAAATGTGAGCATGGAAAACAAAACGGGCTCGTGGTGCGCATAAATAAAAAATAAAAATTTATTCAGCCGGGCTCTCGGGTAGGCGCACGACGATCCCCGTGTCACATGTGGCCACGTCGATGACCCTCGGCAAGGCCCTTGTCATCTCCGGATTGATCTCTCCCGGTGTCTCGGTCCGCGCTCCAATCGGCGGCGTCTCCAATGCAGCCTCCGGCTGCAAGGTAAGTATATTTTTTTTTTCATTACTTATATAATACGGTTGTGTGGTGATACAAGAGTACTGTGCATCTGCATAAAACGAGTTCTGTGTGCGAATACAAGGGTACTGTGCGCCTGCAAATATCGGGTACTGTGCGCCTGCAAAGATCGGGTGCTGTGCGCCTACAAAGAAACGGGTGCTGTGCGCCCACAAAAAGAACGGGTACTGTGCGCCTACAAAGACCGGGTGCTGTGCGTCTACAAAGCAACGGGTGCTGTGCGCCTGCAAAGAAAGGGTGCTGTGCGCCTACAAAGAAACGGGTGCTGTGCGCCTATAAAAAGAACGGGTGCTGTGCGCCTGCAAAGATCGGGTGCTGTGCGCCTACAAAGAAACGGGTGCTGTGCGCCTACAAAGAAACGGGTGCTGTGCGCCTACAAAGAAACGGGTGCTGTGCGCCTGCAAAGATCGGGTGCTGTGCGCCTACAAAGAAACGGGTGCTGTGCGCCTATAAACAGAACGGGTGCTGTGCGCCTGCAAAGATCGGATGCTGTGCGCCTACAAAGAAACGGGTGCTGTGCGCCTGCAAAGAAAGGGTGCTGTGCGCCTACAAAGAAACGGGTGCTGTGCGCCTGCAAAGATCGGGTGCTGTGCGCCTACAAAGAAACGGGTGCTGTGCGCCTACAAAAGAAAAACAGTTACTGTGAGCTTACAAAAAACCGGGTGCTGTGCGCCTGCAAAAGACTGCTAGACATTTTTCAAGGTTTATTATCCGCCTATTTTAAATAAAATGTCCCTCAAGACAAAAGATATTATTTTAAAGCCTGAAGAAAAAAATATAATTACTCGAGGTGAATGGATTACGGACGATCATATGTATTATTTCCATATACTTTTACAAAGTTGTTCAAATTATGAACCTGCCGAAACATGGCAAATTCAATTGCCTGAATTTATTCAAGAGATACCAAAAGATAGAAAACATATACAAATATTGCACAGTTCGTCAGCTCATATAAAATGTACACATCCAAAAAAGAGAAATGTAAATGGACATTGGGTATGCAGCTACTACGATCTAAAAAATATATATATCTATGATTCACAAAATAAAAAAAAATTGCACGAACATCATAAGAAATTCTTAAAAAAATTATTTCCAACATATGACTTTAAGAAACAGCCTGTCAAATTTCCTACTGTGCAACATCAACCAAACACTGACGATTGTGGTGTTTTTGCTATTGCTTTTGCGACTTCATTGTTATTCAACATTAAACCTGACAAAGTAAAGTACGAACAGAGGTTAATGCGTTCACATTTGGTACAAATGTTGGAAAATAATGTTATTAAACATTTTCCTCAGGATTCGCAATGTGCTAATCCTGAAAAAGTATTTCCATTAGCAGTAATAAGAGATAGAGAGGCTAAAGCGACTGCTCAACGTATGAGCAGACATTTTCAAAGAAATTGCGCAAAAAAACGTCGTGCAGATTAACAGGATTCAGAAAATCGTCCTACAAAGCGACAAAAATGCGAACAAAATTTACCAAATAATCGTGTTGAAGATTCACAATGTGGTATTTCTCAAAAAGTACTTCCATTAGCGGTAATAAAAGCGACAGAGACTGAAGCGATTGCTAAAAGTACAAAGACACATTTGCAAAGTAATTATGCCACAAAAGCTCGTGCAGAGGAACAGGATTTAGACAATCGCGCTACAATGCGACAGCGATCCAAACGGAATTTAGCAAATAAAGTTATTTTAAAGCCTAAAGAAAAAGACATAATTACTCAAGGTCAATGGATCACGGACGATCATATAGATCATTTCCATACACTTGTACGAAGTTGTTCAGATTATGAACCTGTCGGAACATGGCGAAACCAACGGCCTAAATCTATTCCACGTATGTCAGAAGATAGAAAACATATACAAATATTGCACAGTTCGTCAGCTCCATTAAAGTGTACAGATCCCAAAAAGAGAAATATTAATGGACATTGGGTATGCAGCTATTACGATACAAAAAATATATATATCTATGATTCGCTAAATAAAAAAGAATTGCACGAACATCATAAGGTATTCTTGAAAGGATTATTTCCAACATACGACTTTGAGAAATATCCTGTCAAATTTCCTACTGTGCAATATCAACCGAACTATAACGATTGCGGAGTTTTTGCTATAGCTTTTGCGACTTCATTGTTATTCAATATCAAACCTGACGAAGTGAGATATGATCATAGAGTGATGCGTTTACATTTGTTAAAGATTTTCGAATCGAATACAATTGAGCATTTTCCTTAAGATTCACAAAGTGATGCTCAGACAGTGCTTCCATTAGCGGTAAAAAAAGCGAGAGAGGCCGACGCGCTTGCTAAATATACAAATGGACATTTCGAAAATAATTGCGCTCAAAAACGTCCTGCAGAGGAACAGGATTCAGAAAATCGCCTTACAAAGCGACAGCGACGCGAACAGAATTTATCAAATAATCGTGCTCAAGATGTACAATCTGGTATTTCTCAGAAAGTACCTCCATTAGAAGTAATAAAGGCTACAGAGGCTGAAGCGCTTGCTAAACACACAAATAAACAGTTTGAAAGTAATTGTGCTAAAACACGTCCTGCAGAGGAACAAGATTTAGAAAATCGTGCTACAAAGCGGCAGCGATCCGAACAGAATTTACCAAATAATGTTATTTTAAAGCCTGAACATAAAGATATAATTATTCGAGGCGAATGGCTTTGGGATGTGCATATAGATCTTTTCCATCGACTTTTGCAAAATTGTTCAGATTATACACCTGCCGATACATGTCTATTACAATTGCCTGAACTTATTCCATCTGTAACACAAGGTAAAAAACATATACAAATATTGCACAGTTCGGAAGGTTCAGTAAAGACAGCTGCATCAAATCCAGATGGACATTGGGTATGCAGCTATTACGATACAAAAAATATATATATCTATGATTCACGAAATAGAAAAACATTGCACGAACACCATGAGCAATTCTTGAAAGGATTATTTCCAACATATGACTTTAAGAAACAGCCTGTCAAATTTCCTACTGTGCAATATCAACCGAATACTGACGATTGTGGTGTTTTTGCTATTGCTTTTGCGACTTCATTGTTATTCAATATTAAACCTGACAAAGTAAAGTATGAACAGAGGTTAATGCGTTCACATTTGGTACAAATGTTGGAAAATAATATTATTGAACATTTTCCTCAGGATTCGCAATGTGCTAATCCTCAAAAAGTACTTCCATTAGCAGTAATAAGAGATAGAGAGGTTAAAGCAACTGCTGAACGTATGAGCAGACATTTTCAAAGAAATTGCTCTAAAAAACGTCGTGCAGAGGAACAGAATTTAGAAAATCGCGCTGCAAAGTGTGCTGCTAAACAGCGGGATCGATATAAAAAGAATCTAGAAAATAATCGTGCTAAGAAACGGGATCGATACAAAAAAAATCTGGACAATAATCGTGCTAAACAACAAGGTCGATATAAAAATAACTTATTAAATAAACGCCTTAATAAGCGAAAACGTTATCTTATACATTCTCAGCAAGAACGAGATAGATACAGAAGTTATTCTGATCGTAAGTGGCTTTATAATTAAAAAGAAATCACAAATATGCTTGACTCTTGTCGCTGAATGCTCTACAATTGACGATAAAAAACGTGCATTATGTGGCATATCGCGACATACAGCTTCGTCCGAAAATTACTTTATCGATACATATCGTAACATTACTTCGTCACAACTTTTGGTGATGAACGAGAAAGGTACACTTATGAATGTATTACCTTTGCAGCAAGCTCGAGCAAAGAAGTCATGGTCATGCAATGCTTTGTGTAAAATTGATCCGTTTCTAATCGATCGTTATGGACAATTCCTTAAAACGATAAGTACATGTACTTTAAAGAAAATACCACAATTGTTAAAAAATATTCATACATGTACAATAAAGGATCCGAATAGACAGGGTCACACACATGCTTGTTACATTGATGATACAACTTGCGAAGCGACATTTCTTCCTGTTCTATTATTATCACCTCATTTTCCAACGGTGAGATTTATTAAACGTTTAGTTTATCAAATGACAAGATTACATAACAAGATGTTAAATCTGGAGAAGGCTTTAACTTCTGCTGATTTGGACACATTAAACGAAATTATAACTTTGGCACAACAACAAGCAAATATGTACAAACATCAGCAGAATTGTACTACTTTGAGTGATGATGAAATCATGTCTCGCTATAAAAATGCATTTAAGGCTTTTGCTAAACGCTCCATGGACACACCTCGGTATGTTTGTGCATCATGTGAGAGACTGTGTTATAAAAGAAGTGTCTTCGAATTTAATAAGCTTAAAGCACAAATAGGTATTCCAATTTGGAGAGATTTAATGGCGCATTTAGAAAAGCATAATATTACCCCGCAATACATATGTCGTTACTGTGACAAAAAATTCCGTGGCGGATTAATGCCTGCGTATTGCGTTTTAAATGATCTATTTGTACATGATCCACCCGAAGTAATGTCTTAATGAGTTTGAAAAAATTCTTATACAAAGAGCTAAAGCTTTTCAAACTGTCGTTTCAATGAAACCTGTTAGTAAGAAAAAATTTCCTCACAGACGAATGGTACAAAAAGTAAAAGGTAGAATGTTTCATTTACCGTTACCTTTGCAAGAGACATTGAACAAAATATGTTCTGATAAGGATCCAATTAATACCAATCATAAACTGTACTTTGTACGTGTTAGAAATGTTCCGACAAAATAAAAAATTATCTGGGAACAAATGGTAGACGTTAAGAAGGTTTTTGACGCTTTAGTGTGGTTAAAAGAACATAATCCTTTATATTCTCATATTGTATTACCAGATACTTATAATAATTTTTCTTTACATACATTATTAAAAAATCCAGAATATGAAATACAGAAGACAGATGAAAATGGTAGTAAATCTGATTCGGATGACGAACACGAATCGAGTCCAAAAAGTCCAATGCAAGAAACAGAAAACAACGTAGACGCTACTTTAAATAATCAGCGTAAGGCAATGATAACTCAGGTTCTTGACGAAAATAATAATTATTACGAGCAATATACTATTTATCCTTTATATGAAAAAAAAGAATGTAAAAGTGATACCGTCTTATATCAAATGTTAAAAATTGACGATTTGCCTTTGGACAATCGTGAGAAATTGTTAGATCTATTATGTTTTCCAGATTTATATCCTCTTAGTGTTAATGGAGAACATCAAACTAGACAGGTTAAACTTCACGACCATGAATTTGTTAAATGTCGTTTGATGTCCAAACATTCACAATTCAGGTTAAATATACAATTCTTATTTTTTTTGTTACATCAATTGAATATGCGTCAATTGAAACGTGGTATTTTTCACAAACTGAATATAACTAATCGTTACACGGCTTCAGAATATTTACAAGCAATGGAGACAGATGCATTAGAATCTAACTTGAGTACAATATTTGCCACTCTAAGAAATACGGAACAATACTGGCATCGACCAAGAAATAATTTAAGATGTATGACGCAACATTACGGACCTGCGACATTTTTCCTAACATGGAGTCCTGCTGACTGGCTAATGGATGATTTAGGTCCATATATTCGTGAAGTCAATGGATGGCCTGACGATTCGACGCCCATTAGTGTACTAGTTGCTAGGGATCCCGTGTCGACGTCAAGGTTTCTTGATAATAAATTCAAAGCATTCCTTGATTTTATTTGTTCCAAAGATCACCCGATCGGAGAAGTAATACATTACTTTTGGCGACGAGAATACCAAGGTAGAGGTCTACAACATTTTCATTTATTAGTTTGGATTAAAGGTGCGCCAATTATCGGTGAATCCTCCGTTAAAGAGGTTTGTAAATTTATTTTGCAACATATAACATGTAAAATGCCGGATCCAAAGATTTCACCATTATTATACAGGCGAGTCAATACGCATCAACGACACAAACATAACGATTATTGTCTTCGTTCTAAAAAAGTAGGACGTAAAACGACTCGTGTATGTCGTTTCGGATTTCCTTGTCCTGTCACGGAAACGTTGATTATCAGAGATGTCGTGAGTTCGATAGCAGGTAGAAAACGATTGAAAAATAGAAGTAGGCTTTATGATCTTCTTCGAACAGATGCTGAGACAAACATAAATGATTATAATACTGTCGTTCTTACTGCAGTGGAAGGAAATGTCGATATACAATATATTGGTGAAAAATCCACGTTGTTTACTTGGTATATTACTAAGTACATAAATAAAGCAGCAAAAAGTGAAATATCTGATGCTATCCTTGATAGTAAAAATGAGAAAAGAAATCATTGCATAGAAAAATTTGGAAATATGCTATGCGAGGCATTAGTAATAGGGAATGTGGAGCTCTTGAAGGTGCTGATGGATTGCTAGGTATTCCTTTATATGGGACTGATCGAAATACGACTATTAGATGGTTAAATGTTAATCAGATACGACACAGAAAAGTGAAAGGCTATAAGGAAATTGAAGCTCTTGACGGAGATTCTACAGATATATTTTGTCCATCTATAATAGATGATCATTATCCACAGAGACCGGAAGAATTGGAATCCATGTCTTTGTATGAATTTGCACAATGGCATGAGATTTCGAAAATCAAACCAAAAGGTAAAAATTTTGAACAGTATAAGATGAAGAATGGTTATTATCTGAAACGGCGACAGCGTGGACATCTTATTGATCACTATAGATACAATGTCAATACGCAGCCGGAAAATTATTTCTTTTCATTACTGCTCATGTTTAAACCGTGGCGGAAAATAGAAGATCTTAAAGATGGATGTGACACTTATGGCAGAATCATTTCACAAGGGAAGTTACATCTTGAGAAAGCATTGCAGTATAATGAAAAAATTAGAGAATTGCAAAAAGCATTTGAAACTGCGCAGGAATTAGTTCAACAACATTTAGATGAGTTGGAAAAACAGCATGAGTCTCAAGACGATCCTGATAATCTAATAGGTGTTTCAAAATGTTGAGGCTGGTGAAGCGATGCAAGATTTTAAGGATCTTGGTGACAAATTAGATCAGGAAATCGATGTATCTGAAATGATTTCAAAGCTGAACGCAGATCAAAAGGAGTATTTGATAGAGTCATCAACGCCATAACATCGTCGGATATCGACAACACCATAATATCGTCGGATAATTATAAACCATTACGATTATATTACGTTAGTGGAGAAGGAGGTACTGGTAAAAGTTTCTTAATTAAAACGATTGTATGCTGGATAAAACAAAATCGCAACAAGAATACTGCTGTAGCAGCACCTACTGGTATAGCAGCGTTTAATATCAATGGTTTGACAGTTCATAGATTGCTGCAGTTACCTGTTGAACATGGTCAGACTCCTAAGTATAAACAATTAGCTCCACACGTTTTGAAAGTTTTACGGGCAGATCTCAAAGATATTATTCTTATTATAATTGATGAAGTGTCAATGATATCTAATTTAACTTTGATGTATATAAACTTGCGTCTATGTGAAATATTTGGTACACCTTGGACGAGGCTTCGTTTGGTCGAAAGCATATTCTTTTATTGGAGATCTGCTTCAATTATCTCCTGTACGTGAAGATTTTGTCTTTGTTCCATTATCGAACAAAGAACTTGGTAAATATATTGGCAGTATGGGGACTACAAAAAACATTTGTAGGGACGAATTTGAATATGATGAATTGACGATCAACTATGCGCCAGCAAGGAGACGGATCTTATCGTGAATTACTCTCGAGAGTTCGTATTGGTTTATTGAACAAAATCTGATTCTGAGATTCTTGAGAAAAGAAAAATATCTTTCAAAGGTGAGTCTTTCGAAACAAGATTATACGAATTGTGTGATTTTATTGATAATTTGCCGTCTGATACCGTTTGTTTACTGCCTACTCGTCATATGTGCGATGTTCTTAACACTGCAATGTTAAGTGGTATTGCTTCAAGAGAAATATTATTAATTGCTGATACGTGGAATGTAGAAATAAATCTGTTAGAGAAAAAGTAGCAAAGAAATTGACGGATAATGAGGATGATAATACTACAACAGCTGGGCTTTCAAAACAAATTGCAATTAAAATTGGAGCGAAAGTTATGATAAGACGCAATATTGATGCCACTTTGGGCCTCGTAAATGGTACAATTGGTACAGTTATTTCTGTTGTGCAGGATACATCTACTGTTATGTAAAAAGATTAAACTTCTTTTACCGTCTCGGTTGGAAGTACTTTATTAAAAGAGTAAGTGTCAAGTTTCAAGTATTGGATGTATCCGATACAGCATATGTTATCAGAAAACAATTTCCATAACTCCGAGTTATGGCATAACCGTTCATAAAAGGCAAGGATTAAGCTTGCAAAACGCTATTATGGATATAGGTAATTCTGTATTTAGTTGATGGTCAGGTATATGTCTGCACTATCCCGAGTAACATCTCTGGATGGATTGTATTTCATTAACTTTGATCCTTCATCCGTAACAGCAAGTGAAGGAGCTATTATCTAATATAATCGGCTAAATCAAAAATTTCTACCATAAGCACAAACAATTACTATTTCAAAAACGTTTCGAAAAGTAAAAGATGTTCCGTGGACATTGTCGAAAATAATCAGTTTCGTTAAAGAGTCAGACCAACAAGCTGGACAAAGTACTGATTTGCAAAAATTGTTGGAAAAGAAGATACCTGCTTTGCAAATAAAGATAAAGTTTCATGCTACGCAAATTTAGTAGTACAATATTTCTTTCAGTCAAGTATTATAGGAAAAGTGTTGCTTAAAGTTGATACGGATGAATTATGTATACTAGCGCATAAATATGACCAACGATTAGATATAGATAATTTGAATGCTGATAAATACGGACAAAGCTAGGAGCGTTTTACGAGTCGTGATGGTGAAGGACCGAAAAAAAGAGACGCTCTCGAATTTCTTACTGCTATTTGTACAGAATATGATTATATAAGAAATCTGGTAGAGCATCAAGTCACTTGTACCACTCGGTGCAAATCATGTGATAATACAAAAGTTACTACTAATAACAATATAGTTGTTCCAATTTCTATTAACAATTTGAAGAAGAAAAGTTATAATCTTAATGATTTATTAAGATTACATTTTCACATTGGTGTCAATCACATGATATAAAACATGCGAACAGTGTGCAGGAATGATATAATATTTAAAAATGAATTAACGTCGACCAAGGAAATAGTTATCATTCATTTAATTTTGTCTCATCACAGGATAATAAAGTAGTGAAAATACCACAGACGTTTAATTTAACTGCCATACCAACAACTACAGTATCGATAGCTAAAACAGCAGTATAAAGTAATGAATGCTATATTTCATTATGTGAATCTATTGACCAAGG